>CM067311.1:17194142-17692072 GCA_034231615.1 Meghimatium bilineatum | reverse complement strand
AGATTACATTAGGGAGGTAAGGAAACAGGAGTACATATAGAAGAAACAAACATAGGAGTAACATAACGTTAATCAGGGATGATAAGAAAATTATCACGTGTTAAAGAGGTGAATATTTGGTATAGAGCAATAAAATAATTAACTAAGTAAAATTACCGGAGACTGAATACATAGAAAAGTAAACTAGTAAAATACAGATGACAGGTATAACATATGAGTGGTGGGTACTTTCCCTGTTAACATCTTTACTGCATGGATGTGACCCTTAAGAGGGGTGTTAAGTGTTGATAAATAACTCTTACGTTTTTAAATTAACATTACTGATCTGACAGAACGGAATTTATCAATACATGCACCTGTCATGTGTGAAAATCTATGTGAGAACAATCTGCCACAGTTTAAGAAATAGTGAACAATATTACTAAACACCATTCTAAAAGGTCACGTCCGTGTAGTGAGGTGCTAACGGAACAGCCCCAAATATTGCATTCAGGATCGGAAGTCATAGAGAACACACATAGTGTCAGTCATCATCATCATCAGGTGCCATGCCGTCTTACGTAGGCGGTCATGGCTCTCCACAGCTCTCTGTCCACAGTATTATGTATCACGATCGTTGTTGTTCCCTGCCGTGCCAGGTTGTCAAACTGTCCAATATGTTGTCACATTGTCGCCTTCTATCTCTGTTGCCTTCAATGTTGCCTGTTGTGACTATGTTCTCCAAATTTTTCCTGTCTCATAAAGTGGCTAAAACATGAAGATTGTCTTTTTCTTATATTATTGATTAAGGTCCGTTTTACATTTGACTCTTTCAACACCTCCACCCAGTTTTTCTGGCAGTCCATGGTATTCTCAGCATTCTTCTATAGTACCACATCTCTGTTGCCTCTAATCTCCCACTTTCCAGTTTGTTTATTGTCCAAGACTCCCACCCATATGTTAGTATAGGAGTTATATAGCTCTGCAGAATTATCTTTCTCACCTCTAATGACAATGTCATATTTCACAACATATTTTTCATATTGTGTCAGTAAACTTAAAATATTTCGTTTTATTGACATTGTGACATATATTTATATAAATATTGTGTTTTCGGATGTACATAATTGAAATCAACAATATGTTTGTGCTAATGTTTTACTCTCCCTCCTTGACAAAAACTTGTAAGAATTCGGGATTCCCTCTCCCTCTTGTTTAATTATGTATATTAATTATATCTAGAAATTCCCCTACCCTGTTGCTTAACTATGTCTAGAAGTCCCTCTGGAGAAAAAATTAAAAGAAACATTACTAAACACTGTTTTCTTTAAATTAAAAAACAAATTCAAATTCAGACAATTTATGTCGTATGTTTAAAACACTATTACTGACGTCAACTTCTGTTACCCTCTTTCTTCCCCCCCCCCCATGTCAACACCAGTCAATGTTTTTCGACCCATCCCCCAAATTGCTGAAGTAATTTATGGACAGTCTATTGCGCCCTGGCTTTCATTACCCAGCTGATGAAATCGTCTGCATTACATCCGCTGCCTTTCATTTCCATGAATATTTGGTACCCATTTTAATAAGATAACTAAACCTAAGAGCTACTGGTGATCTAAATATATTAGCATCCTGAAATGGAAACTTGGAACTTTGACTAGGTAACTGGTACAGAGTTCATTCAACTAGCTCGGAAATGGAAATTTGGAACTTTGACTAGGTAACTGGTACAGAGTTCATTCAACTAGCTCGGAAATGGATATTTGGAACTTTGACTAGGTAACTGGTACAGAGTTCATTCAACTAGCTCGGAAATGGAAACTTGAAACTTTGACTAGGTAGCTGGTACAGAGTTCATTCAACTAGCTCGGAAATGGAAATTTGGAACTTTGACTAGGTAACTGGTACAGAGTTCATTCAACTAGCTCGGAAATGGAAACTTGAAACTTTGACTAGGTAGCTGGTACAGAGTTCATTCAACTAGCTCGGAAATGGAAATTTGGAACTTTGACTAGGTAACTGGTACACAATTCATTCAACTAGCTCGGAAATGGAAATTTGGAACTTTGACTAGGTAACTGGTACAGAGTTCATTCAACTAGCTCGGAAATGGAAATTTGGAACTTTGACTAGGTAGCTGGTACAGAGTTCATTCAACTAGCTCGGCTTTTAATTACAGTGGAAAATACAAGACCATGAATAAACGTTGCCATGAATGTGTTACAGAGATCCTGTGAGGGGAGCAGAGAATATCAATATTATTACTTCCATGCATGTTGTAGGAGACGATTAAGTATGTTTTGGGGTGGAGTCTGCCCTATATCATACATGGTTAAAGTGACCTAAAAGACATTAGGAAGTCGGATATGTCAGGCCGAAAGGTGCAGATATCTCAACTAGGATATGCATCATGGAGAACGCATTCCGTTCTCCTGAACACATCCTGTTAATCTAAAGAACTTTGAGAAATAACGCAGAAGAAGAAGAAGTAGTGTCTCCTTATTGTAATCTTTCATGTGCTGTCACAAAATGAATCTGTATGTCAGCACATTTATACATAATACACACCCCTACACTATATTTATCATGGGGTCATGTTATACTAAAAGAAATTTTACACCGTATTGCCCTTGCAGCGGGTGCTTTCAATAAACTACTCAACATATGGACGTCAAACACACTAAGAAACACCACAAAACTCAAGTTATTTAACTCCAACATCATCCCTATTCTATCATATGGGTGAGAGAGTTGGAAACCCACAAAAGCCACAGATGAAAGACTCGACTCCTTTGAAAACAAATGCCTACGTACCATTCTGAACGTTAAGTGGAGTGACTTTAAATCTAACACTACTATAAGAGAGGAAAGCAAACAAACCTATATATCTTCCTTCATTAGACAAAGGCGTTGGACTTACATCGGCCATGTTCTCAGAATGAACAGCCTAAGAATTCCCCAGCAATCACTATATTGGGTGCCACCTGGAGTAAGAAGAAGAGGGAGACCTAGAGAAACTCTACGAAGAACCATTAATAGAGAAGGCATGTCAATGAACCTAAACAACACGCAACAATTGAAAGACCTGGCAACACAAAGACAGAAATGGAAAGCTATGGTTTCTGCCCTATGCGCCACCTATGGCCCTGGAGGAACATAACATAACATAACATGTTATACTTAATACACACACCCACACTATATTTACCATCTGGTGAAATATCCATTATTCTTTCCAATAGAACAACCAGATAAAGGACAATATTGCGTTAGACAATGAACAAATCAGTTATTTTGTTTACAAAAACTATTAAATTAGACAAAGAACTCTAGATAAATGTAAAGAAAACAACTAAAATTGAACCAATTTGAGCAAAGTATCTATGATAGAATACTGGAATTGCGGAGAATTGTATGGTGATTGGTTTCATAGAATGTATTGCTTGCGGAATAGTGTGTGTTGAAACCTATCTCTCCCAGTGGAATCGGAAATTCATCGATTCTTTAAATAACTTCCGTCTCCAAAATTGGAAGGTATAACAGTTGCTGAGAAAATTGGCTGTCTATGTTAACGGATGTCGAGGACCAACTGAGGGCTCTGGAACAATTTATGGAGGAAACTTAATCAATCATGCAGAATATAGTTCCTATAAAATGTTTGCAACAGAGGATAAAATTATTTTTACAATCAAATAAACAGTTTTTCTCATTATATTGTGGATAAAGGAAATGAAAGGAATGTGTATAAAAAAAACTATCACAAACTATCACAGAATCTAATAGGACGTTCTGTGCAGTTTGTTAATGAGATTATTTTTTGGGGAGTTGAAAAAGTTTTTAAACATAACGATGGCTGAGAAATATCGTAGCTAATGTATGCACATTTATGAAGATAATCGGATATCGGAAATATAACGGATGTTCAATTTTAACTCAGAAAAATAAAACAGACCAAAACAATAGTACCACTGTTTTTTTAATAACACTTTCACAATATGAAACGAGGAATTTTGTTGTTATTTTTTTCTTATATCTTCATGAAGTGTTACAAATCATGGAATATGAAAATTAGAGAATTGTCTGCGCAATTGAAATTCCCGTTCTTGGAGTCTGGTTAGTGAACTTTCGATAGTGGTACATTTTCGAACTACGTCACACCGCGTCTTTGTGAACGGTTGCAGACGCAATGAATACAAAGCCAGAGGCCGACCCATGCAAAATATGAATTATATAGTAAAATAAGTTATGGCAACAAACATATATGAAGCACACACAAACAGCTGTCTACAGATAACTCATCTACAGATAATTCATCTACAACTAGTGTAAAATGGACCTATAAATTATGTTTGCTGCAGATAGGCACAAAGGGTTAACACAGAAGGACGACGAAGAAACTCGTTGTCATTGTTTCTGCTAATACTTACTATAGGTCTTTATTGTTTATTTTATAGTTTGTGATTGAACTTCAACAGTTTTTACATACCATTGAAAGTACTTTTCACTTTTCATATCCTATGAACGTCTACCTTCAGCCACCAATCAGTTGTGAGTGTGCATCCATTTAGATATATATATTGATTATATTCTACATCAGACATGTCCTACGCGCAGACACAACAGAATACACCACCAATCTCTTTAATGGACACCTACATGCAAAAGAGCAAGCGGTTGAAAAAAATAAACACTCAGAAGAACAATACTTAGAGAAAGTAAAACAATCAATATTCATAGTATTCAAGAACTGCACAGAATAGCTTTGAACAGACAGAATTGGAGAGATCTGACCTCTACCCTATGAGCTAACTTCAGCGTAAAAAGAAAATGAATAAATGAATGAATATATATATATATATATATATATATATATATATATATATATATATATATATATATATATATATATATATATATATATATATATATATATATATATATATATATATATATATATATATATATAAATACACCTGGAGATTTGAAGTATCCAACTCAAGGCGTTTATGTCACCCTAGGGAATGTAAGCGACTTCTAGGATTGTAGAGAAATCACAAGCATTCAACCCTTGAAACAGAGTTGCTAGAGAAGCGTATTGCACGGAGAAGAAGGTACGTTAGTTGTAGTCTAGCACATGGAAAAGTATACAACCTCGTAAATCATCGTATAACGTGAACATCCCACAAGTGAAGACATTTTACTAATCCATCTTAGAGGGAATCGAAAGAGTTAACACTGGGTAATCTCATGATCGAATGAGAATTTGAAATACGAGTTTCGTCTACTTCGACTTCTCACTGTAAGCTGTACTGGGAACAGGGATAAACTAGTTACACTAAATAAGTCAATATTGTTCACATCTATATTATGAACGAGGAACTCCTTGGTGGCTGTACCATGTGACATGTCGATCAGCTGATACTAGTTCATCCTGATTTGTCATGAACTTAAAGTCGGCACCAGTTCACGACAACTCAGAATAATTGTCATAACATTTGGTATTTTATGGTTTCAAAATATTAGAATGTTAAGGTGCAAAGTGACTAATTACTGACCGTTTCCATGGTAACGGATGTACTGTATTATTGAACACATAACACAGACGATTGTGTGACCTTCTTTTTAGTGACAACATACTTTATTGTAAAATGTTGATGATTTAATCTTTAAAATTCATATTTGGACAACAGTGTTTTGGTTTGGTAGGATTGAGCTTTTTTCTTTTGATATTAGGCCAAAAAGCTTTTTTTTAAACCTTAGTCCTTTAGTGTTCCGATTACTGTTTTCGAATTCTGTGCCAGTGAAACTCTGCATCAGTGAAACTCTGCGCCAGTAAAATTATGCGCCAGTGGAACGTAATTTATGGACAGCCCATTCTCATGTAATAGCTTCTCAAAGAGGGTTTCATATAAACTTGAAATAAGGTGGAACTGACTTGGCTTGAGGTGTCAAGAAATTAATATTTTTTATATAGTATAAAAATACGATTTGATTTTATGAGAACTCATTTATAAATAGTGGAACATACTCTAGATAGTTGTAGGAAGTATAATAGTGGAACAAATTCTAGATAGTTGTAGGAAGAATAATATTGGAACAAATTCTAGAGAGCTGTAGGAAGAATAATATTGGAACAAATTCTAGATAGTTGTAGGAAGAATAATATTGGAACAAACTCTAGATAGTTGTAGGAAGATTAATATGGCATTTAATAATTAATACCACTGAAGAAAGTTTGACGCCGCCACCTATAACATATGTACTACAAATACGCGCCCATCTACTTAACATCCGTGCTACACGTACGTGCCCCTCTAGATAACATTCGTGCTACACGTACGTTCCCCTCTAGATAACATCCGTGCTACATGTACGTGCCCCTCTAGATAACATCCGTGTTACATGTATGTACCCCTCTAGATAACATCCGTGTTACATGTATGTACCCCTCTAGATAACATCCGTGTTACATGTATGTACCCCTCTAGATAACATCCGTGTTACATGTATGTACCCCTCTAGATAACATCCGTGTTACATGTATGTACCCCTCTAGATAACATCCGTGTTACATGTATGTACCCCTCTAGATAACATCCGTGTTACATGTACGTTCCCCTCTAGATAACATCCGTGTTACATGTATGTACCCCTCTAGATAACATCCGTGTTACATGTATGTACCCCTCTAGATAACATCCGTGTTACATGTATGTACCCCTCTAGATAACATCCGTGCTACATGTACGTTCCCCTCTAGATAACATCCGTGCTATATGTACATGCCCGTTTAGATGCATCCCACACCATCTCATAATGCTCATTAAAATGTTTTATAAAGAACAACAGTCGAGGGCAGAAATATCTGACTGGTTTGAGGACAAAAAATGGATGAATTCTCTCAACAGATCTGTTCAATAATACACAGAAAATATTATACAAAACATAGGAGAGTGTTGACATTATGAACAGTTTCACAACAGAAATACACAATATTCTCGATAGATGTATCATATAGGGAAATGTTCAACTGGAGAAAATAAGAGGATATCATGGCTACGATGGAAACAGGATATCGAAGACCTTCTCAACATGACATTGGAATAGGCTGAACGGCTAGCATAGAACCGAAAGACGTACACAATGGCATTGATGATAAAGTTCCGTAAACGACACGTCACACGGATGATATATGAATTGTGTGGGGTGTGGCGAATGCTATTAACCGCTGACACGAAACATATCCATTGTCAAACTAACGTTACCGATCAATTAATGCGCCATTCATATATTTACTACCGTCACTAATCAATTAATATGCAAATCATATATTTAAAAAGGCGCTGATCGATTAGTGAGCCAATCATATATTTACTAAAAATCGCTGATCAATTAGTGCACCAGTCATATATTAATCCAAATCACTGATCATTTAATGCGCCAGTCATATATTTACTAAAGTCACTGATCATTTAATGCGCCAGTCATATATTTACCAAAGTCACTGATAAATCAATGTGCCCGTCATATATTTCCTAAAGTCACTGATCAATTTAATGTGCCGGTCGATATTTATTAAAGTTAGTGATAAATTAATGTGACAGTCATATATTTACTAAAGTCACGGATCAATTAATGCGCCACTCCTCTACGAGTATTTACGAATTCACGTGACGAATTCTTCTACGTTCGTTCTCAAACTCCTGCAGATTATCAGGTTGTAGTCCGCATAATAGAAATCTTTGTGACCTGCTTTACAGCTTAGCTGTGATATTTGTGCCTTTCGTTTGAGAACACGAGCACGCATACTA
Source organism: Meghimatium bilineatum (assembly GCA_034231615.1). Classification (NCBI taxonomy): domain Eukaryota; kingdom Metazoa; phylum Mollusca; class Gastropoda; order Stylommatophora; family Philomycidae; genus Meghimatium; species Meghimatium bilineatum. Next base: position 17,684,279 of record CM067311.1, on the reverse strand, counting down.
TACGGTTAATATACACAATGGATGTATATTTCGAACCGTAGTGATACCAATCTACTGCTTCTCTTTCCTTTCATCATATGATTTAGGTACAAATTAGTTTTAACAATTATTGAACTAGTAACTATTACTATGTAACTCGAGCGAAGTGAATATATATACATACACACCACGCACGTACGCGCGCGAGCGACGCGACACAACACACACACACTCACATATATATATATATATGTTTATATACGCAGTATAATTATGCATGCCACTACATATGTAATATTCATTTAAGATGTTACTCATCGTTCGATTTTTATGTTATCATTGGTTCAGTTGATCATTTGTTTAGAGAATGCGTTATCGACCCAATGTTTGTCGGATCACGTTACGTAATCGATACCAGGAAATGAACATCCGTCATACATGACATCTGCACTAGCTCCGAGACAAAGTTTCCGACAGATGATCCTGGATGTAAATCATGTATGAGGATATTGCAGGAAATAAGCCGCTCATGTGATCCTGCAAGAAACATCTGACAATCTTGTGGTATAGTGTGCCTGTACAACAATATCATAGTCAGATGTTCTCAGCTATAGATTTTAACTGTTTTTATTCATCTTTGTTATTCTCAAAATTTATGATGGTCAGCTGGGCGAACACTCCGGACACGAAATTCCTTGTGTCACTGCTTACAACGTGGTGGGGATCCTTAAATCTTTCAGCCTGACATATCCAACATTGGCATGGTTCTGAGTCACTTTGAATGTCATAAAGGCACATATAACCCCACCCCCAAAAACCTCTGTAAGCGATTCGTAAGGCATTCATTGCAAGTTACAGTGGTGCTACCCTTTGCTCTCCCTTTAAATCACAATGGTGATCTATCATTCAATAGAAAGTTTCGTAACCAATAGAAATAATATTAAACTGACTCTTGCATCTATTGTCTTATGAAAATCATAGTAAATAGTTTAGAATTATCATTTGTTGTACGCTGAGTTTAATATGCAAAACTGAAAGATGCAGGTATCTCAGGCAAGTCGTAAACCATGAAACAGAGCATTTATTTCTTTGGAGTATATCTTACTGACCAGCAGGAGTTTAAGAGTAAACAGAGACGAAGAAGAAGAAAAAGACTGGATAACTTTGTGTATTGATCTTGCAAACATGGTTAACCAGTGAATCGCAGGACGTAGTAGTTAGTTAGTTAGTTAGTTAGTCGTTAGATCAACGTCATTGCACTCCGGACAAGTCCATAGGTGCTCAGATCTTTCCTTGAGTGTATCCGCCATTACATGTTGACTGACAGCCCCAGTACGTTGTTGATTGACCATCATTCTTTTTCGCCCACGAAAACTCTCCTTTCTAGCGACACCACATTACAAACCAAGTTCCTTTATTCTAATCATGGAACAAGAGTCATCGTCACGTGTACAGTCATTTGTTCGTGCTTTTTACGTAGGGCATTCAAAATGTCTGCCCGATCCATCGCTCCACCAACAGCCGTAGTAGCAGCGTGGGCGGCCAACCTATCTGCTATTTCATTACCCCGGACTCCCGCGTGTCCCGGCACAAAAATAAAAGTCACTGTACGCTCACAGGAATTATTCACTGCATCCAGCCACTGTTCTCGAACGTACCCCGTCTGAACTTTCACAATCATGTTCATGGAGTCACTGAGGATACAGGCATGCTCGCAGACAGTATATGAGCAGACCCATTGCAAAGCTTTGGTCACCGCCAGAATCTCCATTGTCAAGCTGCTTGTCGTCTGAACGAATGCACCACTTTCCTCTCTGATAGTCTCCCCCCCCCCCACGTTTGAGCCGTGAAAGCCCAGGAACTCCTGATGTGTCTCTCAACCGACCCATCTGCATATATAACTATATCACCTTCCCTGGAATTCTCACTGATCAGAGCGAGCACCCCCGACTCGACCACTGTCGAACACCATTCCCTGCACTCTCTATTGAGTGTTATTACTCCTTCGAAGGCTGTTGGGTAATCCGAGGGTGCCAGACTCCATTCGGCACCAGGTAGTACATCCTCCAATCTGCAGATACTCTGTATAACGTCCTCTGCGCGCCCCATCCACGACTTTCCTCTCTTTAGTCGACTTCCTTTCACTTTGATAATTTCTGGGTGTAGGGGGTGCTCTTTATCAGCGGTGATTTTTAGGTAGTCCCGCGCCCTGCACATTTGTATTCTTTGCTTCGCAGTTGGGCAATCAAGTAGGTATCGCATAGCCCGAGCCGACGTATCTCTCGTGCACCACAAAATTATTCGCATTGCTTCATTTTGGATTCTATCCAATCTTTCTGTTTGAGTTTGACTCAGTGTCAGAATTGCCAGTGCGTACTCTACCACCGCCACCACCAATCCTTGATACAGCAGAAATAGCAGTCTCTGTTCGCATTGAGCAGCAGCCATAACTTTCATCGCCGCAAGATCTTTATAAGCCTTTACAATTATGTGGTCAACATGATCTTTGAAACTCAGACTTCGGTCCAACATGACCCCCAAGTACTTCAATGTGCTGGTTCTCTCGAGGACATCCCCTCTCAAAGTAACCGATGGCGTGGACGTGTTAACTATGTGATTGTTTAGGGAAAACCATGTTATCGATGCCTTTGATGGATTAACAAAAGCTCCAGAATTACTGCACCATTCTCCTATGCGATCAAGCTCCCTCTGCAACTTTCTGGCAATTCTTTCTCTTTCTTTGGACGATAACCTCCCAATGTTGATGGTAGTCAATTATTCTTTTCTAGATGTAGGGACAATTTCCACGCAACAATCTTTTCTAACAACTTGCCGATCGTATTCTGTATGGTTATGAGTCTGAAACCCTGTATCTTAGCATGACTCTTGCCAAGCTTGGGTAGTGGGATCAAGTAACTATGCAACCAGTCCTCCTCTACTTTGCCGTTCGCTAGGCTCTTGTTGAACAACATTGTCAGCTCCTTAAGGTCTTCGTCTGACCTGCCTTGAGATCATCGTACCTAATGCCGTCAGGTCCTGGCGCAGAGTTTCTTGATCTTTTCAGTACGGCTGTAATATCTTCAAGAGTAATTACATTATCGCTTTCCAAAGCTTGCTCCTTGCACATGTCTGTGACTGTTTTCATGATTTTATTCCCCAATTTTCAAAGCACAGACTTGGTATGGCAGATGACAGATGAGAATAAGGGTGCAGCACTGCTGCCTCATTACAAGGCACAAATCTGTCAGAGAACGTAGTAGTTTGCACACAGTTCGATATATACCATAGAATATTGAGTACCTATTTATATGTCTGAAATTGCATGAGGTCACTTCAATAATACGTATTTTTCAGCTCTCCAAAAGAGCACACAATTATGGTATCTTGAAATAAAATTCTACAAGTAGTGCTGAATCCATGAGTTGTCTGAGTTCAACTTCAACTTTAAAAATGGTCATAGTTAGATTGAGGCACTTCCTCCGCTGCTTCTGCTTATAATACCAGTGAAATTATGAAGAAATAATTATTCAGTAATTTGTGATCTAATAAGATCTCAGACATCCTTGAGATTGTTACATTATCGTCTTCCATTCATGTGTTACAACAGAGTCTAGCGTTGAAACCATTAGTTTCTTGTAATAATTTTATGTTGATTATCTTTTCGCACACCGAACATGTCCATATCTCTACTGATGTAACTCTATATTAGCAGGGTGTTTCGGTTGAAGAGTCTGCGTTTGTGTTGGTTGAGTGTTCTTTCTGAAATCTCTGGCGCACGACCAAGTTCAAGTGTAACATTCAAAAACATGTGTTTTACGTCAGTACTATTATGGCCGAGAGGTTTGAGTGTTTGTCTCACATCTATGAGGTCCAGGTTCGAGTGTTTGCCTCACATCTATGAGCTCCATTTTTCGAATGTTTGTTTCACATCTATGAAGTTCTCCTCCCCCCCCTGACAACTTGTTGGGAGGAAGCTAAAATTGTTTCGTTCCCCAACTGGGCCATAAATGTTGGGAGGACGCTGAAATTGTTTCGTTCCCCAACTGGGCCACAAATGTTGGGAGGACGCTGAAATTGTTTCGTTCCGCAGCTGGGCCACAAATGTTGGAGGGACGCTGAAATTGTTTCGTTCCGCAACAGGGCCACAAATGTTGAGACGACGCTGATATTGTTTCGTTTTGCAACTGGGCCACAAATGTTGGGAGGACGCTAAAATTGTTTCGTTCTGCAACTGGGCTATGATTAATGGAAAAGTTCAAAACCACAGATCTAGAAAAACAGAAGCCCGCGAAGCATATGATTTTTGAAAACTGTAGACTTCAAAAATAATATAACTACATAAAAATAGGTAACAGCCTGCTGCCTGCGTTTCTGCCTGACACATCCATCTTCAGCGGGACGTCTGGGTGACTTTGACATGGGATTGCCAACTCAACCACAAAACCTACATAGTGGCCTCTTTCAAAATGTATGGAAGGTAAAGTGTGGTTTTTCTTTGCTCCTTTTCATACCTTGACTACACATTTGCGGTGCTCTGACTCATAACGTATGATTCACTTCAAAATCCTAAAATTCACAACTCTAAGAAGTGTATTACCTGTACCTGCATGCTAGTATTACCTGTGCCTGCATGCTGGTATTACCTGTAGTTGTATGTTAGCAATACCTCTCCTTCAACTTTAATAATGATATTCGGTTGTCACAATAATCATGTCATTATCTAACTGACTGTCATGTCTTTCTGGAATCTAGTTTCAATTCCAGCCTCTCCTCCTCAGCCTCTCCTCCTATTATCTCCGTACATAATTATCGTGTAAATGTGAAATATATTTTTATCTTTCTCTTATCATTAAATATTTTTATTATTCCGGGATTTCCCATACTTTTCCGAATTATAATTTACTTTAACGAACTGACATGTCAGAACATCTGATGTCAGATACAATGTCATATGTAACATACAACTTCAGATGTCAGTTCTTATTTCTCATGACATATTTGTACAGAATGTAGAACGGATGTCGGGATATTTGAACTCAGAAACATTGGTTTCTTAATTAGAGCGCCGTGACTAAGTTAATGCTAGTTAGGAACATAGATATGAACCATCTCTATTGACTGACTTGTATATCTATCTCAGCTGCAATCATGTCAGAACCTTCAGTCATCTGCGCATTTTAATAGAATGAGATATATATATATATAATATATGCAGCACGTATCACTTTACACATTGTAATATCTATCAGATATCACAATTCCCACGGATTGTAATGATAAACACATATCACTCACTATTCACTTATATAATCTTGGCTAGCATTAATCACTGCTGATATATAATCTTGGCTAGCATTAATCACTGCTGATATATAATCTTGGCTAGCATTAATCACTGCTGATATATAATCTTGGCTAGCATTAACCACTGCTGATATATAATCTTGGCTAGCATTAATCACTGCTGATATATAATGTTGGCTAGCATTAATCACTGCTGATATATAATCTTGGCTAGCATTAATCACTGCTGATATATAATCTTGGCTAGCATTAATCACTGCTGATATATAATCTTGGCTAGGATTAATCACTGCTGATATATAATCTTGGCTAGCATTAATCACTGCTGATATATAATCTTGGCTAGCATTAATCACTGCTGATATATAATCTTGGCTAGCATTAATCACTGCTGATATATAATCTTGGCTAGCATTAATCACTGCTGATATATAATCTTGGCTAGGATTAATCACTGCTGATATATAATCTTGGCTAGCATTAATCACTGCTGATATATAATCTTGGCTAGCATTAATCACTGCTGATATATAATCTTGGCTAGGATTAATCACTGCTGATATATAATCTTGGCTAGGATTAATCACTGCTGATATATAATCTTGGCTAGGATTAATCACTGCTGATATATAATCTTGGCTAGCATTAATCACTGCTGATATATAATCTTGGCTAGGATTAATCACTGCTGATATATAATCTTGGCTAGCATTAATCACTGCTGATATATAATCTTGGCTAGGATTAATCACTGCTGATATATAATCTTGGCTAGGATTAATCACTGCTGATATATAATCTTGGCTAGCATTAATCACTGCTGATTGCCAGGATGTTGTTCGGAGAACAGATTTCCCCGTGTCAATGTTTTAGTTTGGCTGCGATATATGCGCCTGATTCCTGATCCGTCTTCAGAGTGACATTATTTGTGAATTTGAAAATTACCACGGGATATCAGCAACACCCACACCTACCTATTTACCTCTTGAAAAATGTGTGGCAAGACAGTGTGCTTATTCTTAAATCTCGATTCCAGGTCTAGTAACACGACGGAACCGACATGTACAGTTCCACGTTCCAAAGCTCAGTCGTTCTGACAATCATGTATTCATCGATTACATGTCATCATCCAACATGAAGACTAGGTTATGTCGGTAAGATTCCCTTGTGTATATCGTATATTCATGATACAGGCGTTTCTCGTGCCGTTTAATCCCTGTTTCCTTAGTTATTACTTGGACATTTTTATTTTCTCATTGAATATAAATATTCTTAAGTAGACTGCGTCGAATTCCCTGAAGTGGATGTCATATTTGAAGTCCTTGTCTATATCTAGCACAGAGCGAGATTTCGTATGCATATAAAGAGTTAATTTGGATTTACTAGAGGCGGGCATTCTTTTTTTTGGGATCGACGGGTCGAATAGAAATGTTGTCGTGTGCTATGAGACAGAAAAAAGCTTGATCCAGTTTCCTCGTTTCTCTTCTTGTTATTCTGCGTTCATTCTCAAACTCCTGCAGATTAGCAGGATGTAGTCCAGACAACGGAAAACGTTGTGCCATGGGTTTACAGTTTGTCTGCGATATCTGCGATTTTCGGTCTAACACATCCGACTTTAGCAAGACTTCTTGGTTACTTTCAACTTTTATGGATGGAGTCGGCAACCTACGACCCGCCGACCCAAATTACCTGGCTCGCTAGTCCAAACAAAAACTATAACTGTTGACCAGTGGTATTCCTACAAAAATAATTTAAGTGTTTATTGCAGGCCTGTTCCGGACCACATCATTAATAAATTGTTTATATTTGTCTGTACTTAATTATTCATATATAAATTTCCATATGTTATAAAAATGCATATATGTATAATTAATAACATCAACACTGTTCTGTTAACTGGAGACGCTCATGTCTTGCGGTTATGTTTGTTTGTTTTGCGTTCGCTCCATTGTAATCATCACGGGTGTCCGTGCGATTTCCGCCGGGAGCGTGATTACGTTGTGCCACCGTTATGCGCCTTGTAGGACTAGCACATCCGATTTCGGCATGTTGCGGTTATGATTGGCACGTTTTATTTCTAGACTTTTCCGTACATTCATATATTAATTTTACATTCCGTAAATTAAATACTGTAAATTCATCGCTGTAAATTCATGTTTGGAGAGTAACACATATTATTTATGTTTGGAGAGTAACACATATTATTCATGTTTGGAGAGTAACACATATTATTCATGTTTGGAGAGTAACACACATTATTCATGTTTGGAGAGAACACACATTATTCATGTTTGGAGAGTAACACACATTATTCATGTTTGGAGAGTAACACACATTATTCATGTATGGAGATTATTTTTAATTTTTTTCCAACACGCAGCAATCTGTGTATTTCTGCATCCGGTACTCGGACCAAAGAAGGTAGCGAACTCCTGCACTATGGGATAGGATAGCCAACTCTACCTGTAAAATTTCTTAAATTGCAACATACGACAATCATAGAGTTTAACATTGTCGTTATTCTTAGTTTCTCTTTCGGTCTCAGTTCCCATCATCACAGGGACGTTTATTCACTTGACTGACCAAGTAGTTGTATTCTAATGTCGTGACCAGTACATATACAGACCAGTGTACAGAATATAGAACAATAAGTTAGATTGGTCGTATAACCAAAATACTTCTCCTGATAACACATAAAGGAATTCAAAACAGGAAATAGACCAATGTTTTCCAAAGTTGGGGGCAGGCCCCACAGGGGGACAGTTTTATTGTTCAAAGGGACAATTTAAAATAAATTTAACGAATAACTCAATTTCTGAGTATAAAAAATATGTATATGCTACATAGGGGGAAAGTAATCATAATTTTAGACAGCCTTAGGTGGGGCATTTTTAAAATAAAAGTTGGGAAACATTGAGATAGACACTGAGGTGACGGAGAGAGCAATTCGGTTTTAGGAAAAACTCGAGATTATTGGGAAAATAATAAACAAGATGAAATAACTAGATGTTATTATTCTTTTAGCAGAAAAAACAGGAAGTACAAAGACTATTAGATCTAGTCGATAAATCAAGTGGGAGAGTAACATCACAAGATGGGCATATTACAGTCTAGTAGAAGTACACCACAAAGACAAAAGATAGGGTATGTTGAAGTACTGTTACAGCCATCCTTCGTTCCGAAGACGGCACTTGATGATAGTGATGATAACAGAATGAAATGGTTAGACAAACGCGCTTGTACAGCGGACCGTATCTTGACCCACCATCTGAGATAGACCAGCCAGACGTTTTCCCATTAGAACAATCATAATAATATATATTTATTCGATTTTTATTTATGACCACAATATTTCTATTTTAGCCTTGGAACTATCACAGAAATGTCATAAATTCGTTTATTTTACTACAGACAATAAGCTTTCTGTGTTGATATATTTTACTACAGACAATAAGCTTTCTGTATTGATATATTTTACTACAGACAATAAGCTTTCTGTATTGATATATTTTACTACAGACAATAAGCTTTCTGTGTTGATATATTTTACTACAGACAATAAGCTTTCTCTCTGTGTTGTTATCATTTAACACAAACATTAGTCTTTTTATCATTCTGGTAAGTCCTCTGAAATCGTGCCAACAGTCTCATTCCTATTCATTTAATCTGACTTGATGATTATCTGTTGCCCATAACGTGGTTCCATATGTCAGTGTTAGTTCTAAGTAGCTCTAAAGGGAACTTGATATTATGTTCATATATACGAATGTTTTCTATAAATCTTTATTTCTAACTTTCATAAAGTATATATTAACTAAAATATAATATTTGTTTAGCGTTTGTTCTCAAATTCCCATTTAATCTTTCTTGTAGCAAGCCAATGTTCCTAAAAGATTTTCAGACAAATGTAGGGGAAACATGCGCTCTGTCGCCGTTTTGTTTGACTCAAAACATCCTACTTCAGCGGTAACTACAGTCATAAAGATGTATCTCTCGTTGACAATGCAAACTTCAAATTCTTGTTTTAGATCGCATTTGAAAGTAACAATATTACATCTTCGCAATGCAGAGTCTGACAAGTGTTATGACTTGGACAAATTAAAGATATCACATACACGACTTTGTTGTGTAATAGTCATAATTGACATTGCATACTATCACACAGAATATGTATTGATAGTCAAGTATTGATAGTCAAGTATTGATATGAAGTCACGAGCTTGGAAATGTGAAAAAAACTTGTCCTAATTAACAGTAACTTACACACATACTATAGAATCCATCCCTTGCGTCTGTGGGTCTCACCAATGACATACTAGACAAACCACCCATGCAACAGAACACCTTAATAAATGAGATTCCGTTATATTTTGGCTCTTTTATGAAACCTTTGTAGCATGTCATCTATACAATTATAGACCTCCTCTGTGTCAAAGACTCCTTCAATAGGCATTACACTAAGCCGAAAGTAAAAGTCTCCTGGGTATGAAAGAAAGCTCAGAAAAACAACCCACTGCACATTGGAAGTAAGAGCTTATTCCAGGGGATCTCAAACAAACAATCACCATGTCCGGCCACGTACAGGCTTTGAAGCTACATTTGTCTTTTACTGTGACAGTTGTATGTTTAATATGTTTAATGTTTGGTGTTAAACACCTTCCCCCCCTCCCCCTTATAGTGAAGACCGTACTTTAGTGTGTCCCCCTGCTAGCACAAACTGTTGTATCATATTCATCTTTGCTGATCCAATTTTTGTTTTCATTCATCATGTATTTTGTATTTTGATTCAATTTGTATTTTCATTTGTGACTTTACGTATGCTATTTGTCGCTGGCCAATAAAAAAACACAGATCCGTAAAAACTCTGTAAACTGGTGTGACCAGTTGATAGACCCTAGAATTCTCTACAAATTTTTTTTTAGATAAAATTAACTCTTGCGGTTTCCATCTCTCGCACTTGACGTTATTGAGTGAGACGTCCAGTATCTATCGTCTTGTAGCTTTAGTCAGTCAGACGTCCAGTTGTTTAATATCTTGTGACTTCAGTAATTGAGCGGTCTAGTGATATACTTTTTTGTGGCTCCAGTGAGTGAGAGGTCTAGTGCGCTACTTCCTTGTGGCTTCTGTAAATGAGAGGTCTAGTGGTTTACTTTCTTGTGGCTTTTGTAAGTGAGAGGCCTAGTGGTCTACATTCTTGTGACTCCAGTGAGTGAGAGGTCTAGTGGTCTACTTTCTTGTGGCTTTTTTAAGTGAGAGGTCTAGTGGTCTACTTTCTTGTGGCTTTTGTAAGTGAGAGGTCTAGTGGTATACTTTCTTGTGGCTTTTGTAAGTGAGAGGTCTAGTGGTATACTTTCTTGTGGCTTTTGTAAGTGAGAGGCCTAGTGATTTACTTTCTTGTGACTCCAGTGAGTGAGAATTTCATGTGGCTTTTGTAAGTGAGAGGTCTAGTGGTCTACTTTCTTGTGGCTTTTGTAAGTGAGAGGTCTAGTGGTCTACATTCTTGTGACTCCAGTGAGTGAGAGGTCTAGTGGTCTACTTTCTTGTGGCTTTTTTAAGTGAGAGGTCTAGTGGTCTACTTTCTTGTGGCTTTTGTAAGTGAGAGGTCTAGTGGTATACTTTCTTGTGGCTTTTGTAAGTGAGAGGTCTAGTGATTTACTTTCTTGTGACTCCAGTTAGTGAGAGGTCTAGTGATCTACTCTCTTGTGGTTTCAGTCATTGAGCGGTCTAGTGATATGCCTTCGAGAATAGATGCCTCAGAAAAATCACAAATACTAATTGGAAAGATTTCAAATCAAACGACATATTAAGAGAGGAAAAAAACAAGAATACGTGACGAACATCATCAGAAAACGCCGCTGGACATACATCGGCCACGTACTTAGAATGAAGGAAGATATAATTCCACGGCAAGCCTTCATGTGGACACGAAACGGGAAAATGAAAACTGCGAAGACCAAAAACAACGCTCAGAAGAACATTTATGAATGAATTAAAATCAACAGGCATAAATGCACAAGACCTGCAATCCTTGGCAACTGACCGACAGGCATGGAGAACTATGACATCCGCGCTATGTGCCACACTTGGTAAAAGAGGAACTGACTGACTGGTGACTTTTGTATCACATTGAACTAATGACTGCCAATACCACTATATACCACCTTAGTCGTCTCTTTCAATGTACATGGCAGATCACATTATTGCTATTTTTTGTTCCCTTTTGCATCCCCTCAACACATGAGCGTTCTACCTATTTCCTATCTCACTGACATGTCAGTACTTTGAAGACACGCCTACAAACAGTTGACATGTCAGTACTTTGAAGACATGCCTACAAACAGTGATAACGGATCGTTCACACAGTAATGGCAAGCTACTAAAGGTAAAGAAAAAAAACAACCAGATAATGCTGAGGTGATGGCTATGTTCTGAAAATGATACTGGTTTTGTAAAGTGTACACTCTTATGGTGAGGTACACACTTGTGGTGAGATACACTCTTATGATAAGGTACACTCTTATGGTGAGGTACACACTTGTGGTGAGATACACTCTTATGGTAAGGTACACACTTGTGGTGAGATACACTCTTATGATAAGGTACACACTTGTGGTGAGATACACTCTTATGATAAGGTACACTCTTATGGTGAGGTACACACTTGTGGTGAGATACACTCTTATGGTAAGGTACACACTTGTGGTGAGATACACTCTTATGATAAGGTACACACTTGTGGTGAGATACACTCTTATGATAAGGTACACACTTGTAGTGAGATACACTCTTATGGTAAGGTACACTCTCATGGTGAGGTACACACTTGTGGTGAGATACACTCTTATGGTAAGGTACACTCTTATGGTGAGTAACACACTGGTGGTGAGATACACTCGTATGGTAAGGTACACACTTGTGGTGATATACACTCTTATAGTAAGGTACACACTTGTGGTGAGATACACTCTTATGATAAGGTACACACTTGTGGTGAGATACACTCTTATGATAAGGTACACACTTGTGGTGAGATACACTCTTATGGTAAGGTACACTCTTATGGTGAGGTACACACTTGTGGTGAGATACACTCTTATGGTAAGGTACACTCTTATGGTGAGTAACACACTGGTGGTGAGATACACTCGTATGGTAAGGTACACACTGGTGGTGATATACACTCTTATAGTAAGGTACACACTTGTGGTGAGATACACTCTTATGGTAAGGTACACTCTTATGGTGAGTAACACACTTGTGGTGAGATACACTCTTATGGTAAGGTACACACTTGTGGTGAGATACACTCTTATGGTAAGGTACACACTTGTGGTGAGATACACTCTTATGGTGAGGTACACACTTGTGGTGAGATACACTCTTATGGTGAGGTATACACTTGTGGTGAGATACACTCTTATGGTAAGGTACACTCTTATGGTGAGGTACACACCTGTGGTGAGATACAGTCTTATGGTAAGGTACGCACTTATAACAATTTGGTTATATCCAATCTTTATAGCCATCACATAAAATATTGGAGGTTGCAGTACAGGTAATCAGTCGCACATATCTACGATATCATTGCTTGTTTTTATTTAAGGTTCTGTATGCATTCACATTCCTCAGAGAGAAAGAGTGTGAAAGAAAGTACAAAGAGAACGAGAGAAAAAGAGAAAAAGATATAAAAACAGAGAGACAAGAGAGAGAAAGAGACAGTGAACTCACCGTCATCAGAGAAATAGAGAGAGAAAGAGAGGACGAAAAAGAGAAAAAAAATAGAAAGTAAAAAAGAGAACGAGATTGAGAGAAAGAGAGAAAAATTAGTTTTTTAAAAAAAACGTTAATTATCTGGTGGTTTACTCTCCTGTAGATACCTTCCACAAATGGTAAACGACATAACAAGAGGAATGTTTGTGTTGCAAATCTGGTTAACTAGAGATATATTTCTAAAGATTACCAACAAGGAAACTCAATAATTTCACAAACAAATTGATCTACGCAAAGATTACCATTGCACACATTTTGTAGATATATGCATTGTCTTTAGAACTCATTTTCCATTGGTCGGTACTCCGTTGCCATCTTCGATTGTCCATGATTAGCTTTCTTCCAGGTTTGAAAAGACGTGTAATTTTCCTCATTATTCTCTTGCTTGTTTCATTTCTATAACGTTTTTTTTTCTTTTTTTTTAAATTCTTGAATTTATACTCATTTTGGAATAGAATAGAACTTCCTCTATGTGACATATATTTGTCCAGAATTTTGTCCTCACCGCCACTTGATAAACCTCTTGGTTTCACGCAAGCACACCTGCTATTTCTGGAGTTATGGTTTCGTGTTAAGTCTTCGTTATTATCTGTCCTCCAGTCATCCTGTGCTGCTGCAGCAGAAAGATCAACAAAGAATAGTGACACAAGTACATACCAAGCATGTCGTAAGATGATGTTAAGGAGGTTTCGGTAATACAGTTGGCTATCCGATTCCACATTGGGACAAATTGAACAAGAAATCATGTTGAAGTTGGATGTGTCTGATCGAAATAGGCAAATATCGCAGCTAAGTTAGAAGCCATGATATAAAGCATCATTTCTCTGGTATACTGATTGGAAGGAGTTTGAAAACCAACACAGAAAAAGGAGAACTATCTGTCCATTGACATACTGGGCTGCAACATGTTCTCCTTTCTTTTCGTCAATGACGTTCTGTACTGCAATATGTTCTCCTTTCTTTTCGTCATTAACTTCCTGGGCAGCAACATGTTCTCCTTTCTTTTCGTCATTAACGTCCTGGCAGCATGTTCTCCTTTCTTTTCGTCATTTACGTTCTGAACTACAACATGTTCTCCTTTCTTTTCGTCATTAACGTTCTGGAATGAACATGTTCTCCTTTCTTTTCGTCAATTACGTTCTGGACTGCAACATGTTCTCCTTTCTTTTCGTCATTAACGTCCTGGCAACATGTTCTCCTTTCTTTTCGTCATTAACGTCCTGGCAACATGTTCTCCTTTCTTTTCGTCATTAACGTCCTGGCAACATGTGCTCCTTTCTTTTCGTCATTAACATACTGGACTGCAACATGTTCTCTTTTCTTTTCGTCATTAACGTCCTGGACTACAAAATGCTCTCCTTTCTTTTCGTCATTGACGCCCTAGACGGCAACATGTTCTCCTTTCTTTTCGTCATTGATGTCCTGGACTGCAACATGTTCTCCTTTCTTTTCGTCATTAAGGTCCTGGTTGGCAACATGCTCTCCTTTCGTTTCGTCATCAACGTCCTGGGAGGCAATATGTTCTCCTTTATTTTCGTCATTAACGTTCTAGGCAGCAACATGTTCTCCTTTCTTTTCGTCATTAACGTCCTGGGATGCAACATGTTCTCCTTTCTTTTCGTCATTGACGTACTGGACGGCAACATGTTCTCCTTTCTTTTCGTCATTAACGTCCTGGGATGCAACATGTTCTCCTTTCTTTTCGTCATTGACGTCCTGGGCAGCAACATGCTCTCCTTTCTTTTCGTCATTAAGGTCCTGGTTGGCAACATGCTCTCCTTTCTTTTCGTCATCAACGTACTGGGAGGCAACATGTTCTTCTTTCTCTTGGTATTTTGTTAAATTATTTAAGTAAATGTACCTCTCATGGCGAGGAACGCTTTTTTTACAACCACGGACTTCAGTCAAATTTGGTTATATCAGAACTTTACAAACATAGAAATAGTGAAGTTTTCGGTTCTGATAGCCCAGTCACTCCGACTTTAGTAATAGTTTTTATCGTCGAGAACCATTGTGTCTTTCAGATGTTCAGAATACTTTACTTTGCGGGTTTTCTTTTTATTAGCATGGTTTAGAGGAGCCAATATTCCTCTATGTTCAACCCATTATAAACGTCTGCAATGGATCGTCGCTCTTTTCATGATATTCTTGGGATCTTTCCATAACAATATAGCTTTTCATTTCACAGACTTATATTTTCTTTTCTCTAGTGGTTGTGATTGTTCAGGTCTAACAATCTGAATTATATGTTGCTACAATTTAACCTGGCTCTATATTCATCATCATCAGGTGCCATGCCGGCTGGCGTAGGCGGTCATGGCCCTCCACAGCTCTCTGTCCACAGTATTATGTATCAAAATCGTTGTTGTTTCCCTGCCGTGCCAGGTTGTCAAACTGTTTAATATTTTCTCACGTTGTCGCCCTCTGTCTCTGTTGCCTTCAATTTTGCCTGTTGTTACTATGTTCTCTAAACCTGCCTGTCTCATGAAGTGGCCAAAAAAAAGAAGATTAACTTTTTGCTCTATATTATTTAACTCGATATCCTCTCATCTTCCTTCTTCCCTACTTTAAGTCCCCGTTAGTTCCATTGTGTATCTTTCTTACTATTATTCTTTTTTCCATATCAATCTCTTCTAACAAACGTCAATTTTTTCAGCTATATCTGTACGTTTAAAAATCTATATTTTTCTATATTCACTTGCTGCTTAACAATCTATATTTTTCTGTTATATTAACTTTTTACATATCAATATATGCGTTTCTGTTATATCGGCGTGTTGCTTAACAATCTACGTTTCTCTAACTCCTATTGTATAAACATTCTTTCAAATACATCACCAGAAGCAATAATCCTGTGTAATTGTTCTCTCGGCATGTGCCGTTTGATATTTCTATTGTACGATGTTAATGTATGCGCTGGAAGATTTCTGCGCAGTTCTATCGATTATTTGATAGGTTGTTAATGAGCCAATGAAAGCAAGGATGGGCGTAGATTTAATTAGATAATCAAATAAAAATGTAACGCGAAAGGTGAGAGGTTGCAGCCATCGGCCATTGCTACATGTGGAACATTTTTTTGTGTATGGTTTGTTATAACTTAGATTAAGAATCTTCTTCTTCTTCAGCGTTCATTCTTAAACTCCCGCTGGATATTTCATGTAGCAGGGCAATGGTCCTACTAGATTTCCAGCAGAATGTAATCAAGAGAATGAAAATACGTTGTGTAGCCGTTTTATTTGCGCCAATGTCCTGACACGTCAGTTTTCGGTTAAATATTACGTATAAAATGAAATCTATAATGTAACTTTTGCACTCAGAATGTTGTGCGATATAACCTTCGGTGTCACCACCATGACATTTTATTTAACCTTCACACCATCACGGTATTTTATCTAACCTTCCCCGCATCTCGTTATTTTATCAAAACTTCACCTCATCATGTTATTTAATCTAATCTTTGATCTTATTGTTATTTATCTGACCTACGTGTTCAGCATATTGTAGTAACTATTAGTAACATCTTACTATACTTAATTTCAACCATACAGAATTTTCCCTGTTTTACTGAATCCCTAATTTTATAGATAATTTTGTTGATGATTGTAGGAAACTGCGATGAGAACTGTTCACTCTTCTAGTCGCTTTGTATGGGTAGAAGAGTTCTCTGGAGATGTGTTTTAAGTGTACTTCCTATATATTTGTTTTCGTTGACTTTCATTTATGTAATCCATCGTTTACAAGGTCTCCCCCTGGCGTTGTATCCATCGTGTCTGTATAGTAATACTTTTGGAAGAGCACTGTCTGATGGTAGTCTGGAAACATCCGAAAACAACTTAATCTGTTGTCCTCTGTTGTAATCCAGAATTGACATTGTGTTTGTTAGTCTTCTGATGTTTTCGTTTCCGATTCTTTTATTCTTACTCCGAGGATTGGATGCAGACAAGTCATTTTTATTGTAACAATTTTTCTATTAGATTCTGTTGTTAGTGTCCATGTTTGACATTTCTAGCATAGTTATGGTATTATGATCGGTTTATATAGTGCAGTTTAAATGTTCATACTGACTTATTTGTTTTTGGAAATATGAGACATTTGCCCTAAGATCCGATATTCTATGTTGCATCTATGTTGGATTTCTTTGATGTTTTTCCCTATTCGATGATATGATGCTTCCAATATATGTCAATTCGTTCACCTCTCTGAGCTACATCCTGCGAATATGCAAGAGTTTAAGGATGTATGCAGAAGAACCAGAAGAATTTATAGTAGCAACGAAGTTCAGATTGTACGGTTTCAAACAATACAACTTGAAAGGAATGATGTCTGAAAGCGAAGACTCCCCGCTTTCAACCAACGCTATGTAAATTGTACACATTATGTCATTTATTATTTATTCCTGTATGTTGTGCTGCTGTTACAGTGGACTAATATAAATAAGAGCAGAAATATGAATATGGTATTGTTACTAATAGTGAAAGCGACATGTTAAAAGGACATACCGACACACGACTTTTCGATTAAAAAGCATTCATCGGTATAAAAAAAACAACGCACAAACAATGATAACCTACATGAGAAATTACATATGCATACGATGTTGAAATCATATTCGCATTTACCCTGTGTCACTGCAGCCCTGTATTTTCGTTTTGTTAGGTTGCCCCACCCCTATCTCTGGAAAATATATTTCTCACCACACACGTTCAATTATTGATCTCCACAGAATAATTGAATTGAGCCCAAAAGAAACATTTACTAGCATTAAACTATATAAGTATTCGATTTATGAGATATACTCCTCTCTTTCTCTCTCTATCTATCTATCTATCTATCTATCTATCTATCTATCTATCTATCTATCTATCTATCTCTCTCTGACTTTCCTTGTATCATCAGACCAGAATATCATCTATTCAAAAGCCCATAACCCGTCAGAGTTCGCAGGGTACTACCAAATGAGATTCATCAATAGAGTCCCTATGGATTTCTATCGCTAGATATTGGGTTCGATATTGGGTTCATGATTTTGTTTGGCCTCTCGACTTCATTCTCCCTCGACCGTCCGTGTAGAATCGATTTTGGCCAAGAATCATGTCTGTATATATATCCAAAACATGAAAGTTTGATCGTTTCACTTATTGTACTAAATGATCGTTTTGTACGTGTGTACCTCTCGATTTTATTTCTTATGTACACATTTGTCTTAACTCTCTATAGAAGATACGCAGAGTCCATCTGTAACATTTGTATTCGAATGTCTATATCCGTCTTTTCATGAGGTGCTTTTATAACTGCTCAAATGGAAACACTATTACGTTTTTTATTTCTTTCTTTTTCATTTGACGTGATTCTATCAAATAATATGCTATACGAGAAAATACTGACTGACCACAGATAGGAGAATAATAAGATAGAGTACAGGCCAGATAGAACATCTCCTGTCAGTAGCGACACGTCTCAAAAGTGTGTAAATTAGGTGCATTGTGATGAATGATTCATTTCTAAGACTTCCTGTAGGGGTCACTTGCGGTGGGAGAAGAAGAAAATTTTATATAAAAGTATGGATTGATAATATTAGAGATTAGTCAGGATTAAGATTTTTCACTCTTATACAAAGGGTTGAATACAGAGCGCAATTACGAGATGTATGTTTTGTTGCTTACAAAGTAAATTCACTACAACAATGAAAGGTCTTATTATGTCTGTTGTCACAACGTCGATTCGGTCAATTTTACCCATTGTTAACAATATTCATCTTGTGTTTATTCTGTGTTTTATGACATGTACAACATTTTATTTTATGTTTTCCTTTAATATCGATAATATGACTTGTTCTAGTTGATGATTTCAGCAAAAAATAATGAATACACTAACATCTAAACATCAATAATACGTACACTAACATCCAAACATCAACATTAAATTAGATTTTTAGTGCAAAAATATGTATATTTGTGCACTGATGGGTCGGAACACAGCGAATAGTGTATGTGGGTAGCCTGACCAAACCCTTCTGCAGTATGTGCTGGAGAAGGGCTTGTCCAGGGACGGTGATGTTCTTAGGGTCTCCATTGTTGTTCCACGTTATATAATTGAAATTCGAAAAAAAATGGTTATGAAATATTCCTAATAACTGGCAACAGACACAAAAACACACATAAATCGACGTTTCTACTAATAGACCTTTATCAAGAGCGCACCATAACGCACGAGTAAAGAACGTCACTGTTCACATTCGCCATATAATACATTCTAATATAACTAGAATCACAAAATGCTCGTAATGTTGTCTACAAATTTTAGTACACTTCATATTTTCTCGGGTCACACGAGGGCTGCTTGGATATTTCATTAGTATGTGCAAATGTCCAGCTTATATGTCTCAGAGCGTCTTTATGTTGATCGTGTTCTTTCATTTGTTGTAAAACAAATGTGTGGCACGCGTTGTACTGACATTCATGCAAACAAGAATGTAAATAGTCTAGAGTCTAGAGCACTTTCCTTGCTAAAATGTTAGAGAGACCAATTTTCTGTGTAGCTGTATAGACAATATCTCAATAAATCAAGTTATATGTATTTGGTGTATTTGAAAGTTCCATTTGAAAGTGTTTTTAGAATCTCTATATGTTTCGTATATTTGAAAGTTATTTTTGAAAATTTACTTGCAAGTTCTGCGTATTTATTATATATTATAAGTTATATTCGGAATTCTATGTGGAAATTATATTTGGAAGTCTATTCTAGAAATTATAATTGGAAGTCTATTTTGCAGTTATGTTTTGGAAATTATAATTGAATATATGTGGAAGTCTATTCTAAAGTGATATTAAAAGTTATATTTGGGCGTTCCATTTTGATGTTTCATTTGGAAGTCTATATGGAAGTTATAATATATGAAAGTACAATTTGGAAGTCTATATGGAAGTACAATTTGGAAGTCTATGAAATTTGTATATGGAAGTACAATTTGGAAGTCTATATGGAAGTACAGTTTGGAAGTCTATATGGAAGTACAATTTGGAAGTCTATGAAATTTGTATATGGAAGTACAATTTGGAAGTCTATGAAATTTGTATATGGAAGTACAATTTGGAAGTCTATGAAATTTGTATATGGAAGTACAATTTGGAAGTCTATATGGAAGTACAGTTTGGAAGTCTATATGGAAGTACAATTTGGAAGTCTATGAAATTTGTATATGGAAGTACAATTTGGAAGTCTATGAAATTTGTATATGGAAGTACAATTTGGAAGTCTATATGGACGTTCTATTTGTTTGTTATAAGTTATAATTAAAAGTACTATTTAGAAATATATATTTGGAAGCTTAGTTTGAAAGTCTATTTTTGAGTTCTAAGTATAAGTTATATTTGGAAATTTTATTTCCAAATCAAAGTTTTCCGTTAATATGTTTCAATATGTCTACGTAAGCTGTGATAGAATAAATGTTTTCATATATTTATTTTTTGTTCAAATATCAACAATTTTTCTGATGCTCTATTTTATTTTATTTGTTATTACTTTTAGCATTTTCATGTAATTTTGCTTCGCTTGAACTTTATTTTTCTGTGTTAGGCCATGTAAATCCAACGTTCCCTCTAACCTGTGTTGGTGCGCGAATACATACTTCGTGAGGTGTCGCAAACAAAAGTTAACAACTCGCAAATAATATAAAACTGCAGGTCTAAATCGGTAATCAGGTACTATCTTCAGTAATTTGCGCATGCGCATTTTTATGTCTACTCAAACATATGTCTGCTTTCCACACAGCGATAAAGTATTACAGCAACGTCAGTACAGTTTCGACAAATTGCATTTCAATTACACATGATTGCTTCATGTCAGTGCTCGACCGATGTACCAGAAGTCATGATTTCTAATATGTCTCTGCGATATTTTATTTATATTGTTTATTTAGATTGCTAGGAATTGCAATGAAACTTGTGTTTGCTATAGACCAATCAAAGGAAGCATTCAGACAAAATCAATAGCATTCAGACACAGACGATTCAAACTTTCAAATGTGGGCAATACAGTGAGGCTTTCAAATGTGGGCAATACAGTGAGAAGAAGTATCATACTCAAAGAATATGTATGTGTGTATATGTAGAAGAGTATATATGTGTATATGTAGAAAGATATATGTTGATTAACTTTTGGCATAATACGACTTCATAACGTTGATAGCAGAAATTTATTTGAATTCCATAGATCGAAAGATGAACTCGGATATTATTTGCACATGATGCTCAAATTGAAACAAACCTTGGCAACTGGATACATTTTTTAATCAATAAGAGTGTGCTAAAAAAATCTGCTGCTGTTGCAAAAATGTTCATCTGTCTATCTATCTGTCAGTTTTCATAGACATCTGTCTATCTATCTGTCAGTTTTCATAGACATCTGTCTATCTATCTGTCAGTTTTCATAGATTAACGAAAAGTGTAACATGTATCATTAGGCGAACACAATGTGTATATCATTTCTATCTCCCCCCGTAACGCGTTTTGCTACTATTGTTTGTCTGGTCTGTCTTTGTTTCAGTGAAATGCTACCAATTACTAGATATTATACTATTACTTCACTCTCTCAAAGACGTTTATTCTAGACTTTGCTTGTTTGTTTTACTCAACGATGTTTATTCTAGTCTGTGCTTGTTGATTTTACTCTACGTGTCTCACTTTATTTGTCAATAAAACAACTTTAAAAGATAATTTTTAAAATATAAATTACTGTGTTTAATTTCGTAATCTTTCTACTTTTATTTCAGCAATAATAATAATTCTTACTTCACAGATACCAATGTACTATTTAGTACAAAATACAACAAATAAATTTTACAAATTTTGCAGTTTTTAAAACTTATTGTTCATACAATTAGGAAGCCAGAGAACAATTTAAACATTCTTGAGACTAACGGGAATTGAACCAGTCGGTTCAACGGCACCAAATCGCCTAGCAACTATTGCTCACCCGTTTTTCCGTACTTGACTAACTAATACGAATATTAAATGTTATATGTTTGTTGTTACTGAGGATATTTCAATTCCTGTACGGAATATTTGTTGTTGTTGTGATGGTCCTTGTCTCGATTGGTCTGTTCTGGTTACTTTGAGTGCACGGTTTGAATGGCTTGACAAAATCGCATCTTTTTGTGGAGATGTGGTTAGTGAAGTACGGGAGAACGCGTGTGCAATAGTTGCTAGGCGATTTGGTGCCGTTGAACGCACTGGTTCAATTCCCGTTAGTCTCAAGAATTTTTGTTCATACAATTTCCGGTTTTACCATTTTTGTGTTGATTACCAATGAGAAAACGTCTTCACATTTTTTAAAACATATTTTCATATCTGGTCACGCCAGCAAGTACTGTTTTTTATATAATAGTTTCTCTTGTAATTACCGCCACATGCAACCGAGAAACAGAATATAAATTAATATCTTAGATGTAGCTGTTAGAATTCGATATTTCAGTTTCAGTTCACTGAATGTTTTATATTTTCAATAGTTTTTCCCCCTCAATTTTTGTATGTTGAAATATTCTAGCTTTATTTTATCTAATATTTGACCATAAATAGTTCCAAATATATGGCAACCCTGATTCAATTGTGTGGAAAATTAAGATCACTAAATGTGTGACACAGTGCGCCTAAGTAGGAATTAGCATTGGAATATGTACATTACCATATACATCACATTGGAATATGAACATCACCATAAACAGCAGAGAGGGATATGAACATTACAATATACAGGAAATTGGTAGCAAATATATTTACACAATAAGAAAAAAATGCATTAGAGTTATCTTACTGCGATGTTTACTATATTTTCCGCATTCATTGAACAATTGCTTATGCCCGTGTGTTACCAAGGCCCGAAAGGAATGCAAAGAATGTTACCCACTGTTACCTACTATGAATGTTATAGGAGGATAATAAAGAATATTTGCCGGTTGATTTGATTGTCCTTTCCCATAGATGGTCAAGACACCCAAATGTCATGTCGAAGTCTGAGGCATCATGCAGAAATGCGCAGTTATCGCATCCAAGCTGTAAACTATGCCATAAAGTAAATACATTCCTTCTAGATCGAACGCAGAACAAGAACATTTGCTTACATTAAATAAATTGCTCATTTTGCAATGATACTCTTGTAAATTAATGTGTTCGATAACAACACAAAAATAACGCCACTTCTTGTTTGTTGTTCGTGTGATCGGTTCAGGAAAGCAAGTACAAGTTAGGTATATGTTAACTTCATGAGTTACTATTTAATAACCATCGTTAAGTAATCAAGAGAAGAAGAGACAGATGAAGACACAGATAAAAATGTGTGGATAAGTTGTCACTGTGGCACAAAAAGAAGTCACCAACTGGATTTATGAACAACACATGAGACAGAGAGTTGTAGAGAAACATGATCGCCTTCGCCACTTATCATGTCACTAAATTTGATTTGATTTACCCCACTAAGTGCGTTGCCGGCATCTGAAAGCGAAGCAAAGAATAGAAGAAATGTTACCTATTATGCATACCGTAAGGGGCGACTTAGAAGGATTGATGTGGGATTTGCTATCACGCCTTATAGATCAAAGTTAGCATCCTTGCTGAAGTTGGATGTATCAGATTGGAATGCGCAGATATCGCAACCGATCTGTAAACGCTGGCGCACCATATATCGTGTTCTGGACCATATCCTGTCAGCTAGCATGCGTTTGAGAACGAACGTTCAAGAAATAGTAGAGGGACACTCTAGGACTCTCTTAAAGAATAGTAGGGAGCACTCTTGTTCCTAAAGAGCTTCATAATCGACGCCACATCGTGGAAGTCTGTCGTTCAGAGTAGTTCAGTGTAGCACAGAAACACCAGCAAAGATGCTTGCGTCGACGAGATGCACCAAATGTCGGAGGTACAGAGAAAACGTTGTGCCTGAAAAGACAGAAAAACAAAAACACAGACGTCCAACTTTGATCATACGTCCCCAAAATGTGCCTTGTGATTCTATGCCAGTATTGGACTTTTTAGTATTCTCCGCACACATCTGAGAGATGTAACAACTCAAGTCTGAAACTGCTGTCATCATCTCCGCACACATCTGAGAGATGTAACAACTCAAGTCTGAAACTGCTGACATCATCTCCGCACACATCTGAGAGATGTAACAACTCAAGTCTGAAACTGCTGTCATCATCTCCGTACACATCTGAGAGATGTAACAACTCAAGTCTGAAACTGCTGTCATCATCTCCGTACACATCTGAGAGATGTAACAACTCAAGTCTGAAACTGCTGTCATCATCTCCGCACACATCTGAGAGATGTAACATCTACGTCTGAAACTGCTGACATCATCTCCGTACACATCTGAGAGATGTAACATCTACGTCTGAAACTGCTGTCATCATCTCCAGCGATGGACGATTAACACTAATTTTAAAGTCTCACAACATTTAATTTTATAAACGCTGTCAATATTTCAACACAGAAAAGATCACAGAAAAATATATTTCATAAACATTACATAAGTGTATAACTACGGTTATCTTACGTCTGCTGTTGAAAACAAGTGAAGTGACTGAATAGAGTGGAATTGAAACACTTTATTTTAAAAGTAATTTAGCGAATTCATAATATAATTCTCAAACAATAGAGACTTTTATATACGGCTGATAACCAAGTTCTAGTTTTGCATAATACTGACTGTAAAAGTCTGTCAACAAACGTACGAAAACATTAAGGATATCAATTGATCCACAGACCGGCTTTGCTTTCCATAATTATTATATTCACGTCTTTGCTTTGGCAGTGCTTAAGGAAATAATTGTACTGTAAATGATACATTCAGATTTAGTCGCTAGATTTCTATAGCTCTTCATTTCATCTAAGATAACTATCCTCGTTCCAATGTGATATTCATGCTGGGACTAGACGATCATTGATCTCCGTGTTTAACTGTTACCGGCTCTTGCGATCAATTCTGTTGCTGACTCAACTCCACGCCATGAGCTATCCAGTATTATCTTCCGTTTTCGTCCTATTTCTTTATTCACACAGTCATTCCTAATGCCACGATGTGATGTCAAAAATGTGACCGCGATATCACTAATGTCACTTTTGATACAACAAATATGGCTGTCGTATTACTAATACCACTATGTGATACAACAAATGTGACTGTGATATCACTAATACCACTATGTGATACAACAAATATGACAACACTAATACTAATATGTGATACAACAAATATGGCTGTCGTATTACTAACACCACTATGTGATACAACACATGTGATTGTGGTATCACTAATACCACTATGTGATACCAAAAATGTGGCTGTGGTATCACTAACGCCACTATGTGATACAACAAATATGGCTGTGTATTACCAAAAATTACACTATGTAATACCACTAATGGCACCATATGTTACCATAAGAATAGATATATTAGTTTTCTTAATTGTCCATGTCACTTCTCTGTGTCACTTTCATCTTTCTTATTAAAAAATCTATATCTCAGTATCCTTAATTCACTATAAGACTTTTGTTCTCTTATAATATATGATTCACGGACACTAAGCTTTACTATTCAGACACGATGGATACTAAAACAGGGGGAGAATTTGTAAACGATAGATTACAGAAATAAAAGTCAACGAAAACAAACATATTTGCAGCACACAAAAAAGACATCTCCAGAGAACTCTTCTACCCCTGACGCTGCAAGGCATAAATGGGTATAAAGCGAAAAGAAAGGAGAATTCAGAGAGCGGAATCGTTGTGTTATCGTTTACAGCTCGAATTTGATACCTGATGCTTTTGGACCGATACATCCGACGTCTGCATGGCTTATGTATCACTTTGAAGATTTAGCCTCTAGTTACTATGAGATTTCTGTTCGCTTAGAGTCTAAATAAAGTATTTAGAAGCTTAATACTTTATTTGCATTCACCTCTATTTGTATGGTTACTGCGGCACTTCCTTTTTGTCGGTCATCCTCCGATATTTGGGTTATTTATATTCGCCTAGAGTCTACGCTCCACACCCGTAGACATACAATGTATCAGTATAACAAATTAGTGCACAGGTTCTGAAATGAATTCAAATCTTATAGAACCTACACATAATGCAATCAAACAGATCATTCCACAAAAGCTGCTGTACATACATTATGTCAAAAGTGGTTTTTGTTTGTGCTCCATTTTGACTTTCTCGTCCCCCTCCCCACCCCCCTTGTCAACAACTATCAATATTTCAAGATTCACTCTCCCCAGCGTAACCATATAAAAAAACATGACTGTTTCCACCTAACACAATTTTTATCAAAAGAGTACATACGAACTATAGTATTAAAACAGGTCCACCAATTCAAATATCTAGGTACAATAAATACAGCAGATGGAAGAAGTTCAACAGAAATAAGATGCAGAATAGGACAGGCAAAAACAACATTCAGAAAAATGAAAAATATACTGTGTAATATGACCTTGTCATTAGAGGTGAGAAAGAGAGTTCTGCAGTGTTATATAACTCCTATACTAACATATGGGTGCGAGTCTTGGACAATAAACAAACTGGAAAGTGGGAGATTGGAGGCAACAGAGATGTGGCTCTACAGAAGAATGCTGAGAATACCATGGACTGCCAGAAAAACTAATGTAGAGGTGTTAAAAGAGTTAAATGCGAAACGGACCTTAATGAACAATATATGAAAAAGGCAATCTTCTTTTTTTTGCCACTTCATGAGACAGGCAGGTTTAGAGAACATAATCGCAACAGGCAAGATTGAAGGCACCAGAGACAGAGGGTGACAACGTGAGAAATATTAGACAGTTTAACAAATTGGCACGGCAAGGAAACAACAACGACTTTGATATATAATACTGTGGACAGAGAGCTGTGGATAGCTATGACAGCCTACGCCACCCGGCATGGCACCTGATGACGATGATATAAGAACTACACGATTTGTTTCAGATTTTAAATTTTAAAAAATAGTCACATTCAAACAAATTAATTGGTATTTTTAAAATGTTATTGTTGACGTCAATTATGCCAATCTTCACCCCCCCCCCAACCCACTCATACACGGTCAAGAGCAGTCAAACTTGCATATAACCATTTCCCTCCTTCCTTAATAGTTGACCTTAATTTATGAACTGTGTAAATTTTCAATCACTGTTCAGTCTAGAGCCCATTCCTGATCAATGTTCTTCCTCTTTGAAAACCTGACATATCATTAACCGCATTCTGTACAAATTAACCGGGCCAGTAATGTCTGCAAGTACCCATAACGTCCACCTGTTATTCTATCACACACAGTGAACTAGTCCCTTGTTCTGTCTGGTCTGTGTTTTGTCAGGCGACGGATATGATCTTAATTGAATCGATTTCAGAACGTGACCTCTAGATAACACTCAATCCAAACTTTCGTGTATCAGATGAAAGTCGATTTCAAATAGCATCTGGTAATTTATCCATTACATTATAACTGTGATCTGTATATAGATCTTCATTAGGCTAGAAAAGCTACACTGGTCATGGTAGGTGTGTGATTAACAGTATTAAACATTGCTGAAAAACATATAATCACCTGGATTAAGAGGAAATTATGTAACGCTGAAACCGAATGGAAAAAATAAGCATGTAAGCATAAATTTTCCATGTTCGAAAGCACGCCTAGAGTAACCACGATCCAAGAATTTCAGGAGACTAGAGTAGCCTTTTACACAAAAAGTTTAGGCAATCCCCCCTCCCCCTCCCCTTTCAATGTAGCGAGGAAAGGGGTCAGGATATTATGGTATCTCTCGATGTCCTTCATCACGCAGAAAAAGGAAATGTTATTTAGTCGGCCACTACAAGACATAAACAATGGAAATGTTATTTAGTCGGCCACTCCAAGACATAAACAATGGAAATGTTATTTAGTCGGCCACTCCAAGACATAAACAATGGAAATGTTATTTAGTCGGCCACTCCAAGACATACAAAAATGGAAATGTTATTTAGTCGGCCACTCCAAGACATAAACAATGGAAATGTTATTTAGTCGGCCACTCCAAGACATAAATAATGGAAATGTTATTTAGTCGGCCACTCCAAGACATAAAAAATGGAAATGTTATTTAGTCGGCCACTCCAAGACATAAAAAATGGAAATGTTATTTAGTCGGCCACTCCAAGACATAAAAAATGGAAATGTTATTTAGTCGACCACTCCAAGACATAAAAAATGAAAATGTTATTTAGTCGGCCACTCCAAGACATAAAAAATGGAAATGTTATTTAGTCGACCACTCCAAGACATAAAAAATGAAAATGTTATTTAGTCGGCCACTCCAAGACATAAAAAATGGAAATGTTATTTAGTCGGCCACTCCAAGACATAAAAAATGGAAATGTTATTTAGTCGGCCACTCCAAGACATAAAAAATGGAAATGTTATTTAGTCGGCCACTCCAAGACATAAAAAATGGAAATGTTATTTAGTCGGCCACTCCAAGACATAAAAAATGGAAATGTTATTTAGTCGGCCACTCCAAGACATAAAAAATGGAAATGTTATTTAGTCGGCCACTCCAAGACATAAAAAATGGAAATGTTATTTAGTCGGCCACTCTAAGACATAAAAAAATGGAAATGTTATTTAGTCGGCCACTCCAAGACATAAAAAATGAAAATGTTATTTAGTCGGCCACTCCAAGACATAAAAAATGGAAATGTTATTTAGTCGACCACTCCAAGACATAAAAAATGAAAATGTTATTTAGTCGGCCACTCCAAGACATAAAAAATGGAAATGTTATTTAGTCGGCCACTCCAAGACATAAAAAATGGAAATGTTATTTAGTCGGCCACTCCAAGACATAAAAAATGGAAATGTTATTTAGTCGGCCACTCCAAGACATAAAAAATGGAAATGTTATTTAGTCGGCCACTCCAAGACATAAAAAATGGAAATGTTATTTAGTCGGCCACTCCAAGACATAAAAAATGGAAATGTTATTTAGTCGGCCACTCCAAGACATAAAAAATGGAAATGTTATTTAGTCGGCCACTCCAAGACATAAAAAATGGAAATGTTATTTAGTCGGCCACTCTAAGACATAAAAAAATGGAAATGTTATTTAGTCGGCCACTCTAAGACATAAAAAAATGGAAATGTTATTTAGTCGGCCACTCTAAGACATAAAAAAATGGAAATGTTATTTAGTCGGCCACTCTAAGACATAAAAAATGGAAATGTTATTTAGTCGGCCACTACAAGACATAAAAAATGGAAATGTTATTTAGTCGGCCACTACAAGACATAAAAAAAGGAAATGTTATTTAGTCGGCCACTCCAAGACATAAAAAATGGAAATGTTATTTAGTCGACCACTCCAAGACATAAAAAATGAAAATGTTATTTAGTCGGCCACTCCAAGACATAAAAAATGAAAATGTTATTTAGTCGGCCACTCCAAGACATAAAAAATGGAAATGTTATTTAGTCGGCCACTACAAGACATAAAAAATGGAAATGTTATTTAGTCGACCACTCCAAGACATAAAAAATGGAAATGTTATTTAGTCGGCTACTCCAAGACATAAAAAATGGAAATGTTATTTAGTCGGCCACTCCAAGACAAAAAATGGAAATGTTATTTAGTCGGCCACTACAAGACATAAAAAATTGAAATGTTATCTAGTCGGCCACTCGAAGACATGCAAAATGGAAATCATACAGTGTATTGTTGTTGATAGAGTATCCTTTACATGGTTTAGCAATCACCGTGTAATGTTTTTTATATGTGTCTGTAGCCATTTTCTAGTCAATATAAATGTATTCAGTATAATGTTTAATTTCTGATCGGTTTATTAAAGTCTGATCTATTTGATTAATAGTTGTCTGCTAGGAGATTTCAGCCTGTTTCCCTACCCCCCCTCCCCCGACCCGACATACCTCACCGTTCCAGAGTCGGCAAAGTGTGTTACACAATGTAGTACCAACACCAGATTCTCTCGTTCAGTAAAGAAAATGCATGCACATAGACACAGTGTTATTCTTTAAGAATGATGGGGTTTTTTTCTTGCACGATTGCATGATTATTTCTAATCACTACGCATGCACCTGTGAGTCTCACTAATGGCCCACTAGACAAACCACTGATGCAAAAAAAAACCTTAGTAGATGATATGCCGTTTTATTAAGACTCTCTTATGGAGGCTTTGTATCATGTAATCTACACAGTTATAGACCCCCTCTTAGAAGGATCATTCAATAGACATTGCTTGTTTCATGTTTAGGAACAAGCTTCACAGCATTGGATACATTCCCATATATGCTCTACTTGCCGTTCCATCAGCCAACCAAAAGTGTATAAGCTCAGTGTCCCAGTCAGTGTTGTTTCATGAGAACCTGAGACTATCACTGACGGAACAGATGTCGATACAGAGCACATACTCAGTCGCTCTGGCGACTCTTCTTTTGTTTTGAATGATGTCAATGGTGCTGTCAGCCAAATGTGTATTTAAACTACACGTTTGATATAGTCTAATTATGATTTAATATCATTTGTAATGAGCTGTTGTTCTGTTAACGGGTCATTGCATTAAATCGTTGCAATCTCTAATCTCATCCTTACATCTACTGTCATCCTTACATCTACTGTCATCCTTACATCTACTGTCATCCTTACATCTACTGTCATCCTTACATCTACTGTCATCCTTACATCTACTGTCATCCTTACATCTACTGTCATCCTTACATCTACTGTCATCCTTACATCTACTGTCATCCTTACATCTACTGTCATCCTTACATCTACTGTCATCCTTACATCTACTGTCATCCTTACATCTACTGTCATCCTTACATCTACTGTCATCCTTACAATACCTGGGCGTGTGATTTGATCGTAGTCTGTGTTTCCATGAACACATTGATCATGTTATCGCTAAAACGCGCATAGGATATTCAGCTCTGAGAGTGATGGCAGCGTCTGACACTAAACAACCACAGCTGGTAATCTTATGATGTTCGTCCGTCGTGATCGACGATGACCAAAAACTCAACCATAATAATAATAACAATAAATTATAAAGTTAATAGTGCGTTTTTAAATGACTAGCAAGTCCAATGCGCGCACAAAATGTTCTTTTACAGAATTGACAACAATAGAAGGTATCTGTGTGAGGTTGAGATGTTTTTTTCTTTTCTACGTGTCCGCTTCTGTCTTGCAGTTTCTTGTCTGAATTATTCCGCCGCTAGTGGCCCCCTTCTAATGCTGTAACGCCATGCTGTTCTATCCTGAGCGAAGGTCTCCCAAGCGCCTACGTCAATGTTAAGATGTTTCAAGGATGACTTTTTCTGTCCACCAGCTTTTCGAAATCCTGCCTTGAGTTCTCCATAATATATTTGTTTTGGCAAACGCGAGTTCTCCATACGCACAAGATGGCCTGCCCAGCGTGCTTGCGCCTTCATAAGTATTGTGTGGATGCTTATTGAGGTTGATTTTTCCAAGACCTCGTCGTCTGGTACGTTGTCCCACCAATGGATGTTTAGTAATTACGTAGGCAGGTAAGATGGAAATGATTTAACTTTCTTGTATGTCTAGCATACACTGTCCACGTTTCGCAGGCTTATAGTAAGGTTGGTATAACAGCAGCATGATATACTTGTAGTTTGGTTGTTGTACAAGATTGCAAAAAATCTTGCAAAATCTTATACAAGGCTCTTGACCTCCCTGTCATTGAATATGCAGGCGCTACTATCACCGCCAGTCACACACAGATTGAGAGGCTGGAGAGGATTCAAAACAAAGCGATGCAGATCATTCTTGGATGCACAACGGACACACCCTGTGTGGCTATGAGATTTCTCCTTGATTTTCTGAGCATATTTCATAGAACTGATATGTGAAGTGCCAGAGCGATACCTTAGAGTTAGTTATGACATAGACCACCCACTACACAGTGAGCTTCCTCTTGTGAAGGAAGCAGGCTCAAGAGAGGTAGATCGTGGATACCGTTGAACATATCTGCGCCCCAGAGGACATAGCTCCTGGCGAGGAATGGATACCTATTCCTACGTTCTTTCAAGAGGCAGCCAAGACCTTTACCGCAAAAAAAAACAAGCAGCCTAACAATGGAAGTATTCGCCGTAACGCAGGCACTTTACTGGCTGGAGTCGCAAACCTATTCCCATGCTTGCATACTAAGTGATTCTCTGAATATGATTCAGAAAGTCAAAACAGGTGATGTATGTAAGGAATGAGCAGAGTCATTGGAAAGAGCTAAAATGTGGGCATCACTACGAAAACGCAAGCTTAATTTGTCTCGAACATGTGGGCTTGGAGGGAAACGAACGTGCCGACAAATTAGCTAGTCTCGCCACCACAACAGACGGTCAGCCTATGGACTGAGCAGACATACTCACTTCTCTTCGTGAGTCCTCACGATCAGAGGATTTTGAGATGAATAAGCATGAGTCAATATCAAGAATCCAAGAATTGGGAGTGGTCCGTGATCCGAAGAGATCAAAAACAAAAATTTCAAAAAGATTAGTGAACCAATATAGAACCGGAACCATCAGCCGTTATACCATGAGAGATTTACTAAAGCGGAGATCTGAGCACATATGAACGTGTCCGGTGTGCGAAGATGATAATCAAAATACCTATTATCTAAAGCTATAATCTCCACGCACAGCAACTTTTAGCCAATAGACATTGCACTAAGACAAAAGCTGAAGTCTCCTGGGTATGAAAGAAAGCACAGAAAAACCACCTCACTGATCAGAAGTACAAAGTACTTATGAAGTACGAGCTAATCGCTCGCAATTCCCGGGATTTCTCAAACAAACAAATAATCTCTAATCACTTATATTAAAGTGTGAATAAATACAGGGCTAGGATATTTTATCTGATTACATGCACGTTCCAGGTTAAATTTTCCTAGAAAGGCCTTAATTAAACGGAAACCCGGACTGAGTTGGGAAAAATCTTCAAGTCCCCTGAGGATCCGCTTAAGACAGATTTACAGTATTATCAAATCTGTTTGACCTCTCGCCAAACCAGTTCAACCAATGAGTGGATTTATGAGTTCACCCTGGCAGTCGACTCAGTATTCTTGAGCACGCCTTTATTACAAGCTCACGGTATCGTTGTTACAGCATCCCTTTTTGTCCCTTTTTAGCATTTTTATGCGCATACATAACAGTATCGATTTTTTTGTGTAAAGTCTACAAAAGAAAGGCAACGACACGTAGAAATGGCATAATTGCTTCTGTGTTGAACGAGTTTTGTATCACTAATGATCGCGTGCGCATCACGATTGCGCATGCTCGTGCAGAGGTGAAAGGATATACACGTACCAGATAATTGTTATAAGATCACTGTGTATTTGCCAGATTGGATAATAGTGTTTAAAAAGCCCTTTCTAATTATTTGAAACCTTTTTTTAATAGTGTTTTTTTAAACTAATAGAAATGTTACTAAATACTTGAAAAATCCACCATTCATTGGCAGAACGTACTATTTGTTCAACAGAAAGTACGTCTTAGGGTGAGGTACATCAACTAATCGGCGAACGTTTTCCCACTTTAGTTATACTATAGTCTTGTACAATAACAAATAATGGAGTTTGTGATTCGGGGAACCACAACTTGTGAGATATATTCAATATACGGAAGATGTTACTATTAAGAAATGTTCACGTAAAGCCGCATTTATCGCTGCGATACTATGTGGGTACGTTTCACTTGAATATGTGTATTTTTATTTTACATTTGAGCTGCTTGTAAACCTTGATAATACCAAATTGTTTATCACTTGTGAATTACAGGATAATGGAAGCAACGATTAGTACAGATGTCATTCATGTTGTAAAAAGCGAGAAAGAGGGACAGACGCGGTTTGACTACCTCGCCTATTATTTACATATTTATTTTTTATATATAATTTTTTTTTTTAACTCTTAAGCTCTCTATAAAATGTTACTACTGCTTATTTTTTTCCGCTTTATTCTCAGCTCCTGTAAATTAGAAGAATGCACTTTGTAGATTTCAATGTTTTCTGTCTTGGCTGAATAACTATGCTGCGTTATCGAGTCTTTTGACCTGACACACGGAACTTTAGCATGGCATCCTGTTCACTCTGACCCTCTATAGCATGGGACAGTCAACTCCAACATCAACATCTTTATTCACCTCGAACAACATGCATAGTAGATAACAGTACTCATATTCTGTGCTCCTCTTGGGGACCCAGGACAGTGATGGACGACAATTTTGCTTATGTTAAACTATATGTGTAGTATTAGACTAGAGTTTATAGTTACACCTTAGCTCAATTCTGCATTTATTGTACTTGTCTAAACTATATGTATATTACTAGACTCACGTTCATAATTCAATCTTGCGTTTCTTAGAAACAAAAGTTCAATCCTGTGTTTCTCAGAAACAGAGTTCAATCCTGCGTGTCTGAGAAATAAGAGTTTAAGTCCCCTACATCTTGTGTCATTATAGGAGTTGACCATTTAATAATGTGTCACCCCAGAATGAGGCACTGCAATGTTTCAACATCTAATGTGGAGATGTATAGTTACAAACATTCGATGTAGAGATGTATAGTTACCAATATCCGATCTAGAATTTCCAACATTCGCAGCACTTTACCTGTTCCCGACGGTGTCTACTATCACCACACATTCAGCAACTTGATCAAGTGGGAATAATTAATGTGGTAGTGACGGCATTCAATACTAGTATACAGAATGCTACAGTAGCAGAGGATTGGAACGATAGCTACATATGACTACTCTACAAATCATGAAACTGCTTCTCCCTCCAGGACCAGATAAATGGAACATATTATATGAAACAAAACAACAGCTCAAAAAACATGTATATATCACAAAATGGCATTGGGTCAAAGGGCATTACCCCATGAACCGCTTGATCAGCAACCAACCAACCAACTAACTACTTTATAAACAAGGCAAGAATCACAGGCTGATCATCATCTTACACAACGTATTTGGCAAGTTAATGGGGCAAAACATTGGCTAGAAAGGTAATGAGCAACTTTGAGACTGAGCACATCCCACCTAATGTCCTTAGAAGATACTGTCCTGGAAAGGGGACGTAATAATGCAGCTACGTTTGTGTATTAAGTTTACCAGTTTATCAGAGATTTCACTCAAAGAAGGAGACGATTTCAGTGACTATCAACTTAGGAGATGCTTATAAAAAAGTAGACTTATCAAAATTGTTGCTCTCTCTCCACAGCTGTAGAGTCCATATACTGTATCATAAACTGAATTGCTGCTGCCTTACTGGAGAGGACGGTGGCACTACGTTTAGGAACGTGGATGTCAGACCTTAGACGCCCTTATCACTAGTGCTGTTCAACATCTATACAAAAAGTTAGTCAATATTCAACCCCATGGACATAATCTATACAACAAAATTTGCCAATATTCAACCTCATGGAAAACATATATACAACAAAGTGAACAACATTAAACCCACTGGACAGGGACGGAAGTTGACATTTTGCTGTGACATCTTAACCTACAGTATCCGTTCCACAGACAGAAGATGGCCCAAGACATCCAGGAGACATTAGATTCAATACTGACATGGTGTATGCATTCAAGTTCAGAAGTCAACACTGAGAAAACGGAACTATGTATAATGAAGGCTGGTCTACCCCCATGTCTCTATTGATGATCAGAACATTGAGCGTTGTGGTCGATTTAGTTATGTAGGAGTAACCTTTAATCACAGTCTATCTTACAACCAGCATTTTGAAAAAAACGATACAGCGGTGTAAAAGAAGGCTTTTGATATTTAATACCATGGTCGCAGTGCGTCTAGAGCAGCAACTTTTAGTCCTCCCTTGGTCAAGTTGGTCATGTATGTGGTCGACTATTGATTAGGAATTTTTCCAATGTCACTATTACTTTCG
This sequence comes from Meghimatium bilineatum, assembly GCA_034231615.1. Lineage (NCBI taxonomy): Eukaryota > Metazoa > Mollusca > Gastropoda > Stylommatophora > Philomycidae > Meghimatium > Meghimatium bilineatum. Next base: position 17,648,270 of record CM067311.1, on the reverse strand, counting down.
CAATGAGAGCGCATAGAAAGTGCGCAGAATGAGTAAATACGAACAGTCCTCGGCTGCAGCAGGAAGCCCTCATTTTGAAAATGAGACCTGTGCTTGTACTCCTCACTACATTCTCGATATGCTGTTGCTGAAACTAAAACAGACACGCGTGTCACTGCATACCAGAGACACCGACTGCACAAGAATATCAAACACATAAAGGGAGCAAGAATTAAGAGCGGCATGTCACGGATGCACAAGCTGAAATGACTATAAAAGGGGTAGCAACAGTTTACAGTTGACCTTACTTACATGAGAAGAATGGCGTAATGTCTATCAAATCATGACATGTTTTCATAAAGTAATTATCATTCTTGAAAGTGAATGTAGAGATTGTTGAAATGGATAATCAAACGTGGAAATTGATCAACTAATTGCTGATGATTCTGGAGATATTGATATTATTGTGTTCACCAATGAATGTGTACGTCATGGTAAGGAGTTTGGCTATCGGTTCACAGTCAGCTATCGTGGTATAGTGGTTACCGAGAACAACGGATCATACGGAACGTCTTCACCCAGTACGAGGATGGAAGTCGAGGTTGCCATAGCTGCTCTAAAATGGATCTCTGGAAGCTCAATCATCAAAGCAGTTAATGTATCAGACTGCCAGTCGTTGCTGCGAAGAACACAAAATGATTTATATCGATATGAATGAACCGTATCTATAATTCAAACTCAAGACCATCACATTGATTTTCTGCCCATGACACGCCCGCGTTAACGAAAAAAACCTCAGACAAGTACAAGAATTTAAATAGATGGGAATAATTTTTACTTATTATTGCAACACTGGACAGAGAAATTGAAACACGATGCAAGAAAGCCAACGCAGTCTTATACAATTTATACAACTGCTCAAACACCCTTACATCAACTTGGCTACTAAACACATATTTATACACAGTATATTTATACCAACTTTGTGTTATCAATGTCAATCATGGTCACTGTCCAGGACGCAGGAGAGAAAGATTGCAAACTGTGAGATGAGAAGTATACGGTAGATTGTTGGGTCAGAAGAACAGATTGTATAAGAAACGATAAGATCAGAAATGATATAGGAACCAAACATCAGATATATAGAAAGACAATAAATCAAGTAGTTCGATCATGAGATAGCACCAGATCACCTTCCAGCTGCAGCATAAAATAGAAGGATATCTGAGTACAGAGACAGAGCAAGACCTAGAGGCAGCTGTATTGATAACATTAGAGATACTACAACAACATGATATTACAACGAAAAATGCATCACATTTGGCATTAAAAAGAAGACTTTGGCTCTCCACAACACTGTGTGGCATTTGTGGCTAGGACAAGACAAGTCTGATTTCGCAGTAATGAGAGTGCAGACAGACTGGCAGCCCAGGCGCAAATAGACTGAGAGTTAACAATGGATAAGCGGAATGCACTGAGACTACTTCATTAGCCTATATGCGGACTATATAGGACGATTGATTAAACGTCGAGACTGAGGTGTGGAGAAATGCGTATTAAATATGGTAGTAATAGAATAGGACGACTGTAGGAGGAACGAGAAGAATGTTTAACCTGCGGGCCACAGGAATTATCAGTATTTATACGCTTCGTCATCTGCTAGGGGAGACTTAACACCATCGATGTAAAGATGTATAGTTATCACTATTCGATGTGCAGATGTATAGTTACCAATATTCGATGTAGAGATTATAGTTATCAATATTAGATGTGAAGATGTATAGTTACCAATATTAAATGTGGAGATGAATAGTTATCACTATTCGATGTGCAGATGTATAGTTACCAATATTCGATGTAGATATGTATAGTTACCAATATTATATGTGGAAATTTGATCTCCCAACATTCGATGTTCATGTAAAGAATGCTTACCAAAATACGATTTAGATATATCCTTCTGCGCCAACATAAGATATAGAAGCGACTAGTATTAACTTAAACTATACCATAATGTTATAACTGTTGTTATACTTAACCACATCCCCAGACGTCTTCAAACCCGCCGTCCTCTTCCCATTACTCTATGATCACTTCTAGATTACTGTTCTCTGTTATGCCAATCGTATTGCTATTTTGTCAAATCTAGTCATGGCTTTAGTCTCCCGGCGTTTCATAATTATCTCATCATGAAATGTCTTGCTCAGCACCCAGCCTCTCACGTTGTTACCTCCAAGTCTTACAGTGTCTACAGCATTGTCTACCCTCTGGCGATTCATAATCTGTTGGCTCAGTGCCCAAGTTTTTTTCCCTTTTTAAACAGTCTTAGACAGTCTTCCATGACAGCTTCCAAAAGAATGTCAGATTTCTCTGCTACTTTTTGTCTTTGATTGTGGCCTATATATGTTCCTATTTCTTGAAGATATTCGATTAATTGTTCGTGTTTATGTTGATCTGTCAAAGACCTTGCTGTAGTCTATGAAGCAAATATAGATACTTATACTTACTAAGTATAGTTTATCTGGTTTCTTTGTTTTTCTTTAAAACGAATTGCCCTTACTTAGTGTCTATCTTGTTTTTATTCTTTCATGTATTATTTTGAGTTTTTTTCTTTGGTTATATGATTCATCAAATTATTGTTTTGTATTCTGTACAATCCAAAGCCTGGGTAGTCGTTTGAATATTGATGATTGCAGTTCTTTAGTTTATGTGGCCTGTTTCATTGACAAGCTCTGTTATAGTTTCCACAAAAAATTCATCTAGAGTTTTTAATTATGTCTGCTGTTATGTTGTCGGAGCCTGCGGTCTTTCCACATTTTATTGATTTTATTGCGTTTTCTAATTCTGCATTCAGTATTGTTACAGCTGACGGGAAATGAACCAAGTCCATTCCAGCGTAACTTAATCGCCCTGAAACTCGAGTAAACCGGTTTTCCATACTTGACCAACCACACCCTCTCCCCCCCCCCCCACAAAAATTAAAAATAAATATGTAATCTCGTCAAGACAACATTTTTTCTTTATCCTCATTTATTCCTACTTGAATTTACTTCTATAAGATATTATTTGAAGCAACATTGTTCTGTCTCTATGTTATTTATGTTTACGAGGCCTTTAGATCCTTGAAGTACGAAAATATAAGTTCTAAGTCTGTGTTCCTGCGAATACTTCGGTGCTTGTGCGGGATGTTTGTTGTTATTGTGGTGGTCTTTGTCTCGATTGGCCTGTTCTCAGTGACTTGAGTGCATAGGTTGAATGTGTTGACCAGATCACATATTTTGGGGGATGTGGATGATTGAGAACGGAAAAGCTGTTTACGAGAGTTCTGGGGCGATTCAGTGCCGCTTGAGCGGATGTAGTTCAGTTCCGCCAGCTGTAAAAATTATTTTCAATTATCCTCATGCTTCCTACCTGAATTTACTTGCATTCAGTATTGCTGGACATCATTTTTGTATATTGTAGATTTTTTGTTCGGTTGGTCATCAAACATCTCTGTCACATAATCTGCCCATCTTCTAAGTACGTCTGTTTTATCACATATAATTTTTCCACTTACTTAGTCGTCGGATCATCATCACTCAAAACTGGACACGTCCATAGTTGCTCCGTTTTTTCCTGAGTGTATCCACTACTACACTTCTGGTGCCAGTACCGGTCTGTGTTCGAGGTAATGAAAGAACAGATCAACAGGCGTCATGCGCGATTGTGGCACATGGCGATGGGGCCATGGGGCAATTTATGGGATTGACATTTTGAATTCCATAAGAGATATCGCATCGAGAGTGAGATTAATGTGGATGATGATTCAATTTCAGTGGCCAGGATTAAATATCAGGATTTGAAATGCGGTGTTCCTAAAAGTGAACATTTTGGAGGGCACAGAAGAATGATGGTCAACCAGATTACACCCTAATATTGTTAATTTTCTACACTAAACCCTAATATTGTTAATTTTCTACATTACACCCTAATATTGTTAATTTTCTACATTACACCCTAATATTGTTAATTTTCTACACTAAACCCTAATATTGTTAATTTTCTACATTACACCCTAATATTGTTAATTTTCTACATTACACCCTAATATTGTTAATTTTCTACATTAAACCCTAATATTGTTAATTTTCTACATTAAACTCTAATATTGTTAATTTTCTACATTACACACTAATATTGTTAATTTTCTACATTAAACCCTAATATTGTTAATTTTCTACATTAAACTCTATTATTGTTGACTTGTCTACGTTAAAACATAATATTGTTGGTTTTCTACATTAAACCTTATATTGTCGATATGTTTTCAATCACGCTTGTTTCAACTTGTACTTAAGAATGTTTATACACGATATCATTTTAGGAGATGCTTTTTGCACGAATTTATTGGTAGTGTCTTCAGTTATATAATTATTGGTAGTGTCTTCAGTTATATAATTATTGGTAGTGTCTTCAGTTATATAATTATTGGTAGTGTCTTCAGTTATATAATTATTGGTAGTGTCTTCAGTTATATAATTATTGGTAGTGTCTTCAGTTATATAATTATTGGTAGTGTCTTCAGTTATATAATTATTGGTAGTGTCTTCAGTTATATAATTATTGGTAGTGTCTTCAGTTATATAATTATGAGTATTCAGTGCAGTTAAGTATTCAATTAAGAGTACCTGGTGAAGAGGAGAAAGGGCAGACCAAGACGACGATGGACAGACGACATTAAAGATAACATGAATACATCGCTAGAAAATGCAAGCTACATCGCCCAAGACAGAGAGAGGTTCAGAGAGTTCATTGGGAAGACAACGTTCTGGAAGGAATACGTCACATGACACATTCAGTGCAAATCTGTGTGTCATCGGTGCACAATGACTGTATAGACACCCTAAATTACAGAAATAGACTTAACTGAGAATGGGAGAGCAACTATACAGCGCTAGTTTCGTATTAGCACCACCTTACAATGACCACATAATCTATTAAAGATATTTGCTTTACCAACGCTTGTATTGACTACAATCGTAATCATTCTTCTGTCGCAAAATGTATATTTAGAATGTCTATCTTGTATAAATGCGTATTTTGGTTGTCTGTCGTGTGCATCGGAATACGTTGTTTTAAAACAGTTGCAACAAGGAATATCGAATGCAAATAGAGCATGTCAAAACAATGATAGACGATCTGGGATAATATAATCGATGACTGGGAAAAACGTGTTTCTATAGAGTCGTAATTCCCTATAGATATTATGGTTCTCAAAGACATGTGAAATGACAAATGATAATGGTGTGTCCAGATAAAAGAAAGAAGGAAGAGAAATATGAATAACTAAAATGTCAGAGAGATATCTAAAAAAAAAGTTGGTAGGGCCGCAGTAACAAAACAAATAAGCGATAACAGACTATATATATATATATATATATATATATATATATATATATATATATAGTTAATTAAGTTACTTTAATACTAACTATTAATCTAAACAAAACAATGTGAAAAAGCATAACAATAAACACAATAACAATTACTATTTCCGCGTCGCGGTCCACACGGGTTTTCACAAGAAACGAAAACACACGAAAATAACAACTTGTTTTATATAAAAAGATATTTGTACCAAGAATTGTGTACACAAACGGGAAAAAAAAGTTAATAAGTGTTAGAGGAAAAACGTTCAACATTACCTTTTATTGTACTTGTTGTTTAGTTTCTACATTGTATTGTTGATTTTTAGTTAGTATTATAGTAACATTATTAACTTTATTTAGTCTGTTATCGCTGAAGAAGAGATCACGATCGGTTTGCGGTAGAGAGGGAGAAAGTAAACACAAATAGTTGAATTCAAAAACATAATACACATACATTTTAACCTTACAAGTAATAAATTAGCATATATTTTAGAAATACAGAAATATAACGCAACAGAAATTATCTCACACTTACTAAAATCATTGACAAACAATAATTGTAGTACTAGTTTCACTAGCTTTGCCCAACTTTGAAATGATGCATCTCAACAAATATATAACACATATATATAATTGAAATTTTGGTGTGTGAATTTGAAATGGTATAGACCCTAGAAATTTCATTTTTCATTAAAATGGAGACTGATTTAAATGATGGTATAGACCCTAGAAATTTCATTTTTCATTAGAAATGGAGACTGATTTAAATGTTCGTATATTCGCCACATATATCACATCTATACTTTTCGACACACGTCTTACACACATTTTTAAAGATGTTTGATATCATTTATAAGACTCCATTTCGATATTATCTTTTTATCATACAATTTACATGAATTTTTCTTGAAATTGCACGATTATGCGCTCTTGATCACAAGGCAGACTGTTTTTAAGGTTGTATCTGTTAGATGGTTAATCTGATAATTTCCATTTGTTTGAAGGCACAGCTAGTGAAACATGCTATAGAAAATGTCGAGTCAACTATTAGCATCACAGGAAATTGATCAGCAAAGATAAGAAACCGATTAGTAATTATCCTGCAAAAAACCTCATAGATAAAAATTCTATGGCAAGAGTAATTATAAAAATAGTTACAGCGTTCAAGAAGTTATATTTTTCCAATTGCTACATAAGGTTATGAGATTTGGGACAATGATACCGCAATGGAAAATACAATGTAACATTTAAAATTAAGATTCTAAGAATGCCTTAAACAGAAAGACGATCCATCATGGACGTCCTTAAAGACCTGAGCATAAATGACTATCTACTTAAACATATTGTTAAAAATGTAAGCTAGTAGATTTTGGACATAATGATTTAGAAAGACCAATCATGTAAAGGAAAGGTTCCAGAAAAAAAAAGAGGCAGACAAGAATACGATAAGCACAGAAAATCAAAGTCCGTCTGAATTCAACAGTGGAAGAGGCTGATCAGCTTGCAAAGCTCCGGGAGAGTTACAGAGTAGCAGTGAGTCCATCGTTCTGAAAGGATACCTCAATTATATAGTTGTTCCAGTTAGTTTGTTACTTAATTATTCCTCTAGGGCCAAGATGAAACATAGGGCGGATGTTATAGATTTTCATGTCTCGCGTTTTGTTGCAATTTGTCTTAGGTCTTCATTGTTTCAGATACCAATGGTGAAGCGCTTTCTTGTAATAGTTCTACGTAAGGTCTCTTTTTGTGTTCCTCATTTTCTCTTGCCCCTTGGTGATCACATCAAAGCTTGACAGGGAAGTCTTTTGGTATCCATTCGCAGTGCGTGTCCGATGTAATTCCAGCGTCGCCTTCTAATAAAGGTGGATACATATTCTTGTTATGATTCTTGCCTGATGACTGTGTTTGATTTAAAGTCCGACCAACGGATGTTCAATAGTCGTATAAGACATTTGTTTTCAAATGCGTTTAGTCTTTGTTCTAAGTTTGATGTTGCTTTGCAATTTTCGCATTCATGTGTTAATGTTGGAATTATGCAGGAGTTGAAGATTTTGAGTTTTCGTGTTGTTTCTTAGCGTTTTTGAATGCCATATATTTGATAGTTTATTGAATGCGTTTCAGCTAATGCAATACGTTTTAATATTTCTGTTGATGAATCTCCTGTTGTTGGCTTGCTGCCAAGGTATGTGAAGTTGTTGACTTTTTCAAGAGTGATGTCGTTTAGTGTGATGTCCGCTGATTTGTTGGCAAGATCAAATATTTTGGTTTTTGATGTGTTGATTTCAAGCCCAAGGTGTGCAGAGAATAGTTTAAGGCGATTTATTTTTCTTGGGCATCTTCATGAGTTGAGTTAAGTAACGCTAGATCTTCTGCGAAGTCGACATCTTCAAGACTATTATTTTAAAGCCATTCAATACCAGATCTGGGTATCCGGGTGCACATATCCGGGAGATTTACAGAGTGGCAGTGAGGCCATCGTCTGAAAGGACACCTCAGTTAGATAATTGTTTCAGTAGTCAGAGGAAATATTTGTTTACTACAAATAAATATACATCAATTTAATCATGTGCCATGCCGACTGGAGTAGACCTGTATGTCTCTTCAAAATTCACTATCGCAGTAAAGGCTCAAATGAAGTAGAAAATTTATTTGATTAGTTTGTTTCTCCGCCCCCCCCACCCACCCCACATGTATGTTATCTCTATCAACAAAGCAGCACTTCCAAGAACGTCTCTCAGATTATTTAGCTCTGGAGCGCATGCAAATAATCCCTAGGGGCCTATAATTTGTACGCAAATAGAGAAAACATCATAGACTGGTTGTCGAAAGAATAACCTCTGAACACACGAATCTTGTGTTTTTCTAAGTAAGCTCAATAGGAAACATGAGAATAAATGAATAATTCTTGAGACGGACGAGAATTGAAGTTGGTCCGTTCTAGTGGCTCCAATGCAACAAAATGACATAAAACTAATATATAAACGGCATTTTCTGTACGTCCCAACAACAACAAAATAAGTATAAATAACCAAATAGTCAGATGATTTTCTACAAAGTCGGGAGTGCTGCAGTAACAAAACAAATAAGCGATACAGATTTTTATTAAATTAACAATGTTACTGTAACACTGAGAGTTTGGCGCATGGCCTAGAGGTTAGAACGCTGGTCTCACACGAGTGACGTCTAGAGGTCGTTCCCCGGTAAGGACTGGGTTTTTTCTGTCGGAGAGTAAATCAAATAAACTCACCCTGTACATGACGTGGCGACAGCAAGAGCATGCGGCGTTTATGACACAGCTATTCAATCCCCTCCCTGCGAGTTTTTTTTAAAACAGTAACCATACAGTTTTTTGCTGTTTTTTTTAACTGTAACACTTTCAATATTTTTGTTCAAACAATGTAAACACTGAATAACAATAACACACACTAACACCTAATAACACAAGACTGCTTCCACGTGTGGACCAAACCGGAACTTTCTCAAGAAACGATAACACACTGAAATATCACAAACGTATATTTATATCTCGTACAAAGATATCTATACCAAGACATCTCTAGCTGTACATGAACAGAAAGACCGAAATATTAGGAGACACGCGTTCAATTATGATTGAAACAGGCGCAAAATCCTACACACCGGTAAAAGATAAAAATTTGCGATATATAAATATATAATAGATGTCAGAATGTGAAGACGTTACAAGTGTTAAATCATATCAAGGGAATGCTTTATTTCAAGGACAATAACTGAATACATAAATCAAATAAATACACCAAATAGTGTGTGTGGTCTCACCATGACAAACAAATAGCAGGGGTTACGAATAAACAATGTAGAGAACTTGGGGCGGCATCGGGATTAAATGGGTTGGGGGTGGGGAGTAGTTGACAGGAGTGGAAGCTGGATTACACAAAAAGCATTGAAAGGTATTGATATATATATATATATACATGCATGCATATACACATACACGCACATACACATTCATATATATATAAATATATATACATAGATACATACACATATATACATACACAGACATACATATATATGAATATACATATATACACACATACATATATATATATATATAAATATTAGCACATATATACACACACACGCAAATATTTAGAAATATTAACAAAATGTATACGTTTTTATTGACGGCATGTTCTATATTAATGCATGTTAATATCTTTATGTTAGTGAATGTTTATGTTAGTGAATGTTTATGTTAGTGAATGTTTATGTTAGTGAATGTTTATGTTAGTGAATGTTTATGTTAGTGAATGTTTATGTTAGTGAATGTTTATGTTAGTGAATGTTTATGTTAGTGAATGTTTATGTTAGTGAATGTTTATGTTAGTGAATGTTTATGTTAGTGAATGTTTATGTTAGTGAATGTTTATGTTAGTGAATGTTTATGTTAGTGAATGTTTATGTTAGTGAATGTTTATGTTAGTGAATGTTTATGTTAGTGAATGTTTATGTTAGTGATGTGTTATGTTAGTGAATGTTTATGTTAGTGAATGTTTATGTTAGTGAATGTTTAAGTTAGTGTAGTGAATGTTTATGTTAGTGAATGTTTTATGTTAGTGAATGTTTATGTTAGTGAATGTTTATGTTAGTGAATGTTTATGTTAGTGAATGTTTATGTTAGTGAATGTTTATGTTAATAAATGTATATATTTTTATGTTCGTATGATTGCAAGTATATATCTTATGTGGGTGTTTGTGAATGTTGATTCACGTATCTACTTTTGTGTGTGATGATGTACACGAATTATTATGTGTGTCCGTAATCGTATGTCGATGCCTTTACATGCGTGGGCACCTTTCATACATGAATTCTTTGACTTGTGATTATTCATATTTTTTGTTTGTATGTATATATGACAAAATTGTATTATATATATGTTACCATTTGTCAGTGCCCATTTTTCAATATTTGATTGGTTTCTGAATGTGTACATATGTGTTTATATATATGTGCACCTATGTATATGTATTAATTATTTTTACATATATTTATTGTATGTGTATATTTAATTTTGCAAATGTTTATTATTTATAATTATATATATATATATATATATAATATATATATATATATATATATATATATATATATATATATATATATATATATATATATATATATATATATATATATATATATTATATATATATATATATATATATATATATATATAATATATATATCACCTTCTTTCATTGTTTGTTTTTTTTATTTAATGCAGCCTCCATTACTAATACTATCAACTACTCCTCCCAGCAACTCATTCAAACCCCATTTCCTCCCTCCCAAATACTCTACATTGTTTATTGATAGCCCCCTGCTATGTGATTGTCCTCCTGTGACCTTCCATAAACTCATTATTTGGAGTGTTTATGTCCTTTTTATTTTGGTTATCATCCTTCAAAGGAAATATTCTCTTGATGTGATTTAATGTTTATAACTTCTTCAACCTTTGGCAATTTACAAAAAAACTAGTTAGTTTTTTGTTTCTTGAAACAGGTCCCATTTGTTCCGCAACGTGGATACAGTCTTTTTTATTTATTTATTTTTATTTTGATAGTATTACAGTAAGATTATTAACTTAATAAAATCGTTATTCCATAAGTAAAGATGCGACTTTGTCAAGACATTCAAACTGTGTACTTAAGTCACTGAGAACGGACCATTCAAAACAATGACTATTACTACAACACCGAACCAAAAATATAGAACATCGTTATTGGTATTAAAAGGCTCAATTTATGAACTTATAAACATAAATAACATAGAGACATGAAAATGTTGCTTCAAATAATGGCTTATATACGTAAATTCTAGTAGGAAGCATGAGGATAAATAAAAAATTCTTTAAGGTGACGGAATTGAACCTGGTCTGTTCTGGCTACTTGTGCGAAACGTGTTATTCCGTACTTGACTCAACACATACACAAGAAAAGCTGCGATTTTGCCACGGCATTCAAACTGTGTACTCACTGGTTTAGTTCCGTCAGCTACCAGAATTTTTAATTTATCCTCATGCTTCCTATTTGGATTTACGTGCATTAGTTATTATTTGCCATGTCTCTATATTATTTATGTTTTCAAGTAGAAATATTGGCATTTGTAGTAAGAATACGTGATAGTGTTGAGAGACTGGGAGACTGTGGTGGTAGTTCTGGGCAGTGACCAGCGTGTGCCCCGTCATGTGTTGAGAAGTTAAGACTGGGAGACTGTCGTGGTCGTTCTGGGCAGTGACCAGCGTGTGCCCCCGTCATGTGTTGAGAAGTTATGACTGGGATATTGTGGTGGTCGTTCTGGGCAGTGACCAGCGTGTGCCCCCGTCATGTGTTGAGAAGTTAAGACTGGGATATTGTGGTGGTCGTTTTGAGCAGTGACCAGCTTGTACCCCCCGTCGTGTGTTGAGAAGTTAAGACGGATATTGTGGTGGTCGTTGTGAGCAGTGACCAGCTTGTGCCTTCGTGGAAGGAAAACGTAATACACAGAGAAAATCTGTCAAAGACAGAGACAAGTATTTGCATAGAAAAGATAAAGCAAGTAAGAACTAATAGAGCTGGGACGTATCTGCCAGGAGTGGAAACCCATCACGAAATATGCAAATCGTGAGAATCGATATAAACAAAGCTGTAGATATATGGAGATTGTGATTAGAATAGAGTGAGTCAGGAAAAGTGAGTTAAGGGTTAGAGAAGGCAAAGAACGACAGTGGAGACAAGAGAAGAGAGTAAGAATGAAGAGAAAAAATTGGCAGGAAATAACAAAATAAAATGGAAAAGAGTGAGAGAACAAAGTAATAGAGGTAAGCAGAGAAAGAATGGAAGGGAATAATATATGGGAGGATGAGAAATAAAGAATAGAATAAAAAAAAGAGAAACAAAGAGTTGGTATGAGGGGAAAGTACTGAGACATGGAAAGATTGTGATAAATGTGACGTAGAGAATAGAATGAGAGAGAGGGGTAAACATTTGGAAGATGAGAAGAGAGTGAGAAACGGAAAGAATTGAGAGAGATAGAGAGGAAAAGAGTGAGAGAGAAGAGAATTATAGATGGAAAGAGTGAAAACTTTTCTAAAACTGTTTCAATTAATTGTATAGACAATAAGGTATCGAGTAGACTAGAAGTGGAGACTAGAAGTGGAGACCCGAAGTGGAGACTAGAAGTGGAGACTAGAAGTGGAGACTAGAAGTGGAGACTAGAAGTGGAGACTAGAAGTGGAGACTCGAAGTGGAGACTGGAAGTGGAGACTGGAAGTGGAGACTAGAAGTGGAGACTAGAAGACAACATTCATCTGACTTTTCCTTCCAGATCTTCAATGTTTGACGTTTCTTTATTTCTTCCTTTTTTTCTTTGTTAGTGAGAAATGACGACATAAAATCACTGTGCAATATTATTATATTTTAGGAGATGAGAGGAAAAGAGAAGAGTGGAGGAGGGAAGAAGATAAGAGGAGGGTGAAGGAGAAAGTATAAGGGAAGTGCACAGCGCTGGATTTAGACGATAAGGCCCTAAGCTATTTCAGATATGGGGCCCTTTCTAAGTCTAGATATTATATGTCAGTGCCAAATATGATTTTTATGGGAGCCCCAAAGAAAGTGGGGGCCCTAAGCTATAGCTTGTTTAGCTTATAGGTAAATCCTAGACTAGGAGTGCAGGATAGGACGAATGGATAGCGAAATAAGGGACAAGAGTAGGAAGGGGCGATAAGAGAGTGAAGTAGAGAGGGAGGGGAGTGGAAGAAAAAGTAGAGCAATAGGGGAGGAGATGTATATAAAAATATAGAAGTGGAAGAGTGAGAGTGGACGAGGGAGGTGAGGAGAGTGGAGGGGAGGCAAGGAAAGGGAAGAGTGAAGGGAAAGGGAGAAGATAAGAGGAAGTGAGAGGAGAAGTAAGGATATGAGAGAATAGTGAAGGCGCGAAGAAAGGAGAGAGGAGAAAATGGAGAAAGAAGAAATGAGATGAGAGAGGAGGAGAAGGGGAGGGGAGACGATGAGAATTGTGAAGAAGGAGAGGATAATGAAGGAATGAAAGTGGATGAGAGGGAAAGAGATTAGTGGAGGAGAGAGGAGGTTAAGCTGAGGTGATGAGAGGGAAGGAGATGAGTGGAGAGTGATGGAGCGAGGAAAGTAGTGGAATAAGAACGAGGAGAGATATGGTGAGAGTGGAGGATTGATAGTGGAGCCCTTCTAAGAAGAGGAAAGGAGATGAGAGTGAATGAGTGAGGAGAGGAGAGAAACGGGAACGAGAGGAGATTAGATGAAAGTTGGTGAGGACGGAGAGGGGAGATGATGAAAGGGGAGATGACGGGAGATGGGGAGGAGGGCAGGAGAGGATCAAAGTGTGGGGACAAGTAGTGAATACATTTTTACAACTTTTTTCTATTCGTTATAGATTGTTGTCAAATATCGATTAGTATTTTTATCGCTTCATTTCTCCTTTTGTTGTGTTCTCAAACTTCCACTGGTTATTTGGATATAGTCTGGGTGAACGGAATACGATGTTTTATGGTTTTCAGATTGGGTGCTGTTATATCACTTCCTGTGTGAAATATTCTATTTTAATTTGACTTTTGTATCATTTACACCTATATAATGTTTGATAACTCAAGACTTCCAACTCAATACTTACTTAGTCGCTTACTTTGAATTGCTTGGGAGGTCATAGTGTTGATACTTTATGCGCACCCCTTGCGTGCCCGGTGACACAAGGACCAAATCTCAGTGATGTGATTTATTATTGGTTTTTATACCGGTTCTAAATGTTTTCACAATGAGATCTGATTACCCGTTCTATTAATTAAAATCGTATTACTACTAACGCTTATTGCGTTACAACGAGACTGTCGACAGTGTATAGAAGATCTCTGCACATAATTAATTAGGACTTCATTCGTTACGTTTTTTATTATTGTCGTGATTTTGGTTGGTAACTATCTATATACTGTGTCGTATGCCAAATATAGCCAAGGCGACTTCAAGTATATAAATAGTATTGTACCCGTCATATACAACACTAGCACCGTCATATACAACACTAGCACCGTCATATACAACACTAGAACAAGTCATATACAACACTAACACACGTCATATAATACAAGACATGTATAACAGTTGAACTTAGTTTGTCTTTCGTTAGTTCTCACACTCCCAACGGTTCTCTCTTATAGCAGGAAACTCATCCTACTAGATCTTCAGCAGTGTGTAGTCCAATGAACGAAAATTCATTTTGTCGCGGTTTTATTTGCGTTAGTGTTCCAAAACATCCGACTTGGTTGATGGTTTTTTAAAATAAATTCAGTGTTTTTACCACTTCCACTGATTGATGGATATCTGTGCCCATTTCGCTAGTAGCAGGCCAGCAGTACGACAGAACTGATTCTCTGATGTCTACTCTGGTCACCAAGCTCAAAAATAGCAACGGTTATGCATGCTTAACCTTGACCTCGGCTTTTTAACTATCGACATAACCCACGCTGAACTCTAAGATCCTCAAGAAGACAAGACAACTTGCTTTGCTTGTAAAAATCCGCTTATCAGATTCATTTATTGACCGACCTATAGACAGCAACACGTAAAAATACTAATTCTTACAGCTGACGGGAATTGAACCAGGTCTGTTCTAGCATCACTGAATCGCTTTCCACCACAAGTAAACAGGTTTTCCGTACTTGACCAAGCACAACCACAAAAACAAAAGATGTGGCCCGGTCAGGACTTTCAGCCTGTGTACTCGAATCACTGAGAACAGACAAATCGAAACAAGGACTATTACAACATCAACGAACATCCCGTACAAGTATTAAAGTATCCTCAGGAACACAAACACAGAACATGCATATTCGTACACAAGGACCTAAAGGCCTTCTTGTAAACATAAATAACATAAAGACAGAACAATGTTGCTTCAAATAATATCGCATACAAGTAAATTCAAGTAGGAAGCATGTGGATAAAATGACAATAATTCTTACAGTCTGTTCTCATATGTTACATAGTGATACTGTTGTATACGCAGAAAGTATAATGACGAACGTGAAAGAAGACATAGTAAAGTAAAGTAACCCATAGCATTTATTAATGCCGTAGGGACGCTTTAAACATAGGTGGATTCTTAATCCCGGAACTTCGCTACGCAGACGACACAGTGCCTCTTTCAAATGATATAAAGGGATTGGAACAACTAATCAAGAACACGAAGAAATATAGCGAAGCACATCACATGTATTTCAACACGCAAAAATCATGTCAACAGATATAACAACATAACAACCAAAAATCAGAATAGACAATACCGAGATAGAATGTGTGGATAAATTTGAATACTTAGGAGCAAACATCAACGGTGCAGGAGACTGCATGGCAGAAATAAGGAAGAGATTGGCAATGGCATATTGCAAAATAACACGGTTGAAAAACATATGGAAAAACAACAAAATAGAAACGAAAGTGCTAATGTTACAAACTTTTATTTTTCCGGTTGCAACATACGGCTGTCAAAAATGGACTCTAAGTAAAACAGCGGCAAAGAAGATCAACGCCTTCTAGCTGAAATGCTACAAAAAGATACTTAAAATATCATGGAAGGAAAAAATCAGAAACTCAGATATTATAAACACATTGAAGATTCCAGAGTGTTGGTTACTAAACACAATAACAAAAAGAAAACTACGCCTGTGTGGTCATATAAATAGACACAACTGTTTAGAAAGACAATAATGGAGGGAAGAGTACCTGGGTAGAGGAGAAAGGGCAGACCAAGAAAACGATGGACTGAAGACATTAAAGATAACATGAATACATCGCTAGAAAATGCAAGCCACATCGCTTAAGACACATAGAGGTTCAGAGAGTTCATTGGGAAGACAACGTTCTGGAAGGAATACGTCACATGATACTGTTGATAGGTCAAAGATAGGTCCCAAAAGGCTTCCGTAAAGCGGATTATGTTTAGTTGTATTACTTTCCCTAAATCTCGCTGTGCACACCCACAGACGGCGACTAGTAAACTTCATTGACATGTACGAGATATTCGTGTTCTAATCTAACACTATCATACATTTGGCTTTCTCATGTTCTGTTTGGATTCTCAAACTATTTTTATCAATCGTGTATTCCTAATGCATCTGCTAATATATTCTTTTATCATGATAATTTATTTTGATGAAACAGTAGTCTGGACATCAAATTCATATCCGAAATCTCTACTTATGTGCACTTCCTTGACACCTCCCATGTGAAATTCTTTGACACATGTGTTTCGTGTCACATGTTTGTTGTCATTTTTGTATTTTCCTTGTCCGGTGTCATTTCGTCTATTCCGATCAATCCATACTACTCATTTCAATGTGACCGTCGATGTTATTACTGTTGGCTTTCTGTTATATGTTTTAATTTTGTTTCAATTGTCTGCCCTGATAAAGTTCTTTTGGTCGAAACGTTGATTTGTGTGTGTCATTATGTGTGTTATCTAGTATCAGCAAAACGTTATTACCCTTTTCCTGGATCTACCAGTTAGATTTCAGATTTGCGCAGTAAGTACACTTTTTCGATTTAGCACATCAGTATGAGTTTCCGGTGTGTGTTCAAGATGGAGGAATGTTTTTCTTTCGGTCTTGGATTACTCGGTTGTTCGGTTGTGTAAACTACTGCCAACATAAAACCTACCACTGTTTATGAACCAGAACCATAGTTACTATTATGTCGACTGTTGTCAAACGTTGTTTTCCTATATTCGAATCTCCAACACTACTCAAATCAGATAGGGTTGAAAATCACCACATCAAAAACTCATATACTAGATTTTACGAGATCCAACGACAACATAGAAATTCAAAATGTTCCATTATTAAAAGTCAACAATTTTACATATTTAGGCACCAATCTAGCATTGGATGGAGACTCATCAAAAGAAATTTTACACCGTATTGCCCTTGCAGCGGGTGCTTTCAATAAACTACGCAACATATGGACGTCAAACACACTAAGAAACACCACAAAACTCAAGTTATTTAACTCCAACATCATCCCTATTCTATCATATGGGTGCGAAAGTTGGAAAGCCACAAAAGCCACAGATAAAAGACTCGACTCCTTTGAAAACAAATGCCTACGTACCATTCTGAACGTTAAGTGGAGTGACTTTAAATCTAACACTACTATAAGAGAGGAAAGCAAACAAACCTATATATCTTCCTTCATTAGACAAAGGCGTTGGACTTACATCGGCCATGTTCTTAGAATGAACAGCCTAAGAATTCCCCAGCAATCACTATATTGGGTGCCACCTGGAGTAAGAAGAAGAGGGAGACCTAGAGAAACTCTACGAAGAACCATTAATAGAGAAGGCATGTCAATGAACCTAAACAACACGCAACAATTGAAAGACCTGGCAACACAAAGACAGAAATGGAAAGCTATGGTTTCTGCCCTATGCGCCGCCTATGGCCCTGGAGGAACATAACATAACATAACATCAGTATACTACAAGCCGATTCATACCTATAGCATTCTGTCATGCCTCTATCTATCGTAATTCCCTGCCACTGTCCCTACTTCTCCGCCTGCGGCTTCTGTGTACCGTGATGAGTTCTCGAAAAATCACAAATCGAGAAATCTATAGTATCCTCAGGTCTTTCCTGTTTTGAATACACAATCTCTCCCGGCAAGACATGCTCAAGAACACTTGGAGATCTTCCTGCAAGAACAGTGTTAAATTACATTTTCATCCACCACCCCCGTAGAAAGAAGAGCCAGGAGTAGACATAGAGTACGCTGGATCGACAACATTAAAGAGACAGCACACGAACACCAAATGACATTATCTGAAGCTACCAGAAAAGCGAGAACAAGAACATTGTATCTCCCTCGACAACGGTAAAAGATAAAGAGGAGGGAAAGATAGATAGATAGAGACCCCCGTAGCTCTGCTTTCGTCTTGTCCTATTCCAATACTTTCATCTTTAGTCAGATCTCAAGGCGGCTAATGTGTTCTGCGACGCACCTCTGGTTGCTTACAGTTACATTTTACAGACGTGACAAGAGCATCAGGGATATATTGGTCTGGATTCAGCTCAAGGCTGACGTTTCTAATCATTTTGGTACGATCAGATGCACAAGTAGTAAATGCTACACCTGTGCATATGTCACCCAGACCCGGTCTGTCACATTCTACAAAGCCACATTCACCATTGAAGAGAGTTTCAGATGTTTGTCCCACAGCGCCATCTTCGTCACGATCTGCAAGTGTTGCACCATGGCTTACATAAGTGAAACAGGAAGAAAGCTAGCATACCGATTCTGTGAGCATCTGTACAACATAAAAAATCAGACTGGTACTCCTGTGCTGTCCATTTCAATGGCACGGGCCAGCGGAGTGCCAAGGATATTCATGTTACTGCTATTAAATCGTGATTCTCAAATGGCCGGACTAGCCACTCGCTTGAGGACCTCTGAATATATCAATTGGCACGATTTATCCATTTGGAATCAATACTCACCAATCGTATGGATAATATTGTGTTGGCTCATTTCCCGGTATATCTTGTTTTACTGATATTACGGTGTGTTTTGTCTATTTTATGTTTATGCTGTTTCTTCTCTGACCTCCTAGTTTTAAATCATCATGGTTATATCTATATCTCTACCATTTGAACGTCAAATGTGCCGTTCTTACTCGTCATGTTTAATTGTTAATATATTCGTGATAAAGACCTTTTGGTCGAAACGCCAATTGGTGTGTTTTAATGTGTGTTACCAGTTATTAACAAAATTTCATTACCCTTTTTCAAGTTTATACTTTTGGATTGCCCATTTTCTGCATTTAATACATATTATCGATCTTCTGAAAAATAGTGTAGGACGACATGTCAGAACGAAGACATGCAGATAAACCTTTGGGGCTTCAAATATTGTATCTTTTTTTCCTGTTTTGACATAGTCATTACTGGATTCATTAATTTATTATAGACATCTCTGTATGCCACATTTACAAGCCTGGCTACCATCATGTCACCTGTCCAATCATGCGTATTCATGTTACCTCCACAGAGACTCATCTTGAAATCGACCTTCTCGTGGTTACTTGTCTGCATTACGTTTCTTTTGCAGATGGTCAGGACGAGGTCACAATGTCATTTCAGAGTGTCTGGGTGAAAAATATATTCCAACCTACATTAGCGTTATGTTTCTAGTTTCAAATAGTTAGATCAGTGTTTCCCCATGTGGAACACGACCACTTGAGGGACACTTTGATCTCTATAAAAAAGGGGGAGGGGCAATTCGAACAGGTGTAAGTCGGCTTCATATAGGGAATAACTCAATTTTTTAATAAATTAAAAGTTTGTTATATAGGGTTGGGGTTAGGAGGGAGGCATCAGAATTATAGGAAAACTTAGTGGAACATGGTAAGATAAAGATTGGGGAACACTGGTCTAGATCTTTTCTCCAAGCATCAACGGAAATATGTTCTTACAGTAATAACTATCTAATGTATAACTTTAATATCTTTAACCTATCTATTTACGTACATACTACGTATTTACCTTGTGTCATCGCAGTCATATATATATATATATATATATATATATATATATATATATATATATATTACTAAACTGAAAGTTTACAGAGAGGTGGTACTTCCAGTGCTGCTATACGCTAGTGAAATATGGAATGTGTATAGACGTCATGCGAAAAAACTCAATCATTTTCATACAAATTGTCTCAGAAAAATTATGAACATCAGATGGCAAGACAAGATTCCAGATACCACTGTCCTTGATAGAGCTGGTATTCTAAGCAAGGATACGATCCTGATGCAGACACAGATTCGTTTGGCAGGTCATTTGGTGCGTATGCCAGACCACAGACCATCGTCTGCCACAGATACTTCTCTATGGTGAGCTGGAGAAGGGCACACGATCTCAAGGTGGCCAAAAGAAG
The DNA here is from genome assembly GCA_034231615.1 of Meghimatium bilineatum. NCBI lineage: Eukaryota > Metazoa > Mollusca > Gastropoda > Stylommatophora > Philomycidae > Meghimatium > Meghimatium bilineatum. Next base: position 17,627,904 of record CM067311.1, on the reverse strand, counting down.
CGCTACAAAGACTCGTTAAAGAACTCACTAAAAGTCTTTGAAATAGACCACAATACATGGGAAGAACTTGCACAAAATAGATCTACATGGCGTTCTAAAATCAATAAGAGCGCATCATCTTGTGAAAAGAGGAAAAATGCAGCAGCTCAACAGCGGAGAGCAGCTAGAAAGTCACGGATAGACCAAGATCCGTCTACGGTTGTCATTCCATGTCCAAACTGTCCAAGGACATTTACAGCTCGAACAGGCTCATTAGCCATCTACGAACTCATAATCAAGGAAATAACTAAAATTGAATTTTCAAAAGTAGATGTAACAAATGGTCATCATCATCTTGTGATGGACGAACAACAACATATATATATGCATTTGTTTATATGATATATATAGATATATATATATATATATATATATATATATATATATATATATATATATATAATGACAATTCTTCGTGTCAGTGAATTGACATGAAATAAGAAGTTAAGAAAGTAGAACTATTCTAGATAATAAAGGTTTTGTTTATTTTCCTAAAATTCACATCGCTAAAAGTAAATTCAACAACGTTAGACACGAGCTAACACTAGATAAAACAAACACGTGTAACATGTTAAAAAATAAGTATGTGATGTTCACATGTCTAAACATGGTGATTTAATAGTTCACATGTCCTAACATGGTGATTTAATAGTTCACATGTCCTAACATGGTGATTTAATAGTTCACATGTCCTAACATGGTGATTTAATAGTTCACATGTCCTAACATGGTGATTTAATAGTTCACATGTCCTAACATGGTGATTTAATAGTTCACATGTCCTAACATGGTGATTTAATAGTTCACATGTCCTAACCCGGTGGCTTAGATTGAAAAGAATCCAATGTGATGATATAAGGACAGTGCTAGAGTGTTTTAAGATATTCCATATCATCGTCATGAGATTATTGATACATCCGTCTTGTATTGAGATGCGACATCGATCCTGTGACGTAGGTAAGGATGTATCTTATTGTATCCAACAAGAACCGCCTGCCTTACATAAATGTCTAGATAATGCAAAGGGAAAATGAATCAAGTGTGGAAAGTCGTGGATGGCAGATGCAGAGAACATATTATTCAGAGTATGTGAACTGGAGGGTGTAGGAAATGGAGTGATTTAGAGTATGTGGAATGGAGGGTGTAGGAAAAGACAGCGAAGTGGTAGAGATAGGAAAAAATAGATAAATTATTTATGAAATATGTAGTAATACAACTGGGAAGGTGTGTCCGGAAAGGACTGTATCCAAAACAGATGTGATTATGCAGAACTGATTAAGTTGCAATCACAACCGCAAGACACAATCATATGCACAATAACTTAACCAACAGAGAAATGAGCAAGTGCTGAAATGGTTTTATCGTATACTTAGAATAGCATAAAGGTTCTTGGGAAATCGTCTGCATACTTCACTACAACATCGAACACAGAAATAAAAGCAATATCGGCGACGCTCGATTACTGACTGAAATACCAGCGCACATGATGATACTCTCAGTATGTAAAAACATCTACGTCAGACAAAAATATGAAATTTACGAAAGTAATGGATACCGCATCTGGACAACTGAATTGCCAAATGCATTACAATGGTAATATTATCCTGGTAATGATTATGTTCGTCCGTCGCAATCGACGATGACAAAACCTCAACCATAATAATAATAACACTAAGTAATGAAAAATAATAACGTTAACAGTGCGTTTTTAAATGACTAACAAGTCCAATGCGCGCACAAAATGTTCTTCTACAGATTTGACAAATGTAGAGGGTGTCTATGGGACGTTGAGATGGTTTTTTTTCTTTTCTACGTGCCCGCTTCTGTCTTGCAGTATCTTGTCTGGTCTCTTCCGCCGCTAGTGCTCCATTTCTAAGGCTGAAACGCCATGCTGTTCTATCCTGATCGAGGCTTTCCAAAGCGCCTACATCAATGTTAAGATGTTTCAGTGATGACTTGAGGGTGTCTTTGAAGTGCTTTTTCTGTCCACCAGCTTTTCGAAATCCTGCCTTGAGTGCTCTATAATATATTTGTTTTGGCAGACGCGAGTCCTCCATACGCACAAGATTATCCTGGTAATACACTTATGTTATATACTGCCCTGTTCAGGAAAGAGCAACATACTGGCGAGCAAAACTGTGATTGATGACACAGTAATGATACAAGATAGAGCCGAAATATAAAAGTTAACATGCATTTATCACAGAATGAAAAGGACGATGTTGGAGATGATAACGTACACATACACAGAAGGACAGAACATCTGTGAAAAGAGATGAGGGGACAACGTGTGTCTTCTAAAACGATCAGATCATCACATAATCGATATCTGACTGGGAGTCTATATACTTTTGAATGGCTGCTGGAACGGAGATTGTATATAACTACGACATGTGTATGCTAAAACAAAATGTCAAGCAATTTTTCTTTACAACCAACTGTTGTCGTGACGATTAGATCGTGTAGTACATCCTTATATCTAGAGATAATTTCTTAAGTCCTCTACCCTCCACCGAAGACAGATGTATCAGATCATTGACGAAAATCTAACTGCAACACATAGCATTGTACTGCTACATGAGAGATCCAGTGAGAGTTTGATTATGAACGCTGAAGAAGAAGACGAAGAAGAAGAAGAAGCACTTTACCCACCAGCACCACATTAATTTCAATCTGGCTACATTATCATATTTTAGTCATAAATTTGCTAAACTCTGGTACCCCCGGATTATAGCTTCAATCTGGCTACATTATCGTATTTTAGTCATAAATTTGCTAAACTCTGGTACCCCCGGATTATAGCTTCAATCTGGCTACATTATCATATTTTAGTCATAAATTTGCTAAACTCTGGTACCCCCGGATTATAGCTTCAATCTGGCTACATTATCATATTTTAGTCATAAATTTGCTAAACTCTGGTACCCCCGGATTATAGCTTCAATCTGGCCACATTATCATATTTTAGTAATAAATTTGCTAAACTCTGGTACCCCCGGATTATAGCTTCAATCTGGCTACATTATCATATTTTAGTCATAAATTTGCTAAACTCTGGTACCCCCGGAGTGTAGCTTCAATCTGGCTACATTATCATATTTTAGTCATAAATTTGCTAAACTCTGGTACCCCCGGAGTGTAGCTTCAATCTGGCTACATTATCATATTTTAGTCATAAATTTGCTACAGTCTGGTACCCCCGGAGTGTAGCTTTCACTTCTTCTTTGTCCTGGATACAGAACGTTTAGTATTTTGTCAACAAATGTTCCAGTGTAAATATGTACACGTCAATGGGAAGTTACCATGGAGACTCCGGCAAACATTTACAGAATGTAATGCGTTTGATATTTATTGGCATCGGTATTACATCCATTATTGTACTTCCAGTAGAGTCTGACCACAATCTATCAGCCTGAAACTTAATTGAAACTTTTAGAAAGGACACTGTCGTTTTCTGCGACAGAGGGAGGGGGGATATATTAGTTCAGTGGTTCTTAACGTGGGTCATATGCCACACTGCGGTAAGAGGGAGGAGGTCATTGAGACTTGTAAGATGCTGCGGGTGAAATTCTTAAATTGGGGAGAAACAGACTCGTCCGCGGAGAGTAGCTATACAAATTGGTAGCGCATCCTATATAGGAGGTATTCTATTTGCCATTGCTTTCGGAGCGGTCAGAATACACGATGGCCTGCGGCATGATACTATATACCACACCGCCACGGTGCTGGAAAAGGCAGGTAGCTACTTGAACGATAAGAATTATAGCGATAAATATTAAATAGCCTTGGTGGCTTATAAAAAAATTGGTAGCATATCCTTTACAGGACTTAGCTATCAACCCAGCATTTGTTGGCTGTGGTGATTTTCTAGGCAATATAAATGAGTTCAGTTGTTTGCCATTGCTTTCTGAACGGTCCGGGTGCACAATGACCTGTGGTGGGGATCGAACTCGGTACCTTGGCCCTCACAGATGTGCTCTGTACCGCTCCCCCACAGAGTCGGACAGATGGCTTATAGCGAAAGCTAATTATCTTGTTTAGGCACCGGCGACTCAAAGAGGAAAATGTATTCCAAATTCGTGTCAATGGTCCAAAAATGATTGAGAACCACTGAATTGATGAACTTGTCCCTCATCAATGTTGTTATATTTTTGAGTATCAGTATAATCGGGTTATGTTTGTATGTTCTGTATTGATTATATAAATCTAACATCAACTTGAATGTATACTTGTTCTTCTTCTACTTTCGATCACAGTGTAATAATTATCAGGATGATGTGTACATAAGGGAATGCATTGTGTCATAGTTTTAAATTTATATGATACATTTGCGTATTTCGGTTTGATACATCCGACTTCAGCATGTCTTATGGATCACTTTGAAATATGGACTTTCTCTTGTCTTAAGATTGACGTCCACAACTGGCATTGGTGACGGAGTATTGGTGGAAAAATGATTTGTTACACCGATTGTTAGTTCTATATAAACCTGCGCAGTTCTATGATCTAGCCATAGTACTTACTGCGCGAAACTAAAATCCTAACAGGTAAATCAAGGAAATAGGGTAATGAAGTTTTGCTAATCACTAAAGATATACATATGACACACACAAATCGAACGTTTCGACCAAAAAGCTTTAAAAAATATCAATGAAAAAAATAAACCAAAATTAAAATATACAACAAAAAACGGACAGAAGGATATAGACGTTCATATTGGTATGTGTAATGTAGCTTGACCGGAAGAGGTAAAACGACACCAGAAATGAATATACAAAAATGACTGCATACATGTGACACGAAACAAACTGAAACTATGGAACAACTAGAATCATACATGATACTGACATTCATTGATGCAGTCGAGTTTAAGAGTGCCAGAATGGTAAATATAGCGGTTCTCAAGCGCAAGACGGGTCCGGTCGTCAGAGAAGCACGAGTTAATGGCCGTAACGTGAATGCCCTGAGCGCCGCGATGACCCGTGTCATTGAAGTGGACGTCCACAGGATAAACCAAATACTTTTTTTGATACTACACAGATGTTGACAGAATCGGTCTGCGAGCCTCCTTCCAGTTTCACCTATATATGTCTAGGCATAGATGACGTGGCGGGACACACGTGTTATTATTTCTTCAATGGTGAAGGTTCTTGATTCTTAATTAGAAACTGGCTTCACAGCACTTGGGGCATTTCCATAAGTGCTTCGTCCTCCGTTCCAGCAGCCATCTCAGTGTATGTAGACTCAGAGTCCCGGTCAGGTGTTGATTGTGTGATCTTCTGGACTTTCCAAAAACTGTATTTGGCCACGAAAACGATGGACCACTGAAATAAATGAGGCGACAAATTCCACAATATACTCAGCACACAAGAGGATCATCTCCAGAAAACTCTTATAATCCTGACACTGAAAGGCAAAAAGGGGTTTCAGCGAATAGAAACATGGATGGATGGATGGATGGATGGATGGACGGACGGACGGACGGACGGACGGACGGATGGATGGATGGATGGATAAGACATTAAAAACAGAAGCCAAGAAAATCAATAAAAATTCCAAAATCAACACATGAAAAGAATATGGAGACATGCTCAACACAGATTACAAAATTGCACAAAAGAGATTCTAAAAGATTATTAAGAAGATGAGAAACAAAGAAGATATATGAACCAATAGAAATAATATATATAATATTTCCTAGATCGAATATATATGCACGTGTGTGTGTGTGTGTGCTTGTGTGTATATGCGTGAAAATTTGTGCCTAAAATTGAAAAGAAAGATAACAAATAAAAGTGACTGCTTTGAGGTCAAGTAAGCTCAAGTGTAATCACATCTTTGTTAGACATCAATTTTCATCTTCCTTCATTGTTGGATTATAGTATTCCAAGTTTTGTAGTGTTATCTTATACGTCTGAAAGAGAGGATTTCACCGAAAGCTTGCTGTGTTAACTTCTGATATTGCATGTGGATAAAATATACTCCTAACATTCGTGCAGACATTTCTGTACAGCAGTTGAGGAAACAAATCGATGTATGAGGTTCATTACAAATGTGCATCTTAAGTAGTTATATAATTTTTCTCAACATCTAGAATCGACATTTTATGTCTGTGGTAAGGGAACCGGTATAAATTACCCCAAAATGGGTAATGGAGGATTTTTTGCCGTAATGAAGACACAATGCTGCAAAAAAATATATAAAGATAGTATTTCAAAGCAGTTGAGGAAAGGCAAATATTTTTTTAATATGACATTTTATATATTTTATTTTGCTGACACGTTTACTTCGGGGGTTGGTATGTCGAAGATGATTTCATACGATCTTCTTCTTCTTCTTCTTCTTCTGTGTTCGCTCTCAAATAGCCACAACGAATATATCTTGTGATTTCCGCCGGGGAGCGTGAAGTACGTTGTGCTGCAAGTTCCACAGTAGAACTGTGTTATTTGCACCTCGGTTGGCCACTTCTGGTCAGGACGTTCGAGGTCCAGCACGTCCATTTTCGTCATGCCTTTGATTCGGGTAAGCTTCCCTAGTCCGTGACAGCCTGTCTATCTGTCGCCGAGCACGCGGATGTGTAGTGATTCTTCGCCTAGACGGTAGTCGTTCACGTCTTTCTCGCACGAGGTGTTCCACCTTCTATGAACTCACCTGGTGCAATTGGACATTCTGTGCCTGTGCCCATCGGGTACTGAACCGTTTCTCTTCCGCGAGCCTGGTTCCGTATGAGGAAGAACTCGCCAGAAGAGTTGGACCATGTCTCGTTCGCCCTCCTACCTGAGGTGTGGTTCACAGACATCGTGAACCCCTCGTCCAAGATCTAGTCTCACACCACGCGTTTGAGAGCAACGCGTTCTCGAGCTGAGCGACCTTGTCACAATAGCGCCTGAGTCCATCGGATACTGAACCCTTTCTCTCTGCACGTGTATTTCCAGTATAGGAAAACTTGGCAATAGAGTTGGGTCAGAACTAAAATCGTTGTCCCTTTTGTGCCTGAGCCCATCAGAATGAAACCCTGTCTTTCTGCAAGTGTCTATCCAGTATAGGAAAACTTTGCAGTAGAGTTGGGCCAGGTCTAAATTCTTTGTCCATTTTGTGCCTGAGCCTATCGGGTACGGAACCCTTTCTCTTCGCGAGCATGTTTCCGGTATAGGAATGTCTCAACATTAGAGTTGGGTCAGGTCTTTTTCTTTTCCGAACGTCCATGATTGGGCCTGGGTCTTTGCCTATAAGGAGCAAAGGTAACTAGAAGCTCGACTAGAGCTAACAGAGCTTGTAGGTAGTTCCCCTTTCCTAGGAACTTTTCATTTTTGTATTTGCAGTTCGCGCCGCCCTCTGGCGCTGTTCTGCCATTTCATTGTATCATTGTACTCGGTCTGAAATCTATTTGTCTATCGATATGTATCTACCTTTACGTGCCTTTTACATTGGCCGTCCCTCCAATGTTCGGACTAGACTGACTATCTTCACTGCATCTCGACAATGCCGCTGCATATGGTGATGCTAGTGGTGTCGGAGATATTGTCTGTCTCTTATGCAATCAAGTCTCTTTCCATCTGCTACCTCCACATTTTCGGACACGATCCCCATATGATTTAGCCAGAATCAGCACGAGCCGCTGTTTTTCTGTTACCAGGGTGCACCGCGAGGAGTTACATTTGGGATCTTGGCTATCTGCTAACCATGGGTGCGCCGGGAGAATTGCGTTCCCTTTGCACCCCTCAAATGATCTATTTGAACGAAAAATATATACTTCCAGTTTTCACTCTGAGGGGTAATATTGGTGCAAACAAAGATACATTGGTATAAGTGATGAAAATGTTCATCGACCCCTTCTTTATATTGTAGAATACCATGACTGGTTTTTATTAAGATATACGGACTATCTTATGACCAATGTACAATTCTTGGCTTAATCGATGTATCCGCTATTTTCATTTGTCAATTTGTGTAGCCGAGTAATATAAAAAACGACTAATATAGATCAGCCAAGAGTAGTTATACCGTAATGGGTTATCGTACTGGTCTTAGAAAAACAGTGACCATCGACTATATAAGACATGCGGGCTTAATTTGGAATTATCCCTTTAAATGGACGCATTTTACTTATCTCGTGATTTTCATTGGCTGGTAATACAATGTATGCACTAGATGACCAATTAAAATTACCAAAATGCGTCTTCTTCTGACGCATGGGCATGGGCATGGCCCATGCCATGAGGCTTTGATTATCGTGTCTTTCTACAGCCTTCTGTTTCGTATACTGTCAATCATTTCTGATACTGATACTTTCCTATGCCACACTGCTAGTTTGTCAACATCATCTCTCTTGGTTTTCCCTAACTCTCTTGTTCTTAAACTTTCCTGTTGTTACAATCTGTTCCATATTTTCTCTTCTCATGAACTGTCGAACTGTCTCTTTCTGATGTAAGTAAGCAGCTCTCTCTTTGAATTAACTTCTTTCAAGATATCTTCATTACGATTTTTATCTGTCCTTGAATTAGATGCAAAAGAGATGTGACTCTATAGAAGAATGTTGAGAATACCATAGAATGCTAGAAAAACTAATGTGAAGATGGTGAAAGATGCGAAATGCGAAACGGACATTAATCAGTAATATCAGAAAAAGACAATCTTAATTTTTTGGCCACCTCATGAGACAGAGAGGTTTGGATAGAACATAGTCACAACAGACAAGATTGAAGGAAACAGAGACAGATGGCGACAACGTGATAAAATTTTAGACAGTTTGACAACCTGGCACGGCAGGAAAACAACAACGATATTGATACATTATACTGGAGACAGAAAGATGTCTTCTCCTTCTTTCTGTTCTCGTGTACCTTTTGGTGTTGAGAGGAGAGTGAGTATACGGTCTTTGGCTCTTCTATTTGCCTCTTCTGCTGTTATATTCCGGAGTATTTCTAATACACTATCTATCCACCTTTTACGACGGCGTCCAATAGGTCGACTGTTTTAGTATCGTTTGTTAAGGGTTTCTTGGATAATACTTTGCTCTTTCTGTCTGGTTATGTGGCCGAACCATTTAACTTGTTGTTTCTGAATATATTATAATGCTGACGTGGTCCCTAATTGTTTTCTTAGTTCTTCAAATTCCTGATTTTGTCTCTCAAGTTAACTCCAATCATACGTCTCACACATTTCATTTCAGTGGTGTTAATCTTATGAATTGTTCTAGAGTTCAATGTCCAAGTTTGACACTGATAACACAATGTTGGTAAAAAAAATGATGTTGAATATCGCTTTCTTTGTTTCTAGTGTAATATCTTTGTTTTGTAATAAAGGTGTTAATTGACCAATAATCTGACAGGCCTTATTACATCTTGCATCTATTTCTGCTTCTTGTTTGTTGTCATATCTTAATGTGCTGCCCAGATTTTTGAATTCATCTGCTTGTTTTAGTTGTTTATTGTTTATCTGTATGTTGATGTTCTCCTTTTCTCTTGCAATATTCATTACTTCTGTTTTGTCTGTTGATTTTCATTCCAAATTGCTTGCCTGTTGTGTCTATTATGTTTAGGTGGTCTTGCAGATTTTTAATGCTGTTGTGTGGAATAAAACCTGGTCATCTGCAAAAACAGTTCATTTGTTTCATTAGAATTTGCTGTTTTGTTTATATGGTCCATGTATGTAATAAAAAGTACTGGAGACAATACACATCCCTTTTTTACTCCTGTACTAATCACAAAGCCTTCTGTGTAGCCTGCTGCTTTTCATATAGTGCAGCTGCTGTTGTTATACAGACTTCTGCAAACGTTAATTAAATGTTTGTGTACTCCATAATGTTACACAGAGTTTTTCTCTGTTTACTCAGTCAAATGCTTTCTCTTAATCTATGAAGGATATGTATAAATTTTGGTTGTATTCTATTGACTTCTCTGCTAGCTGTTTCAGAATAAATATTGCATCAGTACATCCTCTGTTTCTTCTAAAATCCATTTGTGTATTGCTAAGTTGTTGTTCTATTATAGGTTTCAGTCTTTTCTCTACTATTTTTGCATATAGTTTTCCTGCATGGCTTAACAAGGAAATTCCCCTGTACTGGTTACAGTTTCTTTTGCTGCCGTTCGTTTTCATATTGGCACTATGATAGACTTTTTCCAGAGTGTTGGTGTCTTCTGTTGTCTCCACGCTGTGTTAAAAACCTTTGTAGCCAATATTATCCTGTTTGTCCTGCTGCTCTTATAATTTCTAATGGTATGTTATCTATCCCTGGAGCTTTGTTATTTTTTGCCTATATTATGACATCAGCAAGAATATTTTGTTCTTGTTCATTACAACTCTTTATGATTTATGTTACTGTATTATTGCTTGGTGTTGTATTTAGTAACTCAGAAAAATATTCTTTCCATCTTTTTAATGTTCTTTGCTTATTGGAGATTGGCTTACATTCTTTGTCATTTATCAGTTCTGTAGGATCGTGATTTTCTGTTCTGGTTCTCATAACTTTGATTGCTTTGTAGAAACGTTTTGTAGCTGTTTTGTCATCTTTATTCAAGTTCTTACTAAAATCAGACCATGCTTTACTCTTAGCTTCTTTAATCAATTGGTTTACTTCTTTTCGAACTAATGTATATTTTTCATATGTTTCTTGTTTTTGTCTAGTTTCTTTTTCTCTTTTGCGTTATTTCTTATAGGCTCACTCCACCAGTGTTCTTTTTGCCTTCTTCCCCGCGTTGTTTAGTACCATATAGTGTCTTAGCTGTGTTCTTTATTAAAGTTTTAAATTGTGTCCACTCTTCTTCAACTGATCTTATTTCTTGGTTTAATTTTCTGTATTCTTCTTCTATTTGTCTTTCAAAAAGTTTTAATATGTTTTCATCTTGTCGCTTGTTAATTCTAATGATCTCGTCATTGTCTTTCTTGTGTATTTTATCAATATGTTCGCTTGCTTTTGGCTATCTGATGGTAGCCATCACCATATGGTGGTCTGTATCATCTGATAAATTAGGTACGACTCTAGTGTCCATGATTGGTCTTCTGTTCTTGATTTTTGTTATTATGAAGTCAATCTGGCTTCTGCATCCAGACTTGTTCCATGTATGCTAGGTATAGATATGTGACTCTGTGTGTTTAAAGAAAGTATTAGTGATGTATAGTTCGTTTTGACTGCATATCTCTAGTAATCTGTCTCCATTTTCATTTCTTGTTGTTAATATATCCCCAGAAGGTCCTATGTATCTACTGTCTTCACTCGTTCTTTTCCCTGGTCTTCCGTTAAAATCTCCCATTACTAATTAGGTCATCCTCTGTATCTATTTTGTTTATGTTTTCATTCAATAGTTCATAGAATTCTTCACTGTCTGTCTGGTTGTTGTTGCATGGGGAGTAAATTTGTATGTAAGTTGTTCTTTTGTTGTTTTCTAGTACTTTGATGCTCATTATTCTCTCTGAAGTATAGCTTATTTCTAAAATGTTTTTGGCAGTTTTTTCTTCCACTATAAACCATACACCATGTTTCGCAATATCATTCTCGTTTACCCCTGAATGTGTAATTGTAAAATTGTTGTGTGTCCTGTTCATACCTCTACTTTTTGTTCATGTGTCTGCAATTCCTAAACTTTTATTTTTCTCTTTATCATTTATTCTATGAGTTGTCCTTCCTTGTCTGTTATGCCGCAGATTTTGATGGTTGCTATTTTTGTTGTTACAGCTGATCTCTTTTGCGTGTGTTGTGCCTTTCTCTCCATTGAAGTTTCTTATTGATCACTTTGTGTATCCCCTGTCCACGTGCTAGGTCAGTCACAGGTTAAGGGCTGTGTAATAAGTTTGCTCGGGGTGAAATGTGTGGTGCAATAAGACATTTATCAAAGTCACTGTTTCTTGTTTGTTTGTTTGTTTTGCGTTCGCTCCATTTTAACCATAACGGATATCCGTGCGATTTCCGCCGGGAGCGTGATTACGTTGTGCCACCGTTATGCGCCTTGTAGGCCTAGCACATTCGATTTCGGCATGCCTTGACAATTCGGGTGGGCTACCCGTAGACTGTGACAGCCTCTATATCTGTCTCCAGGCACGCGTAGTGGCGACTCTTCGCCCAGACGATTTTTGCTCTCGTCTGACTCGCACGAGGTGTTCCACTGTCTATGAACTTGCCTCGTGTAATTGGACGTGCTGTGCCTGTGCCCATTGGGTACTGAACCGTTTCTCATCCGTAAGCCTGGTTCCTTAAGGGGAAGAACTCAACAGAGGAGTTGGACCCTGGCTCTTTCGCCCTCTTAGCCGAGGTATCGTTCACCGACATCGTGTACCCCTTGTCCAAGTTCGAGTCTCACACCACGCGTTTGAGAGCAAGGCGTTCTCGAGCTGAGCGTCCTTGTCCCAATAGCGCCTGAGCCCATCAGGTACTGAACCCTTTCTCTCTTCAAGTGTATTTCCGGTGTAGGAAAACCTGACAGTAGAGTTGGGCCAGGGCTAAATCGTTGTCCCTTTTGTGCCTGAGCCCATCGGGTACGGAACCCTTTCTCTCTGCAAGTGTACATCCGTTATAGGAAACCTTGACAGTAGAGTTGGGCCAGGACTACCATCGTTGTCCCTTTCTTGCCTAAGCCCATCGGGTACAGAGCTCTTTCTCTTCGCGAGCATATTTCCGGTTTAGGAAGGCTCGACATAAGAGTTGGGTTAGGTCTTCTTGCTTTACCAAACGCCAATGGGTGGGTCTGGGTCTCTGCCTGTAAGGAACACAGGTAACTAGAAGCTCGACTGAGCTGACGGAGCTTGTAGTTCCCCTTTCCTACGGACTTTTCACTTTCTATTTGCAGTTCGCGCTGCCCTCTAGCGCTGTTCTGCCCTTTCATTGTTTCATTGTACTCGGTATGAATTCTATTTGTCTCTCGCCATGCATCTACATTTACGTGCATTTTACATTGGCCGCCACTCCAATGTTCGGACTGGACTGACTAGCTTCACTGTATGTCGACAGTGTCGCTATATGTGGTGATGCTGGTGGTGTCGGAGATATTGTCTGTCTCTTGTGCAGTCAAATCTCTTTCCATCTGCTACCTCCACATTCTCGGACATGATCCCCAAATTATTTGGCCAGAATCAGCTCGAGCTGTTGTATTTCTGTTTCCAGGGTGCACCGCGTGGAGGTACATTTGGGATCTTGGATATCTGCTAACCCTGGGCCCGCCTAGAGCAATGCGTTCCCTTTGCACCCCTACTGTTTCTTGTGAGAGTTAGACAGTTTCTGATGGACGGTTTCAATGTTTTCAAAATTCTCATGACTGACCCTACGGTTTCACTGTATTCAAGATTCTCAGATCTGACCCTCAGAAACGTTTTAGTTCTCACAAGAAACAATGACACATTAATTTCTACCTGCACTGCAGGATTTAATGTCTATAATAATCCTCAACCATGGAACCGACATTTAGGCACTCGTTACAGCTTTAGTAGAATACACTAGATAGTACAGTGTTTACAGATAATACATGTTCTTTATAATTTTTAGACGAACCCGTAGCTCCCGCGATACTATACAATAGTATATTGTGAAATGAATAGAACAGTGAATGACCAGTACCGCTAATGTTAAATTTGTTGCCGATGTTTTTGGAGACGCGGAATCGTACTGTTTATATACATATATATTTCTTTAAATAAAATGTCTATCCAAGTGCACTGAACCCGATTTTTCATTAAAAAACGAATCACACTCGTACTCGCTAACTGCGCTCGACAACTGGCTCAACAATGGCTGATCGCGATTTTCTTATCGCCTAGCTACCAGTTTACAGTGGCACTCTTGGTGTCTGTAGCCTCTAGAGACTTGCACGCCGTGGACGCTAGCCAAAAATCGACGTTTTGTGTATATTTCTTTAGAAGCTGAATATTTTCAGTCCCTGATCTTCAAATATAGTTAGTTCTTTTTGTTTCCAGGAAACAGCGATATTCAATGGATTCACCCATCCATAAACTGATATGTAGTGTATATATTTCTGAGAACCATCGAAATATGATGATGGAAATTTCAGTTAACGAACTGGTTATTGGAAATGTATAGTGTTCTGTACGCCGCGTATACAAAGAACTGAAAATACATCTTTATTGTTATTAGCACTCGTCTTTTCTTTAGTAGGTCTTATGAGATCTACTAAATATATAACCTAACTGTTGTTAGTATATACAACTAAATATATAACTTAACTGTTGTTAGTATATACAACTAAATATATAACTTAACTGTTGTTAGTATATACAACTAATGTATAACTTAACTGTTGTTAGTATATACAGATAAATATATAACCTAACTGTTGTTAGTATATACAACTAAATGTATAACTTAACTGCTGAGAGTATATACAAATAAATGTATAACTTAACTGTTGTTAGTATATACAACTAATGTATAACTTAACTGTTGTTAGTATATACAACTAATGTATAACTTAACTGTTGTTAGTATATACAAATAAATATATAACTTAACTGCTGTTAGTATATACAGATAAATATATAACCTTACTGCTTTTAGTATATACAGATAAATATATAACTTAACTGCTGTATATACTATTGAAGATACACCTTATTTACTGTTGTGCGTTCGTGTTTAATTGTCGCTGATAGTTGTAATTTGTAATACTTTTGATATTCCACATTTGATCGTTAATTTTTTTTTTACTCAGCTCGTTTGTTGAGTACATAGGAGACTTCCTCACAAGCCCAACTCGCGTGAATTCGCTGGTAGTTCGAGAGCTGATTATCGAGAGCTGATTATCCACAATGTCCGACAATATGATTGGATGTAGTAGTGGTGCTTACAATTCTGCAATAGTTAAACTACCTAGGATATATATAGGTGATAGTTTGAGCTATCGATTTTAGATCAACGGAGACTGCGTGTCACTCAATATCTCTCATTTCATCGTAATCACATCTCTCGTATCCAAGAGGAGATACTTCTAGCATAATAGTGTATCTTATATAGCAATCAATATAAGGTAACTGTATTTGTTTGCTTGTTTTTCGTTCGCTCCATTGTAACCGTCACGGATATCCGTGCGATTTCCGCTGGGAGCGTGATTACGTTGTGCCACCGTTATGCGCCTTGTAGGCCTAGCACATCCGATTTCGGCATGCCTTGACAATTAGGGTGGGCTACCCTTAGCCTGTGACAGCCTCTATATCTGTCTCCAGGCACGCGTAGTGGCGACTCTTCGCCCAGACGATTTTTGCTCTCGTCTGACTCGCACGAGGTGTTCTACTGTCTATAAACTTGCCTCGTGTAATTGGACGTGCTGTGCCTGTGCCCATTGGGTACTGAACCGTTTCTCATCCGTGAGCCTGGTTCCTTAAGGGGAAGAACTCAACAGAGGTGTTGGACCCTGGCTCTTTCGCCCTCTTAGCCGAGGTGTCATTCATCGACATCGTGTACCCCTTGTCCAAGTTCGAGTCTCACACCACGCGTTTGAGAGCAAGGCGTTTTCGAGCTGAGCGTCCTTGTCCCAATAGCGCCTGAGCCCATCAGGTACTGAACCCTTTCTCTCTTCAAGTGTATTTCCGGTGTAGGAAAACCTGACAGTAGAGTTGGGCCAGGGCTAAATCGTTGTCCCTTTTGTGCCTGAGCCCATCGGGTACGGTACCCTTTCTCTACGCGAGCATATTTCCGGTTTAGGAAGGCTCGACATTAGAGTTGGATTAGGTCTTCTTGCTTTACCAAACGCCAATGAATGGATCTGGGTCTCTGTCTGTAAGGAACACAGGTAACTAGAAGCTCGTCTCGAGCTGACGGAGCTTGTAGTTCCCCTTTCTAGGGACTTTTCACTTTCTATTTGCAGTTCGCGCTGCCCTCTAGCACTGTTCTGCCCTTTCATTGTTTCATTGTACTCGGTATGAAATCTATTTGTCTCTCGCCATGCATCTACCTTTAATTGCATTTTACATTGACCGCCCCTCCAATGTTCGGACTGGACTGACTAGCTTCACTGTATGTCGACAGTGTCGCTATATGTGGTGATGCTGGTGGTGTCGGAGATATTGTCTGTCTCTTGTGCAGGCAAATATCTTTCCATCTGCTACCTCCACATTCTCGGACACGATCCCCAAAGGATTTGGCCAGAATCAGCTCGAGCTGCTGTATTTCTGTTTCCAGGGTGCACCGCGTGGAGGTACATTTGGGATCTTGGTTATCTGCTAACCCTGGGTCCGCCTAGAGCAATGCGTCCCCTTTGCACCCCGGTAACTGTGTGAAACGTAACAACAATTAGACTTTATATAAACCTGTGTTTTACGTAATATCTTATATAGTATATTTGAAGATCTACTTGTAACTTAATAGTGCAACTTACATAGTAATATTGAAGACCTGTTATGTTATGTTATATTCCTCCAGAGACATAGGCGACGCATAGGGCAGAAACCATAGCTTTCCATTTCTGTCTTTGTGTTTCCAGGTCTTTCAGTTCTTGGTGTTGTTAATGTTTATTGATATGATTTCTCTATTAATGGTCCCTGGTAGAGTTTCTTTAGGTCTCCCTCTTTTTTCTTACAGAAGAAGTATTCAAGTAATATCTGATTGAAGACCTACTTGTAATTTAATAGTATATCTTTTATAGTAATATTGAGGAACTACTTGTAACTTAATAGTGTATCTTATGTATTATGTAGTAATATTGAGTCCCTACCAGTAACATACGGATGTACGGGACGTTCGTTGTTGTAATAGTCCCTTTCTCGATTGGTTCGTTATCAGTGACTTGAGTACACAGGTTATAAATCTTGAAAAGACGACATCATTTTTTGGGGGGTAAAGGGGGGGGCCAAGTACGAAAACCTGTTTACTTGAGTTGCAAGACGATTCGGCACCGTTTGAACGGACCTGGTTCAATTCCGAGAATTTCTTTTATTTTTCTTAATGCTTCCTACTTGAATTTATCTCTAGCTTAATAGTGTATCTTATATAGTAATATTGAGGACCTACCTGTAACTTGATAGTGTACGTCGCATATTGTAGTATTGATGACATATCGTTACCAGTTAATTTATTGTGTGCACATTGCAATGATATACGCTCTTTTCAACCGTGGGTATGAGTATTTTATTTGTAAAATATGGGATTAAAGCCTTCATTTGTCCAGGTACGACCATGTCAACATAATACCGGTGTCTATTTAATATAATGTAATAGTATATGGTATATCAGGCATGGTTGAATTCTTATAATTTAATAGTGTATGTTATATCAGGCAGGGTTGACTTCTTATAATTTAATATTGTACGTTATATCAGGAAGGGTTGACTTCTTATAATTTAATAGTGTATGTTATATCAGGCAGGGTTTTCTTATAAATTAATAGTGTATGTTATATCAGGCAGGGTTTTCTTATAAATTAATAGTGTATGTTATATCAGGCAGGGTTTTCTTATAAATTAATAGTGTATGTTATATCAGGCAGGGTTTTCTTATAAATTAATAGTGTATGTTATATCAGGCAGGGTTGACATCTTATAATGTAATAGTGAATGTTATATCAGGAAGGGTTTACTTCTTATAATTTAATATTGTATGTTATATCAGGCAGGGTTGACTTCTTATAATTTAATAGTGTATGTTATATCAGGTAGGGTTGTCTTCTTATAATTTAATATTGCATGTTATATCGTAATGTTCAAGGCTTAAAATATTGGTAGCATACCCTTTTTCTTATTCTTCAGCATCCATTCTAAAACTTCCGATGGCTCTCTCTTGTAACAAGACAATGGTCCTACTAGATTTCCAGAACAATGTAGTCAAGATAATAGAAATGCGTTGTGTCACAGTTTTATTTGCGTCAATGGCCCGACACATCAGTCTTTGGAGGAATATCATATCCAGGATGTAGTGATCAACCCAACATTCTTTGGCTATATAAAAGCTATAGTGATGTACTAACCATTGTAAACACGTTCTGTAGGTTGCCATTGTTTTAAAATGCCCCAATGCAACCTTATTGCGAAAAGATTTGAACATGATAGTTTATCTGACCGCCAGAGACGTACCACTCCTCCAAACAGTAGGACGCCAATGAGGACCTTTTTGTAAAAATAGTGTATCTTATATCGTAGTATCGAGACCTACTTGTCACTTAGTCGCTTCTGTTCAATCCTAGATCATTGGTATATTACTCTTACTTTAGTCGTTTCTGTTCTATCCTAGATCATTGGTATATTACTCTTACTTTAGTCGCTTCCGTACTTTCCTAAATTGTACATATACAAGTAAATTGTGCGATAATGTACACATAGATTGTACGATACATTCTACAATAAACATCCACAGATCATTACTCAGAAATCACTTAATATTAATAACAAGAGATGTTCCACAAGATATTTACAGCAGGGGAATGTTCTACAAGATGATATTGAGAACATGGGTATGATCTACAAGATGATTACTAACAGCAATAGGATGTTCTACAAAATGTTATTTATTGGAGTTGGATATTCTACAAGATGATATTGACAGCAGTGCATGGTTGGATGTTCTACAAGATAATATTGACAGAAGTGGATGGTGGGATGTTCTACAAGATGATATTGCATATGGAAGACTTGTCAGAAGCATTGAGAGGCTATATTTTCTCTTTGTACGTTATGAGGAGACGTGGTATGACCAATACATATTGGAAACAGACTGCATCAATAAGGTGTGAAAACAGCTACTCAACTTATATAGAAATAAGAATAGGAGTAAGGCAAGGATGCATTTTATCACCAAGCCCATTTAATATCTACACAGAGAATATCTTTTAAAATATAGAAGAATGCCAGGACTCAAGATCAATGGGAAAATAATAAACAACCGTAGATATGCAGATGGCATTGTTCTTTTAGCAGAAAGTGAACATGAACTACAAAGACTAATAGATCAAATCAATAAATCAAGTAATGAATATGGACTGGATATAAATATCAAAAAACAACAACATGATATTCAGCAAAGACACAGAAGAGCTAAACATAAACATACATGGAGAGAAACTACAACAAGTAAAGCATCAATATCTTTGACACATAATAACAAATGACGGCAGATGTGAAACATAATTTAAAAGGAGACTAGGAATGCCTAAAAGTACTTTCAATGACATGAGGAAAATAGTAACATCTAAACAAATTACAAACAAGTTAAAAATGAGAATTATAAAATGCTACATCTATTCCATATTAATGTATGGCTCAGAAACATGGACACTAAATAAACAATTAGAAGACAGAATTGATACCTTTGCGATATGGGTATATAGAAGAATAGAGAATACATCATGGAAAGAGAAGAAAACAGAGATACTAAAAACACTTAATATGAAGAAGGAACTACTAAGAGAAATAAAGATCAGGCAAAATACTTTGGATACATTAAAAGACATGACACCTTATTGAAGACCTTACTTGAGGATAAAGTCAAAGGGAAGCGAGAAAGAGGTAGGCAGAGATACTAGTGGAATAGTAACATCACACGATGGACAGGTTACAGTCTAGCATAGTGCACCACCAAGACAAAAGATAGGAGATGTTGGAGATACGTTGCAGCCAACCTTCGTTGCGGAGATGGCTCTTAATGAAGATGATGTACATTTTGAAGATCAAAAGAAAATAATACAACCACAATACTCCACAGGGTCCCGGCTGTGCATTCATCCTTGCGTTATATTGGACAGTTATCCTGGAAATGTCCATCGCTCGATGATATTAGAAACAATGTTTGTCCGTCCAGAACCAGATCAATGGAACATTGACTCCTGAAAGGCAGATTTTGATTATATCCGTGTATTCCGTTGGTCGGCCTTAGGCTTTTTTGTCAATGCTGGCAAACAAGCGAATATCACACGCTGACAGTGGGTCAAAGAACATGAACTAATAAATACTGAATCCGGAACCGACAATAAAGAAATGCCAACCTGCCGAACGTAGGTATTGCCTAGAAAATCGTTACAGGACCAAAAAGAACAGTTTGATCGCATATCCTATACATGTTTAGCTACCAACGATTTTATGAGATGAAAACACCGGTGGTGAGATACAATCCGACCCTGGAAATGCAAGGGCTGAAAGTAACACAAAGTGATTGACACAATAAACGGAAATAGGTATAAGTGTTACCAAAATTTATAAACGAAACATAATATCAACAAGACACAGTGATAGACGACGTTTCGACTAAACATACTTCATCAGAACGAAATACAACAGACAGTATACTTTACATGCAAATGAACATATGGTATGACGATGGTAGGAGGAAAAGAATAAAGCACGGTAGGAAACATTTCAAGATAAATTTTTAAAAAGAAACAGCACCATTGCGCAATGTTTTTCCTTAAGTGATCAGCCATCTAGTCCGTGGTTGACCAGAAGCCGCCTATCTAGTAATAATATTTCACTTGCTCAGAAACCATAGCAAAATTTCTCGTCATTCCCAGGACTTGAACTCTCGTAATACTTCCTGATGGGTGAGCGACTGGAATAATTTTTATTTCAAACAACGAATAACTAGTGGATTCGAAACCAATGCCTGCCTGTCGGCGGACGAATAACTTAACATTACACTACCAATGCTACAGAATAGCATGGGAAAATATAGAAAGAATTGATAACTATCGCTACAGGTAGGCATGATGATAAAAGTTTGTGGAAGACCTAGGTACCACAGAGAGTTTAAACCATCATATATGGTTATAATATGTTAACGAGTTAGCACGGGAGTGCTTTAGGATAAGAGTAAACCCCTACAGAAAATCTGGAGCGGAGATATTAAGGCTGTTGTATTAAGTTATTGTCTGGCATCTCTTGCAGTTCTGTTTGCTTCTAAGGGCATTGGTGGTGCTATTTCCTTGAAACTAATCAACAGAGTCGAGCGGAGGTATATGCAAGTTGGTAAGACACTTTTTCTATAAAGCATAACCAAGCAAGCAGTCATATGTGAAACTTAGTGAATATCTTGTCTTGTTCTGTCCTAGCCACAAATTCCACGAATTGTCGTGGTTTTGTTTCTAATACCAAATGTGTTGCATTTATTGTTGTAATACCACGTTGTTGTAGTATGTCTCTAATGCTATAAATCCATCTGCTTCTAGGTCTTCCTCTCGCTCTGTACCCAAATACAGCTGGAGTGCGATCAGGTTCCATTCTCACAAGGTGATCGAACCACTTAATCTTTTGCTTTCCCTACATGTGATGCTTGGTACAGTTCCTATAAAATTTCTAATTTCCTAGTTTCTTATGCAGTCTGTTCTTTTGACCCCAACGATCTTACTTAGATATCTCATTTCACAGAATTGTAATCTTTCTCTCCTGTGTCGTGGACAGTGACCGTGTTTTACATTGATAATACAAAGTTGGTACAAATATACTATTTATCAATATTTGTTTAGTAGCGAAATTGATGTAAGGTTGTTTAAGCAGTGGTGTAAATTCGTATACGTCTCTTTGTGACTACATGTCTCTTGGGGACTATATGTCTCTTGGGGACTATATGTCTCTTAGTGACTATATGTCTCTTAGTGACTATATGTCTCTTAGTGACTATATGTCTCTTAATGACTATATATCTCTTAGTGACTATATGTCTTTTAATGACTATATGTCTTTTAATGACTATATGTCTTTTAATGACTATATATCTCTTAGTGACTATATGTCTTTTAATGACTATATGTCTTTTAATGACTATATGTCTCTTAGTGACTGTATGTCTTTTAGTGACTATATGTCTCTTAGTGACTGTATGCCTCTTAGTGACCATATGTCTCTTAGTGACTATATGTCTCGGTAATCTACACTACCTACTTCATGACTGTGTGTACAGAAAAGGCCATATCATAGGCCCTATAGTTTGATGTATATGAACTTTTGTTATTACTTTTATGTGGTTTTCCTATAATCATTTACATTAATTTTTGGTATTGTGACAGTTTGAGATTACGTATATTTTGTGCTACATCAAATATGCGACAGATAGTTAGTCGACAAAGCATCATCTTGACACTCCGGACACGTCAATGGGTTCCCCGATCTCATATTCAGCATATGCTTCAGCAGGTGGTAACTGACTGTTCCAATTCTACGTTGGTTGATAACACTTCTTTGATTCTTATATGCCGTTCTTATCGCGTAGCAGCTTATCAACATCAGAGTGTCCAGGCACAAAATTATCATCGACTTCAGCCACTGATGGCGTTGATAGCCCGACTTAATGTTTCGCAGTATACTGATAGAATCATACAGCTGCGATACGTGTGCCTGTTAGCAAGAAATGACGAAGATATAATATATCATTTCATTTAAATTGTTAACTAATATGTTTGTTATTGTGTTGTAGCAGATATGATTGCAAAGCTACATCGCTAGTTATATCCTGCTTTTCTCGCTAGCAATAGTACTACATAAGCGTGACCTTCAAGAGGGGTGTTAAGTAAATTGAAATATAGGTCACTATGTGTTAAACTATCATAGATTGTCACAACAATCTTTTTAAATTCTCATATTCCTGACTGGTGCTTGTATCGTTAAGCATCATTCTGACAAATCAGCGATGTGACATATTGTCACCACATTAGTTTTCACAGTACAGCATTAAGAGAACAATCTGAAATGGAATTCAATAACGCAATCAACAAATTGCTATTTGCTGATGATCAATGTTTTATCTACGAACAGTTAATAAATCACAAATTAATGACTCACGACAACATGCACCAAGTATAACATGAAAATAAATACACAGAAAGCAGAAGTAATGAAAATCAGCGAGTCACCAATCCAATGAACATAACAGTAAACAAAACTAAAGTGAAACAGACGTCTGAATTTAAATTCCTGGGAAGTATATTAACAGACAACTGAAAATTAGACAAAGAGATTGAGACAAGATACCGGAAAGCAAGCAAAGTGACATACAAGCTATCACCATTACTACTCAACCCAAAGATCAAGATGGAAGTCAAGAGACATGATAAACTATTTTTAAGCTAAAACTCTGATATCATTGACAGACATGGGCGCTGACAGCAGAGAAAAATTGCAACATATGAGATGAAATGTCAGAGAAAATCCGCAAGTGACCAAACTAAACAAAATGAGAAATGATAAAATCAGTAGAAGAATCTGTATAGGACTATGCATCATAGGTCGGTAAGTATCATTCTGTCCAATCAGCGAGGTTAGTTTACTGTAAGTATCATTCTGTCCAATCAGCGACGTTAGTTTACTGTAAGTATCATTCTGTCCAATGAGCGACGTTAGTTTACTGTATCATTCTGTCCAATCAGCGAGGCTAGTTTACTGTAAGTATCATTCTGTCCAATCAGCAACGTTAGTTTACAAAGTACTTCGCATCAACACTGACCATTTCTCTAAAGAGGAAGTACTCAATCTTTCCAGACAGCGAGCACCGCCCAGATGTTATCGTTAGTGCTCGCGAGTACTTTTTAACTCACATGACGCGAGCAAATGCCCTTACGAGAACACAAAGGTGCTCGCTGGCACCAGGTTAAGAATGCCTTCTCTAAATGGGTACATCCATGTGTTAACAAGAAAAACATTAGCTTGATTTCACACAGACACACGCATAATCACATTTTATTCTAGAAATTAACGTGTCAGCATGGCTAAAAGCGTATCGATTTCTTAATGTCGAAGTTCTCATTCTTGAAGAAGCTTAGCTAATTACCCCCCCCCTCCCCCCCCCAACGGATCCATTGTAAACAAACTGTCGAGAACATAGGGAATCACCTCTGCCTGCTTAATTTTGACAATAATCATTAAGACCCCCCCACCCCCCCCCCCCACCCCCCCCCCCACCCCCCAATTTTTTATTGCAGATAAAGGGCGCAAATCCTACGAATTGTTCTTGTTTTTCGAAATAATTTTCAATATCTATCTATCGATATATCTATCTATCTATATATCTATCTATCTATCTATCTATTTATATATCTATCTATCTATCTATATATCTATCTATCTATATATATCTATATCTATCTATCTATCTATATATCTATCTATCTATTTATCTATCTATCTATCTATATATCTATCTATCTATATATATATATATATCTATCTATCTATCTATATATCTATCTATCTATATATCTATCTATCTATTTATCTATCTATCTATCTATCTATGTCTATCTATCTATCTCTGTCTATCTATCTATCTCTGTCTATCTATCTATCTATACGCTGTGACCCTTGTTTGCTTTGCGACGTCAGGGGCAGAAGAATTCTCTGGAGATGTCTTTCTTGTGTGCTGTTTTTAAGCTTGTTCATGTGGCTTCTTTGATTTATGTGGTTTACATGGTCTGCCTCTGGCTAGATATCAGTGATGTCTGTGTGTCATGGTCATCTGTGTCATGGTCATCTGTGTCATGGTCATTGTGGCATGCTGTCTGTGGCAATGACACTTAGACATCGCGGATATAAAGCCAGAGGCAGATATTATATTTCTTTCACGTTCTGTTAATGTAATTGGTATATAAAAGGCAGTTTTATTGACGTTAACGATTGTAAGAACCGCCTTTACCCTTTACAATAACTTCAGACTTGTTCAGATCCCTTACCCTCCCCCATACCGTAATTGTTGACGTAATGTAAAAACAGCTTCTCTTGTGTACCGGACCCTATAGATAACTCTCTTTCCTTTCTGTTCTTGTGTTTGATGTCAGTATGTCATGGACATAATAGTGTGGCGCATGGCCGAGAGGTTAGAACGCTAGTCTTACACGAGTGAGGTCTAGAGTTCGATCCCGTGTATGGACTGTGTTTTTTTCTGTCGGAGGGTAAATTTAAAAAAACTCACCCTGTACATGACGTGGCGACAGCAAGAGCATGCGGCCTTTATCACACCTCCTATTCAATCCCCTCCTTGCAACGCCTGAACTGGTAAAATGCAGTATTGACAGTTTTTTTAACAGTTCTTACCTACTTCTTACCTACGTTTTCCTCCTACTATCTTGCATTGCCCCAGTCCGTCTAGTTAATCTATGGCACTGCATCTATTTCCTTGTATTACCCCAGCCTGTCAGGTTGGTCCCTGACGCTGGAGATTTATTTCCGCCAGCATAAACCCTCAATATGTATAATTATATACACCTGTTGGGATAACAGTATGGGTATTTACACATATATGCACACCTTATGATAACATGGGTACTAACACATATATGCACATCTGATTACAGCATGTGTATTAACACATATGTGCATACCTGAAGCAAGTTCCCGTTAAATCAATAAGAACTAAAATTCTATAGTTATCTCTAGTAAATAGAAACAGACAATGACTAGGACAACAACATATACCTAGATTCGAACTACAGAAGCTCCCTTACTTGAATAAATTCGATGTTTTAAAAATACGGTAAGACGCCGGCACAAGTTAACCAACATCACCAGACAAGGAAACCACGAATGTAATCATTGTTTGTCTCGTTTTTCATCAATTGGTTATGTCTGAGTTTGATTACGGATTAGGTATCCAAACGATTTGACGATGGCAATGTGACCGCCTAGATCATGTTCAGAATGAAGGTGCTGGTCAAGTTTTTATTGATAGTGGAATTTTCCCTTAATTTATCACGTAGGATATCGTGGACAGGATGCAGCCATCAATATATCTTCTCTAAGCACATGTCGATTGTTGGTCAGTATTCATGCCTCTGTGAGTGCTATGATCCGGTGGTTGTTATGTTTTGTGTCAATCTTCCCCTTCTTTCTCTGTTTTTTTTCTTACCATAATGGCATTGTCCCCTACATTTATTAAATGTTTTACCCCGACCCTTTGGAATTCTCAATGTGGTCACAATGGGGACCCATATGGCCCACTTCGGGAACAAGTGATTTAAACAGTGATTTGACTAATGCGTTGATTTCTTTAAAACGACCCAATCTCTCTGATTTTTCACAGTGACTAGTGAATACTTCCAGAACGTTGACACTAAATTTGAGAGAAAATTAGACATTGAGATAAGAGAAACATGTACCTCTACTAAAGAACTTGAAGCTGATTAAGAGTCTCTGTGGCGAAGTGCACAAGCCTTGTCAATTATGCTTACAACGTTGGAGGATGCCAATCTGACAGCGTCGTTTGTTTCACAATATTGTTTGAACTAGATACATCTGTAAAATGACGATACTTAGTACTAACCTATTTTCGCACACTTCGTTTGTGAAATCTCACAGGTGCTAGATTTGTCTTCAGAAAGGATTTTATTTTAAACAACAGAATATTCATTATTTCAATCTTATGCACTTATTATTTGGGGACCGGGGGTAGGAGGGTGATTTAATAAGAAAGGGGAAGACACGTTGTTTTCTTTTTATTTCGTTGTTTTCTTAACTTCCTTCCTAAAAGCTGAAGAGGAACTTTGTGGCCAATAAATGAGTTGACATATATATTTGCTTGAAAATGTCCAGATGTGCACAAGGATTCAGCAGCTCTCTTGTTCGTAATTCATGTGTATTGAATCGAGACAGTCGGAAGTAGTAGACATCTGTACAGGACTTCATTCACTACGTTTTTATTTATTGTTGTCATTTTCGTTGGTCACTATTTGTATACTTGGGAGTCGTATGCCAAAATAACCAAAACCGACCAACGGAATGGACGGATATAATCAAAACTGCCTTTCGGGTTATTTTTATATTTTCTGTACACAGGTCTTCATATAGGAGTCCGGTCATGATGGAATCAATCAAGATTACACTTCATAACAAGCAACAGAGTATATTTTTTTTACTATCTCTGTGACTGTTGCTACTATAATCATATTTATACAATCCTTGATACGATCAATGTAGGTTTGGTGTGTATCTGTTGTGCTATATCCAAGTTATTTTAAGTGTCTTTGATGATTTTAACCATTTCTTTTTCCGTTGTCCTCTAAATCAATAACCTTATACTATTGTTTTCTATGTACTTGTATTGAGTTCAGAGTTTTTGGTATATTCCATTCTCTTAAGTTGTCCAAGCGACAGTATTTGCTATATTTTGATATATTCAACTCAAAGTACAAAAGACCGACGTAATGAAGATAGGAAGAACAGACAGAAACACCAATACATATATTGGAAACAACAGACTTATCAAGGTAACAGAATTCATCATCATCATCATCAAGTGCCGTCTCCGCAACGAAGGTTGGCTGCAACGTATCTCCAACATCTCCTGTCTCTTGTCTTGGTGGTGCACTCTGCTAGACTGTAACCTGTCCATCGTGTAATGTTACTCTCCCACTTGTATCTCTGCCTACCTCTTGCTCGCTTCCCTTTGACTTTACCCTCACAGAATTCATATCCCTATGAAATAAGATAACAACAGACGGAAAGAGCAACACAAAAATATACAATAGATATCGTAAAGCATACCAATTTTATAGGGCAAATGGCACCAATCTTCAGAAACAAAATTGTAGATTTAAACACCAAAATAACACTATTCAAAAAGATTATTATACCAACGCTGTGCTACCAATGCCAAACATGGACAACGACAGTACAAGAAAAACGTAAACATGTGACAGCTAAAATGACATGCTTACGCAGAATCCTAGAAATATCGCTAAGAGACAGCGTGAAGAATGCAAACATCATACAAAGAACCGGAACCTTCCCAATCTTGGAATATATTAAGAGACAACAGATTTAATGGTTTGCACACATCAGCAGAGTATCACCAGACAGCATACCACATCAAGATATGCTACACAGATACAATAAAAGCAGACCTAAAGGCCGACCAGGTAAACGATGAACCACCAAATAAAAGAGGGACAAATTCCACAATATACTCAGCACACAATAGGGTCGTCTCCAGAAAACTCTTCTACCCCTGACACTGAAAGGCAACAAAGGGTTTAGTGAATAGATAGATAGATAAAATAAAAGGCAGAATACTAATTCTATTTCTAATGTCAACATTGCGTAATCTATCTAATATGGTAACGCTACCATTATTTCTCATTTCACATTATTAACTTTCTCTTGTGTTACGATAGCAATGACCATATCTGGCATTGTTAACAGAGTGTTGGTAGAAAAATGATCCGGTGCACCGATTGTTAGTTCTATACAATACTGCGCAGTTCCCAGTGGGTGTTCCAGCCAACAGAACATGTTCAATCACACAGCACACAAAGAATGTTCAAATTAAGTTAATCTTTGAAACAGCACAACGTTTCATGGCAAACATAAATTATTTGGTTACAAATACATTGATTGATTTATTTTCTGAATGTTATCCCTATCCTGTTTCTGATAAGCTTTTCTCAATGAAGATACTAATCACGTTTGTTATTGTAGTTTGCAAAGTGCCGTAGTTTGCAGTTTATCCAAGTCTTCTCCTTGATAGGCCTGGGCGCTTTAAAAAAATCATTACTTATCTTAACTGATACGAATTATTTCGTGCTTTGCATTGGCTTGTGTTAGAAAGCACTTGCAAAGTAACAACATATTATTCGTATCAGCCACGAAAAGTAAATATATTTCTGATCGGCGCGTAGGAATATTCTGAAGAGGCACTTGTTTTATCTTTGATAATTTACAATATATGATTCGCCAGCCTATCCTGTGTTAATGATTTGTCTGAAAGTAATTACACGAGGAAATTACTGTTAATTTTGGCTATCTTAACAATCATATCTGTAGATTCATTGAATCACTTTCTGCATGTATGGTGTGTTTCAGTGAAGCGCTTGCTATACAATGTATGGTCTGTTTCTTCTGGTAATCATCTTTGGTAATTCAGGTTCTAGGTAAAGATTGGAGCATTAAGAAATAATTAGCAGTGTATAACATTGTGTAAATATTGAATGTTTCCCTCTCCTTTCGTTCTTCAATTCACACAGAATAGCCCCAGATATAATTATGAGAACATAATACGCTTCATTGTGGTTTACAGCATGGCTGTGCAGATCTGAGTATTTCGGTCAGACACATCCGATTGTAGAATGACATAAATGAACGATTTTCATATTTTGCACAGATGATGTTCAACCTTTAAAGGCTCGTGGCGCCTCTTTTTTGACACATTTTCATTCGTAGCTACTTTTTCATACAAATTCTTTTCATCTGCCTCTTCGTGGGATAAATTATCTCTCTCTTCACCCCCCCCCCCCCCAATGTGTCTAAATAAAGGGTGAACAAATCTTAGACTTACTTTACAAGTTATCAAGTTTATTTTACAGCTTTACCACTATAATTATTGTTGTTTAATGTTAAGGTGGCCACCTTCCAGTAACTTTCCTTAGGCGGTTCTATTGCCCGCCCACACCCCTCTCCCACAATTTCGTAATTTATTTCCACACGCTCAGACACACTGGTCATAAATAGTAAACATGGACAGGATAGTAGCATAGTTTAATATAGAGAATTTGGGAAGACACAGCAATCAATCAATCAATCAATCAATCAATCAATCTGTATCTACATATATTCCTCGAAGATGCAGAGCATCCACATCAGAATCTTCATACTTTTAGATCAGTTCTAATGATGACATCCACCTCTAGAGTTTCATGGTCTCTCTATCTATCTATCTATACGCTGTGTCCCTTGTTTGCCTTGCAGCGTCAGGAGTGGAAGAGTTCTCTGGAGATGGCCTTCTTGTGCGCTGTTTGTAAGCTTGTTCCTGTGGCTTCTTTGATTTCTGTGATCCATCTTTTACATGGTCTGTCTCTGGCTTTATAACCGTTATGTCTATGTGTCATGGCCATTTGTGGCATGCTATATGTCGGTAGTCTGGAAGCGTGTGAAGACCACTTGGTCTGCTGTCTTTTGATGTGTTCCAATACTGGTATTGTTTTGGTTATCTGTCTGATGTTATCGTTTCTAATTCTATCTCTTAATGACACTCCAAGTATTCTTCGTAGACATGTCATTTCTGTTGTCACTATTTTTCTTTTGTCTTGTGCTGTCATTGTCCAGGTTTGGCACTGGTAGCATAGTGATGGAATAATAATAGTCTTGTATAATGCACCTTTAGTGTCTATGTTTACATTTTTGTTCTTGAAAATGCGTGTCGCCTGTCCTAGGATCTGGTATGTTTTGTTGCATCTATTTTGTATCTCTTTACTGGTTTTCCCTTCAATCGATATAATGCTTCCTATGAAAGTGAACTCATTTACTTGTTTAAGGTGTTTATCATCGATGGAGATAGTGATATTTCTTTCTTTCTTTGCTCTTGCCATTATTTCAGTCTTTTCAATATTAATCTTCATGTTGAATTTTTGACATGTTAAGTGCAGTTTGTTCATATGGTCTTGCAATTGTTCTTCTGATGTCGCTATTAGTACTTGGTCGTCTGCAACTTAGTTTCATGGTGATATGCATAATTTGACAAAGACAAAAACTTTTGTTATCTGAAAGTATCAGCGATAGAGCAGAGTAGCTGCTGCAGAGTAGCTCTGAGTATTGCTAGATCAGGAAGTACCAGGAACTAGTATCAAATTATTGTTTGTTTATGAGTTCATTTGTTTATTTGCGTTAGTTCTCAAACACACCAGAATGAATTTTGGTGTGATTTCCATAAACTAGGATGAAGTACGTTGTGCTATCGTTTAAGTTCTGCAACTTATTCTTCTTCTTCTTCATTCGTTCTCAAACTCCTGCAGATCAGCAGGATGTAGTCCGTAGAACGGAATTCGTTGTGTCATGATTTACAGCATTGCTGCAATATCTGCGCCTTTCAACCTGACACATCCGACATTCAGCATGGGTTTGGGTCACTGACCCTATATGGGATGGGACAGCTAACTCCATCCCATAACTTCCTTAGTACGACATGCGTGGAAGGTAAACAGTGTTGCTGTTCTTTGCTCCCATTTCGAGCCCCGACAACCACGGGCGAAAATTGTGCATGTAAGCTTATTACATTTATTTTTGGTGTGTCTGTGATATCGGGTAGAAGTTCTCAGTCAGAGACAGCCTTCGTACCCGTTGCCAGTCGGCAAGTATGTATCTTAGTCAGAGACAGCCTTCGTACCCGTTGCCAGTCGGCAAGTATGTATCTTAGTCAGAGACAGCCTTCGTACCCGTTGCCAGTCGGCAAGTATGTATCTTAGAGACAGCCTTCGTACCTGTTGCCAGTCGGCAAGTATGTATCTTAGTCAGAGACAGCCTTCATACCTGTTGCTAGTTGGCAAGTATGTATCTTAGTCAGAGACAGCCTTCGTACCTGTTGCCAGTCGGCAAGTATGTATCTCAGTCAGAGACAGCCTTCGTACCTGTTGCCAGTCGGCAAGTATGTATCTCAGTCAGAGACAGCCTTCGTACCTGTTGCTAGTCGGCAAGTATGTATCTCAGTCAGAGACAGCCTTCGTACCTGTTGCTAGTCGGCAAGTATGTATCTTAGTCAGAGACAGCCTTCGTACCCGTTGCCAGTCGGCAAGTATGTATCTTAGTCAGAGACAGCCTTCGTACCCGTTGCCAGTCGGCAAGTATGTATCTTAGTCAGAGACAGCCTTCGTACCTGTTGCTAGTCGGCAAGTATGTATCTTAGTCAGAGACAGCCTTCGTACCCGTTGCTAGTCGGCAAGTATGTATCTTAGTCAGAGACAGCCTTCGTACCTGTTGCCAGTCGGCAAGTATGTATCTCAGTCAGAGACAGCCTTCGTACCTGTTGCTAGTCGGCAAGTATGTATCTCAGTCAGAGACAGCCTTCGTACCTGTTGCTAGTCGGCAAGTATGTATCTTAGTCAGAGACAGCCTTCGTACCTGTTGCTAGTCGGCAAGTATGTATCTTAGTCAGAGACAGCCTTCGTACCTGTTGCTAGTTGGCAAGTATGTATCTTAGTCAGAGACAGCCTTCGTACCTGTTGCTAGTTTGGCAAGTATGTATCTTAGTCAGAGACAGCCTTCGTACCTGTTGCTAGTCGGCAAGTATGTATCTTAGTCAGAGACAGCCTTCGTACCTGTTGCTAGTCGGCAAGTATGTATCTTAGTCAGAGACAGCCTTCGTACCTGTTGCTAGTCGGCAAGTATGTATCTTAGAGACAGCCTTCGTACCTGTTGCTAGTCGGCAAGTATGTAACTATTCTTAGTCATGGCAGTTTATCACTCACTGTGCCATTATAGTTCGCAGGTCAAAACATGTCCATCTGTGGCATTTTCAGTGGCAAATGATTTGAATTCGAAAAATACCAGTGCAAAGTATTCCTGAAAGTATCATAATAGTGTCTGTCCCAAAATAAATACGTCAATACCGCATTTTTTTTCCTTTAGGGACCTGCAGGGGGAGCTTTCGAGAGGCTTGTTTCAGAAAAGCCCGTATGGTCCTGCTTTTGCCACGACAATTTCAGAGTGTAAAGCGAAAAGAAAAAGAAAGAAATGTTTCAGGGTGTAAAGCGAAAAAAAAAGAAAGAAATGTTTCAGTGTGTAAAGCGAAAAGAAACAAATGTTTCATGGTAAGTTATTTTAATTTACACTCTGATTTTTTTTAAAAACCCCAGTTCTAATAGCGTAACGAACCATGGTCGTCTGTTTTAGAAGACATTTGCACAGAATTTACTATGTCTTCATTCAGTACTTTTTTTTATTAATCTCGAACATATTCTCGAATAGTTGGTCACTATTTATATGCTTGGAGTCACATGTCAAAAATAGTTAAGGCGACTACAAGTATATTAGTGGTGACCTACGGGAAATACAAGAATAATTAAAAACGTAACGAACAAAGGCCTAATTAATTCTGCGAAAATGTCTTCGACACTATCAAAGGCCACAAACGAATTCTAGACATCATAGGTGTGAAATTCTAGCCTTTCAGCTATATGTCACACCCTGCTGCTATTAAACGCTACTATACTCCATCTGTTCAAGAAGTAATTACCCTTTCTGAATCTCATTAAATTCTAAAGATAAATTCAGCGGTTACTCTGACAGCATCAATAGCAAGTAAGTACTAAATAAAGTGCTGTAACAGACATAGAAACGTGACAGAAAGAAAGTCAATTCTGGCTTACCTTCTGCAAATGGCTATTTTGTTTATTGTGTTTCTTCATTTGATAACAATTTGATATGTCTCGTGACTGGTGCCGACACTTTACGTTGAAATCCCCCCCCCTTACTTTTATCTCAGTCTCCTTTAATTTAAAATGATTTTCAGCGAACAATGAAATCCTACAAATCAAGTTTAGTTTCCGACCTTGATTCTAGAAGCTTGATCTTGACGTCTGTGGTCTGGACTGAAATAGTTCCCACATTTCCAATAGTGCGCCTATTGTCATCTCGAGATTTCCCAAAGGTGTCTGTGCAGGATTGCAAGAACACGTTTCATTTTGCTTCAGTTTCTACTTCACGGAAAAACTATTTCCCCATTAGCTTTATGGAAACTAGATTTTATCAAGAAACATAAAATCTCATTGTCTATAATGTTCTGTTTTCTTTCTTTCTTGTATGCAGTATTTATCTCGAAATCTCACTGTCCATAATGTTCACTTTTCTTTCTTTCTTGTATGCAGTATTTATCTCGAAATCTCACTGTCTATAATGTTCACTTTTCTTTCTTTCTTGTCTACGGTATTTATTCAGAAATCTCACTGTCTATAATGCTCACTTTTCTTTCTTTCTTGTCTACAGTATTTATTCAGAAATCTCACTGATCAATTTTGCAGATTCTTCTACTGAGATCTATTACTATGCATGTCATCCCAAACTGCTCATTTACAGAACGTTTTGTTTTTGGTTTGTCTATGTTTTATGCGCATTTTTAGCAGCTTGAGTTACAGAGATGCGCCTTGGGATAGTTCTGTCGCTAAATTAACAGAGAATGAAGATGGACGATACATTTTTATTTAACCGTGCGCAAATAAGAACATACAGATTATCAGTAATTTTAATGTAGAGCTGAATGTCTTGAAATTTGAATTGGTAGAACACAATAAAGAAGTATGTATGTAACATTTGCTGTGTCTTTTGGATGATATTTTTTTTTCTTTTAACTTCTTTCAATCCAAATCTCAATCTATTGTTATTAGCAGAATCTATGATTATTAATGTTAACTCAATTTATAATTATTAACTTAATCTATAATTACTAACACAATCAAATGAATCTCAGAAGAATGTTGAGAATACCATGGAATGCCAGAAAAACTAATGTAGAGGTGCTGAAAGAGTCATGCGAAACGGACCTTGATCAATAATATAAGAAAAAGACATTCTTCTTTTTTTTGGCCACTTTACGAGACATGGAGGTTTGGAGAACATAGTCACAACAGGCAAATTGAAGGCAACAGAGACAGAGGGCGAAAACGTAGGAAAATATTAGACAGTTTAACAACCTGGCACGGCAGGAAAACAACAACATCTTGATACAAAATACTGTGGACAGAGAGCTGTGGAGAGCCATGATCGCCTACGCCAGCCGGCATGGCACCTGATGATGATGAACACAATCAATAACTATACATATTATCTCAGTGTATAATTATTAACTCAAACTATTCTTCTTCTGTGTTAATTCTCTAATAATCAGCGGGAGTATTCGCACAGCCTATAACGAGCATGTGTGGATGCGTACAGGTACAACCAATATAGAACATGTGTGAATGTGGCATTTGTGAATGTGGTAAAGGTACAACCAATATAGAACATGTGTGAATGTGGTACAGTTGCAATAATATACATCATTTGTGAATGTGGTAAAGGTACAACCAATATAGAACATGTGTGAATGTGGTACAGTTGCAATAATATACATCATTTGTGAATGTGGTAAAGGTACAACCAATATAGAACATGTGTGAATGTGGTACAGTTGCAATAATATACATCATTTGTGAATGTGGTAAAGGTACAACCAATATAGAACATGTGTGAATGTGGTACAGTTGCAATAATATACATCATTTGTGAATGTGGTAAAGGTACAACCAATATAGAACATGTGTGAATGTGGTACAGTTGCAATAATATACATCATTTGTGAATGTGGTAAAGGTACAACCAATAAAGAACATGTGTGAATGTGGTACAGTTGCAATAATATACATCATTTGTGAATGTGGTAAAGGTACAACCAATATAGAACATGTGTGAATGTGGTACAGTTGCAATAATATACATCATTTGTGAATGTGGTAAAGGTACAACCAATATAGAACATGTGTGAATGTGGTACAGTTGCAATAATATACATCATTTGTGAATGTGGTAAAGGTACAACCAATAAAGAACATGTGTGAATGTGGTACATTTGCAATAATATACATCATTTGTGAATGTGGTAAAGGTACAACCAATATAGAACATGTGTGAATGTGGTACAGTTGCAATAATATACATCATTTGTGAATGTGGTAAAGGTACAACCAATAAAGAGCATTTATTGTGTTGTGTTTCCATTCATTTCATTTATTTCGTTCTCAATCTTGTCTTTTCTCAATCTATTCTTTAAACGCATTCTCCTTTCTTATATCATTCTCTTATTTAATATCATTCTCTTTTCTTTTTCTCTCTTTGTATTTCAATCTATTCTATCGCATATTCCTTTTATCTAATTCTCTTATTTGATATAATTCTCTTATCTATTTCTTTCTCTCCTTGTATATCAATCTATCCCCCCCCCCCCGAGATAAATGGAACACATTATATGGAACAAAACAACAGCTCATAAACACATGCATATATCATACAATGGTATTGGGTCAAATGGCATGAGCCCATGGACCGCTGGATCAGCAACCAACCAACCATCAATCTATTCTTTAATCGCATTCTCCTTTCCTATTTAAATTCCTTATTTGAAATTATTCTCTTCTCTATCTCTATTTCTCTCCGTGTATCTTATTCTCTTCCCTTATCTCATTATCTTTCATTTTCTCAATTTCTTCTCTTATCTCATGAACATCTTTTATCACATTATTGTCTTTTATCACACTATCTTTTCTTATCTCATTATTTTCTTTTGTCTAATTATTCTCTTTATCTTATTATTTTCTGTTATATTTATTTTATTTTATCTCATCTTGTTTTATCTCATTATTATTTTTTCATCGCATTATTGCCATTACCTCAATACATTCGTGCTATTATTTTTTATATCTTAGTACTATCTTGTATCTCTCTTCTTTTTCTCATTATCTCATTCTATCTCATCTCATTTGATCTCATTATCAAATTTTATCTCATTTTCACATTTTATTCTTTAACTATCTCACTCTCATTTTATCTCATTATCGTATCTTCTCATTATATATTTTACTGTATGTTTCAAATACCGCCATATTTCATTATCTTTGTATATCTCAATCATCATCATTAAGTGCCGTCTCCGCAACGAAGGTTGGCTGCAACGTATCTCCAACATCTCCTGTCGCTTGTCTTGGTGGTGCACTCTGCTAGACTGTAACCTTGTCCATCGTGGGATGTTACTCTCCCACTTGTATCTATGTCTACCTCTTGCTCGCTTCCCTTTGTCTGTACCCTCAAGTAAGGTCTTCAATAGGGTGTCATGTCTTTTAATGTGTCTAAAGTATTTTATTTGCCTGATCTTTATTTCTCTTAGTAATTCTTTCTTCATATTAAGTGTCTTTAGCACCTCTTTATTTGTTTTCTTCTCTTTCCATGATGTTCTCCCTATTCTTCTATATACCCACATCTCAAAGGCATCAATTTATTCTTCTAATTGTTTATTTAGTTTCCATGTTTCTGAGCCATACATTAATATGGAATAGATGTAGTATTTTATAATTCTCATTTTTAACTTGTTTGTAATTTGTTTAGATATTAATAATTTCGTCATGCCATTGAAGGTACTTTTAGCCATTCCTATTCTCCTTTTAACTTCTGTTTCACATCTGCCATCATTTGTGACTATGTGTCCAAGATATTGATACTGTTTTACTTGTTGTAGTTTCTCTCCCTGTATGTTTATGTTTATCTCCTGTTCTTCTGTGTCTTTGCTGATTATCATGGTTTTTGTTTTTTGAATGTTTATATCCAGTCCATATTCATTACTTGATTTATTGACTTGATATATTAGTCTTTGTAGTTCATGTTCACTTTCTGCTAAAAGAACAGTGTCATCTGCATATCTAATGTTGTTTATTATTTTCCCATTGATCTTGAGTCCTGGTATTTCTTCTATATTTTTAAAGATATTCTCTGTGTAGATATTAAATAGGCTTGGTGATAAAATGCATCCTTGTCTTACCCCTCTTCTTATATATCAATATCCTATTCTATATCATTATATCGAGCGCCGAAGTTGGATGTATCGAGCTATTGAAGTAAACAAAACGGCGACACAAAGCAATCCCGTTCTCGGGACCACATCCTGCTGGAAATCTTTTACGCATGGTGTCCTGCTATAAGAGAGATTCTGTTGGAGTTTGAGAACGATCGTAAAGAAAACATACATATCATAATCTACTTTTATCTCATTAATATTCTGCTAATGAATCTGGCATTTTATTCAAAGTTTATGTGGAATGAGGTTAATTTTTGCTCCGCGGAATGGCAACCTCTTTTTACCGTGGTTGGCCAGATTTAGCATTCTTTTTTTAGAATGAGATTAACAAGATTTTCAATTTCATTGAAGTTTCAAAGGATGTTGACGCTGTTGTGAACTGACTGAAGTAAAATCATTACCAAGCTACTGGTTTATTTAACGGAGACGCACGTTTTTTTCTGTACTGTAGTACCATGAAGTGTATGGTTCAATAGCGATGGTTGTAGCTTCAGGGTGTCAACTCTCTCTTTGAACAAATTCAAGTCGACGTATGAACATTGACAAAATAGTTTGTGGATAATGAACATTGACAAAATAGTATGTGGTTTCATAGCATAGATAGTTTCTGGTTCTGAAAGTCTGCATTGTGGAAAGTCTGCATTTCAGAAAATCTTTAATGCTGAAAGTCTAGATTTCAGAAAGTCTTTATTGCTAAAAGTCTGTATTGCTAACATTTTTTAGCTTGTTTTATTTGTTGCCTAGTGATTTAACATTTTACTGTCTGTCTATACCTTTTTGTTCATAAATATCCTAATTTAGCAGGATTTCCGTATCATGTTGCTTAGCGGTAAGTGTGGACCAGCAGTGTTACAAGAAACAACAGACAGTCTTGAGCACCATTATGCATCCCCTCTTCAGTAAACCCTCATGTTCAGCTCTTCTGCAGTCTAGAATTCATGATTATTCACGTTGGAAGGGGGATGGGGAAGAGATTCTTAAAAATGAAGAAATTCTAACACATAATACATCATCGCAAAATAAATCACACACATTAGTAACATCGCCTGTGCAACAGCGATCGTGTATTATCGTTGATATATTATTATGTGATACAGAAATCTAAACATATATCGATCTTAGTCGAAAAGAGAAATAAATGAGAAACCTAAAGTTAAATCGATATTCAACCTTTTATTTTAAGCTGAAAGCTCACACAATCGATAACTCTCAAAGAATATCAGTCTATCCATCAATGCTTTTCTCACTTTCATTAAAAAGATTGTTAACATCAAGCAACCTGTAATTGTGTATTTACAAGAGACTTGATTGTACTCGAAAGCTCTGTATTAAAGCTCGCCGAACTAAACCTCTGGTCTTTACAAGAACAAACATGTTGAACAAAATTGCTAGCGACATTTGTTGGTGCATGTGCTGAAAGTTTGTTTTCTCTTGGTTTTTAGGGTCATACAACTGATCACAACTGTTGACATTTGATAAATCAGTTCTGTTATTGGTGGAGGACAAAAAGTTAACAGTTCTGTTATTGGTGGAAACCACACAGTTGACAGTTCTGTTATTGGTGGAGACCACAAAGTTGACAGTTCTGTTATTGGTGGAGGACACAAAGTTGACAGTTCTGTTATTGGTGGAGGACACAAAGTTAACAGTTTTGTTATTGGTGGAGGACACAAAATTGACAGTTCTGTTAGTGGCGGAGACCACAAATGTGACAGTTTTGTTATTGGTGGACACCACAAAATTAACAGTTCTGTTATTGGTGGAGGACACAAAGTTAGCAGTTCTGTTATTTGTGGAGGACACAAAGTTAACAGTTCTGTTATTGATGAAGGCACAAAGTTAACAGTTCTGTTATTGATGAAGGCACAAAGTTAACAGTTCTGTAATTGATGGAGGACACAAAGTTAGCAGTTCTGTTATTGATGAAGGCACAAAGTTAACAGTTCTGTTATTGATGGAGGACACAAAGTTAACAATTCTGTTATTGATGAAGGCACAAAGTTAACAGTTCTGTAATTGATGGAGGACACAAAGTTAACAGTTCTGTTATTGATGAAGGCACAAAGTTAACAGTTCTGTTATTGATGAAGGCACAAAGTTAACAGTTCTGTTATTGATGGAGGACACAAAGTTAACAATTCTGTTATTGGTGGAGGACACAAAGTTAACGGAAAATGATCAATTAAAATATTTTGATTATTACAGCAGTCGGACCAATCCAATAGATTGGATGGGGTGGGGGATACACCATCTTACGAAAAACAGAACATGGCATTTAATATTAGGGATAAAGTGAACTAACGAGTACGGTTTCTCCCTCGCTCCCTCCAATCAAATCAATGATTTTCTGAAAAAATGGCACCTCAATCATTGATAAATGAAACACTTGTCCACGACAAGAAGGAAATGTTTTTTTTTTTCAAAAGTAAAATCTCTCATCTTCCACTTCTTTTACTGAAGACGAATCTACGGTCCTGAGTCTGATCAGACCAGATAAATGTAGTTGACCTCTTCTTTTACATACACTGAAGTACGGTCGTGATAGAATACATGAATTAGATTTAGAATGATCAATAGATGGCGATGTTAACATGAAATAAAGTTTTAATGATCAAGAGATGGCGATGTTAACGTGAAATAAATTTAGAATTATCAAGAAATACGCTGTTAACGCTCCTAGTGGATCAAGGAAAAATTAAAATAAATATATTTTGCATAACATGTGCGTAAAATTTGGAATCAACAGAAACACAATTGTCCGTGTACTGACTATATTCTGGTGACAATAGTTATATGTCAAGTATGGGAGAACATTGAAGCCACAAATGGATCCGGATTCGATGCTTCTTATGTCAGTTAATTAAAACTACTTCTTTTGCGTTTGTTATACAATTCCTGCAGGTTTAGTCGAATATTCCAGAGAACGAAATGCGTAGTCTCGTGGTTTACGGCTAGACTGCGATACTTGCATCTTTCGGTCTGTCATATCCGACTTCAGCATGGCATCTGGATCACTTTGAATTTCTATTCGATGGCATAGCCATCTCCACACTCGAAACCTGTCTCTTATCATTATCTTGATCCGTAAGTGTAGTATATCCTCCATATGTGTTTTTTCAATACGATGTTGTTATATTTCGGACCTGTATTAATATTTATGCTGACATCTCTGATTTTATCTAACTTAACTACTGACCGATGTTGAAATCAATGTTCTTCACCATAATACGAGGCGTGTTCAAATGAAAACGGGACTTGTGGATTTATTTAAAAAGTATCATACGCAATTTAATATTTTCAACGGAATTGAACAAAGCAACCACTTGTGAATAAGAATGCACCTGGGTTCATCAGAAAAAATCTCCGTATGCATTTAGGCAAGCATCCCACTGTTTAGGTAGACGTCGAATGCCGTCCGAGAAAAAGTTGCGTGGCTGTTCTCTGAACCATGTGGTCACCGCTGTCTTCACGTCTGCGTCGCTGTTGAATCGCTGTCCCTTTAGTGCTTTCTTCAACGGTCCGAACAAATGGAAATCACACGGGGATAAATCGGGACTATAGGCTGGGTGATGAAGAACTTCCCAATTCTTCTTTGCCAATGTTTCCTGCACAATTTTTGCGACGTGCGGACGAGCGTTGTCGTGGAGAAGAATCACACCTTGAGAAAGTCTGCCTGGTCGCTTAGCCTTGATGGCCTTATGCAGCTTGTCT
Organism: Meghimatium bilineatum; assembly: GCA_034231615.1. Classification (NCBI taxonomy): domain Eukaryota; kingdom Metazoa; phylum Mollusca; class Gastropoda; order Stylommatophora; family Philomycidae; genus Meghimatium; species Meghimatium bilineatum. Next base: position 17,586,950 of record CM067311.1, on the reverse strand, counting down.
AAAGTGTCTTCTTCTGTTGCAACAATATGCGCCTGACCTGGCCGTGCAAGATCTGCCGTTAACTCACGTCCGTCTTTAAACATACGCACCCACTCCATCACTCTGGTCCTCGACAAACATTTGTCACCATATGCTGCCTTCATTCTCCGATGAATGTCTACTGCTTGACATCCTTCAAATGAAAGAAACTGGATCACAGCACGCTGATTCACTTTGGACGGGTTCGGAATCACACCCGCCATATTGTTAACAGTCTTCTGCAGCACATATGCATGCTGGGAAGATGAACACGTGACCGTATGTAAATTATTGGATACTCATTACTAGTGCAAAATGTCATCAATATCAGTGCGCTCTATCACGCGTGGTGTAACAAGTCCCGTTTTCATTTGAACACGCCTCGTATATATGTCTAGTTTCACTCTGCAAACATTGAAAACGCAAGGTAGGGACATTTTGTGAATGACTTCAAGCACACACAAATCGATTTTTTAAATTTTTTATTTTACTTCAAGCACACACAAATCGATTTTTTAAATTTGTTATTTTACTTCAAGCACACACAAATCGATTTTTTAAATTTTTTATTTTACTTCAAGCACACACAAATCGATTTTTTTAATTTTTTATTTTACTTCAAGCACACAAAATCGATGTTTCGACATAAAGACTCATATCGAGAAGACAGTATAGTGCACAGCTAATAAAGACGAGACAGCATCTGATCACATCGCAATAATAGAGGAAGACAAGACATACCGGAAGGAGATGAATAATCAATGGTAATACAAAAACTGTAGCGACAGAGACAAAACAAACCGAAAGCAAAATTGACAGAAAAGAACATGATACGTAGAATAAAGGGTGGTATGAACGAAATACGTACGGGTAACAAGAAAATAAAGGTTTTCAGCCGCATACCGAGTCCTCTCATTAGAAGAGGACGAGATAGTGGCACTCTCCTAAACGTTGCAAAAATGTCACAGTATAATCATGCAGATAGACCAATGATAGCAGTAGATGTGAAATGCATGAGAACTCATTATCATAATTGTTGTAGAATAATACAGCATCGTTAGCTTAGGGGTTAGTTAGTCAGTAAAAAAATTAAAATGTATACCAACAAGCCCTATGTTCGATGCGAAGATAAGTCGCATCGCCTATGTTTCACAATCAATACGATCTGACGCAAATTCCAAACAACTAGTTTGGAAGTAATTTTATATACTGAAACGCTTCCATGATATAAGTATTATTCATGATACGGCGTGTAGATGGCGGACAAATTCTCATGACAATGATATATAATGGCCACGTTTTTTTTAAAAGAAATTATTAGCGTTAGCATCGTGTGGTGTGAGCATTGTTTAGCTATTTGTTTGCGTGTGCTCTCAACACAATAAATAGCTAAATAGCTAATAACCAATACGAGAACCCTATTTGATCAATCTGAGCAACAAAGTGTCTACCACAGTACATACAAGGAATTGCAGGATCACATGTAGTATTGGTCTTCTGTTATTATCTTCCTAGACATATCTTCTTGAGCTATCTACTGTCCTTTTTGTCTTGATAGCATTGTTGATATTTTCCTCCATGCATCACGATCTATGGCATACTGTTCCCGTGAGTATGGTATTATTCTTAGTTTTGGAGTGGAGGCCAGTGATTATATAGTTAGCTTATAAATTCGTAATAACACTATAAAGCGAATATCTCAAAAACTGTATGTTAGATCGCAGGGATTTCTGGTATGCAATATTACAATTTATCCGACGGAACGCCCGTGTGTTGCCGGGGCCCGAAAGGGGAGAAAGGAATAGCAACACTGTTTACCTTCCACGCATGTCGTAAAAGGCGACTAAGGAGGTTATGGGATAGAGTTGGCTGTCCCATCCCATATAGGGTCAGTGACCCAAAGCCATGCTGAAGTCGGATGTGTCAGGCCGAAAGGCGCATATATCACAGCAATGCTGTAAATAATGGCACAGCGCATTCCGTTCTCAGGACTACATCATGCTAATCTGCAGGAGTTTGAGAACGAACGCAGAAGAAGAAGAAGAATCCGACGGAAAATATTACCATGTAGTCTGTAATTGCTTCGGATTGTGCGTATTGACGAAAGTCTTTGAAGATTTTGGTCCATTGCAAAAAAAAGTGTATCATATTTTAGATACTACAGTAAAAATATTCCAGTCAGAAATTCAATACACTTATTTCATCACTTCTGTTGGCCCAACTGTTTATTTTAATGTTTTTATTGGTCATTATGTTGACAACAGGCAGGAGTAGCCAATGAATAGATAATTGTACCAAAATGAGAGACATATGACGTTAATTTGTATTGATTTCTCAAACAAAACAAAATGTTTGCACTCCTGAAACCGTGTTCCAATTCTGAAACATGGGCGATATTCCCGTGCCAAACAAGAAATGAAAGTTATGAAAAACATTAGCTTCTTAATACTTTTAACTTTTGTACTATACTCTCAGTATGTAACTCGGATTCCAACTAATCGCAATCATATCTACTGCATTTGTTTTGAGTTTCATTACCGTCTCGCCTGTCATCTGTTGAAACAGCAGCTTCATAATCTCTGATAAAAGTACCACAAATTATCACTTACAGCAGCTTCATAATCTCTGATAAAAGTACCACAAATTATCACTTACAGCAGCTTCATAATCTCTGATAAAAGTACCACAAATTATCACTTACAGCAGCTTCATAATCTCTGATAAAAGTACCACAAATTATCACTTACAGCAGCTTCATAATCTCTGATAAAAGTACCACAAATTATCACTTACAGCAGCTTCATAATCTCTGATAAAGGTACCACAAATTATCACTTACAGCAGCTTCATAATCTCTGATAAAAGTACCACAAATTATTACTTACAGCAGCTTCATAATCTCTGATAAAAGTGCCACAAATTATCACTTACAGCAGCTTCATATTCTCTGATAAAAGTACCACAAATTATCACTTACAGCAGCTTCATAATCTCTGATAAAAGTACCACAAATTATCACTTACAGCAGCTTCATAATCTCTGATAAAAGTACCACAAATTATCACTTACAGCAGCTTCATAATCTCTGATAAAAGTACCACAAATTATCACTTACAGCAGCTTCATAATCTCTGATAAAAGTACCACAAATTATCACTTACAGCAGCTTCATAATCTCTGATAAAGGTACCACAAATTATCACTTACAGCAGCTTCATAATCTCTGATAAAAGTACCACAAATTATCACTTACAGCAGCTTCATAATCTCTGATAAAAGTACCACAAATTATCACTTACAGCAGCTTCATAATCTCTGATAAAAGTACCACAAATTATCACTTCAATAATTAAACAGTTACCCAGGTGAACACCACATATCCCATATTATCAGTGTTCAGTTATAGACACTACGAAATTCATCTGTATCAGTCGAGAAATATTAACTTTAAAAGTTTACCTTTTTGGAAGAAAATAGTTATTGTTATTTTAATATAACTTTCTTTACTATATCTTTAGTTGTAAGGAGTACATGAAAACTTGTATAGACAGTTGTAAAGATCGCTTTGTTATAACAGTCGCTACGACGTGTACAATGATTTTGAGTGTACCTCCGAAAGATAAAATCCTCTTCCTACGGTGGTTTGACCCGAGATCATATTTTTATGATGCATGTATTATAGCCTATTGTCTGAATCCTTATATGTAAACATTCAAGTCAATCAAGACTTTATTATTGGATACAAGGTAAAAACTTTTAAGTGTGTTTTATATGAACCGGCTGCGGGTACTTTTATCTGATGCAGACTTAGATTTTCTACTAACACAGCGGGTATAGTTCCAGAGCAGCAATATACTCTAGCTACTTTCAACAGATATGACCATGGTGCAGTCCTTTGGATTATCCATTTTGCAGCTAGTAAAATTTCAACAAAGGATGTGTCGTGTTACTACAGCTGTTAACATTCTCTTGAAACAGCTGTTAAAAGTCTGAAGGAACGTAAATTTCTCGGTACTGCCGCAATAACTTGTTAGCCATCGCGTGATAACTTAACATTGAGTAACATTCATTGTGTACATTGTATGATAACTTAACATTTAGTAACATTCATTGTGTACGTTGTATGATAACTTAACATTTAGTAACATTCATTGTGACGTTGTATGATAACTTAACATTTAGTAACATTCATTTTTATTGAATAAGATGTATCAACACAATTTGTTTATGGATACACTATATTAACATAAATAGCTCAAGGATACTTTCTGTTAACATCAATTGTTCGTGGATACACTATATTAATATCAATAATTAATGGATACACTATATTAACATCAATAGTTCAAGGATACGTTCTATTCACATCAATAGTTCGTGGATACACTATATTAACATCAATAGTTAATGGATACACTATATTAACATCAATAGTTCAAGGATACGTTCTATTAACATCAATAGTTCATGGATACACTATATTAACATCAATAGTTGTGGATACACAATATTAACATCAATTGTTCGTGGATACACTATATTAATTAATATCAATTTTTCATGGATACACTATATTAACATAAATTGTTCGTAGATACACAATATTAACATCAATTGTTCGTAGATATACAATATTAACATCAATTGTTCGTGGATACACAATATTAACATCAATAGTTCAGTGAGTACACAATATGACAATAAGAAGTAGAACATCTACGTACCGAACATTTTATATCAGTGTACATGCTCCACAAATGTTTTCATATTCGTTCAATTGCTTGAATACAAGAACCAGTGAATTTGTGTGTACCTAAATGTAACAAGTATGACTTCGGCAGCTTGTGGATAAATTCTAAACTGTGTTAGACTCGCTAAATGTCGAGTTCCTTGATCTGCCTTAAGTAGTTGTAGCTGTATAGTTTAATCATGCTACAGAACGCAACATCACGACTGACGTGCATCAGTTCGTTTGAAGAAGATAGCGAGGAGGATGAGTCAGTTGAGGACGTTGATGATTCTGCAAACGGGTGAGCTAAACGTGAACCAATGTGTTATGATTTATGATTGTTATTTATTATAATGATTTATATGGCTATTTACTGTTTCCTTGTGCTTTTTATCTGCATCTAAAGAACTACAAATCAACATTTCACAACCATTTTAATCTTTCTACCTTTCATCACAAGTAGAACTGCAGTAAAACTGTACACAAATAGGTAAAAACAGAGAACACAGACTAGACTGTATTCACTAAAAAGACTGAATTTACATAACCAAAACAGTTGACAGTCCATAAAACAAACTGAACAGGTGTTTCGATCAAAAGGCCAACGAATACACGACAACAACAGCATTTTGATAAAATAATGTTTGTCAAAGCGACTTATATTAGCAAAGAAGATAACATGAACGATAAATTGAATAACTACTCTTTGCTGACGACCAAGTACAAATAGCGACATCAGAAGAACAAATGCAAGAACATATGAACAGACTCCACGCAACATTTCAAAAGTTCAACATGAAGATTAATATTGAAAAGAGTGAAATAATAACAATAGCAAAGAAAGACAGAAATATCACTATCTCCATCGATAATAAACACCTTAACATGTAAAGGAGTTCACCATTATATCGAGTGACGGGAAAAACAGTAAAGACATACAAAACAGATGCAACAATACATATCATATCCTAGGACAGAAGACACGTACTTTTAATAACAAAAATGCAAACATAGACACTAAAGTTGCATTATACATGACTATTATTATCCCATCACTGTGCTACCAGTGCCAAACCTGGACAATGACAGCACAAGACAAACGAAAAATAGTGACAGCAGAAATGAGATGTCTACGAAGATTACTCGGAGTGTCATTAAGAGATAGTTTATATAATACAAAATAGTTTATGTTCGTCGTCTTTTGATGTTTTGTGCGTATCTTGATAAAGGCCTTTTGGTCGACACGTTGATTTTGTTTTGTGTATTGCAAATTGTATGTTTTCTTGTTTACATATCATAAACCCGCCCCCACGCCAAGTTTTAGTGATAGTCCGTCGTGTCTAAGTGGGACGTTCTAATAACTTGTGTTTTACATAAGTACGTATTTATAGAATATTATCTTTCCAATGTGTGTGTTACTGTGGTCCACACCTGATTGTTGGTTCTTTTCTGGCAATTTTGTCACCATATATATATTGACAAAGCACGCAAAAATCGCTTCAAGACTGGTCTTTCTCGCTGGTCTACGTCATGTATAATTTATTTCTCTTTCAATCTAGTCTACGCCATTACCACATCGTTCATTCAAGCGTTCGTAGCTATGAAACCTTGCGGATATGTTTGAACCAAATCAGACAAAAAATGTATATTTTAAAGTTGGTTCTGTAAGAAGCGTTCTTACTAGTTTCATTATTTTTTTGTACATTAGCGGTTTTGGGTTTTTTTCCTATGCCGGATACTTATGTCCGTATTTTATGTAGCTTAAAATCTACAACTCTTGCTTTCATCGTAGAGTCTTCAGAACTAGAAATCTCCTGGCTTTTGATGTCTGTTTAACATCTTTTATAGAATCGTTTTAGAGCTAATATTTTCGTAAATGGATTTCTAACTTTGCTTGTGGTAGCGAGGGGACTTATCAATGACTACTTGTGGTGGCGGGGCGGGTGACACATAATTCAATGACTGCTTAGAATGACCAATTATCCCCTGATCACTTTTCATCTGATATTTTACAACATAGACGAACATCCGTCATGTGCAGTTTAACTTATAGCACTACTCACATGGTCCGTCATGTACAGTTTAACTTATAGCACTACTCACATGGTCCGTCATGTACAGTTTAACTTATAGCACTACTCACATGGTCCGTCATGTACAGTTTAACTTATAGCACTACTCACATGTCCGTCATGTACATTTTAATTTATATACTCCTCCTCACTTTAATACAAACTCCCAGTGCAAGTTATTTTCACATCCACGAAAATTCACCCGAAGGGAAAAGGTTTTCCCACTGACTCTGGGAGCTTGTAATGTATGCAACAATCCTAGGACTATGATGGACTTCAGGCAGCTATCACTGCAGTTCCAAAAACTGATAAGTTCATACTGCTTGGAGATTTCAATGAAGGGTCATGATAAAAACGTGTGCGTCATTCTGTACATTGCACCGAGTAGTATTGTCTTTATGAGTTGTGCTCGATACAAAATATTGTGAATGCTGTGATCTTGACGGGCGAGGATGTAGTGGAGTCTTATTGCATCCCTGTCTCCATCAGTCCACCTTTTGTTTGAATTCCTTTAGAAAGTATACAGCATACTCATCATTTCGTCATGTATATCCTGCTGTTACTTCTTATTTTCTGTTAATAGTATTTATTTCACAGTAATTTAGACCCACACTGAGTTGCAAGTTTTCTTCACAAGACACTCAACACACAGCCAGGAGTTGCAACTCTTCTGAAAGACAAGATATTCAACACACAGCCAGAATTGCAACTCTTCTAAGAGACAAGACATTCAACACACAGTCAGGCGTTGCAACTCTTCTAAGAGACAAGACATTCAACACACAGTCAGGCGTTGCAACTCTTCTAAGAGACAAGACATTCAATACACAGTCAGGCGTTGCACCTCTTCTAAGAGACAAGACATTCAACACACAGTCAGGCGTTGCAAGTCTTCAAAGATATAAGACATTCAACATATCGCCAGGAGTTCAAGTCTTCTGAGAGACATTACATTCAATTCTTGATTCTTGATTATTGATTAGAAACTGGCGTCACAGCACGTGGATCATTCCCATAAGTGCTTCGCCCTCTGTTTCAGCAGCCATTAGACTCGATGGTGTTTCAAGTCTAATGCCGCCGAAACAGACGTCGACATCAGGACACAACTCTGGCCCTTGCGACAGGTTTCTTTGTTGTTCCACCCACCCACGCAGTGCCCGTAACTAGTTCAAGCACAACGTCGGCCTGTCAACATGGTAACTGTTATCGAAGATTACGACTACGGTGTCAAGAAATACAAAAATAGGTAGGTGTGTTACCAAAATAAAACATAAAACAACTTAACAACGAGATACAGAGACAGACGACGTTTAGACTATAAAGCCTTCATCAGGACAAACAAATGACCACAATAAAACAAGTCTTACATGGAGACAAATAGGGTTATAATGAGGACAATAGCAGATAGGTAATGAGGGAAGAAAAGATGTGGAAGCATGACAGGTGAGAAAAAAATATGGGGAGAAGTTAGTAGTAAGTAGGGAGGAGAAAGTAGACTGAAGAATGTGAGATTAACAAAGGAAAAGATATGGTAGCAAGTAAATTACATTAAAATAAAATAAAAATACTCACCTCAAAAGTGGCAACAGAGAATGAATGCTACAGACAAGCAATCATGATGTAAGGGAAGAGCAAAATGAGATGGTAAGAGGGATCAGGTGGGAGAGAGAAAGAGGCCAAAAACGGCAGGAACAGAAGAGAATGAGCAAACAGCAGGAAGAGAATATGAGCATATAATGGTGATATATGAGAATAAAATAGTAGTAAAATAACTTAACTGATGCAGCGACTAGTCTATGGTCCTCCCATGTGAATGAGCACACGCATAATGACAACAAAGTAAAGAATGGACAGTGAAAGTCAGATTTCTATCAAGGGTCATGATAGCACGTATCTACGGGTAACATTCAATACACCGCCAGAAGTTGCAAGTCTTCTGAGAGACAAGATTTTCTACACACGATAACGAGGTGCACCTCTTCTGAACGACAAGATATCCAACATACAGTCAGGAGTTTCAAGTCTTCTGAGAGACAAGATATCCAACATACAGTCAGGAGTTTCAAGTCTTCTGAGAGACAAGATATCCAACATACAGTCAGGAGTTTCAAGTCTTCTGAGAGACAAGATATCCAACATACAGTCAGGAGTTTCAAGTCTTCTGAGAGACAAGATATCCAACATACAGTCAGGAGTTTCAAGTCTTCTGAGAGACAAGATATCCATCATACAGTCAGGAGTTTCAAGTCTTCTGAGAGACAAGATATCCATCATACAGTCAGGAGTTTCAAGTCTTCTGAGAGACAAGATATCCATCATACAGTCAGGAGTTTCAAGTCTTCTGAGAGACAAGATATCCAACATACAGTCAGGAGTTTCAAGTCTTCTGAGAGACAAGATATCCATCATACAGTCAGGAGTTTCAAGTCTTCTGAGAGACAAGATATCCATCATACAGTCAGGAGTTTCAAGTCTTCTGAGAGACAAGATATCCAACATACAGTCAGGAGTTTCAAGTCTTCTGAGAGACAAGATATCCAACATACAGTCAGGAGTTTCAAGTCTTCTGAGAGACAAGATATCCAACATACAGTCAGGAGTTTCAAGTCTTCTGAGAGACAAGATATCCAACATACAGTCAGGAGTTTCAAGTCTTCTGAGAGACAAGATATCCAACATACAGTCAGGAGTTTCAAGTCTTCTGAAAGACAAGATATCCAACATACAGTCAGGAGTTTCAAGTCTTCTGAGAGACAAGATATCCAACATACAGTCAGGAGTTTCAAGTCTTCTGAGAGACAAGATATCCAACATACAGTCAGGAGTTTCAAGTCTTCTGAGAGACAAGATATCCAACATACAGTCAGGAGTTTCAAGTCTTCTGAGAGACAAGATATCCAACATACAGTCAGGAGTTTCAAGTCTTCTGAGAGACAAGATATCCAACATACAGTCAGGAGTTTCAAGTCTTCTGAGAGACAAGATATCCAACATACAGTCAGGAGTTTCAAGTCTTCTGAGAGACAAGATATCCAACATACAGTCAGGAGTTTCAAGTCTTCTGAGAGACAAGATATCCAACATACAGTCAGGAGTTTCAAGTCTTCTGAGAGACAAGATATCCAACATACAGTCAGGAGTTTCAAGTCTTCTGAGAGACAAGATATCCAACATACAGTCAGGAGTTTCAAGTCTTCTGAACGACAAGATATCCAACATACAGTCAGGAGTTTCAAGTCTTCTGAACGACAAGATATCCAACATACAGTCAGGAGTTTCAAGTCTTCTGAACGACAAGATATCCAACATACAGTCAGGAGTTTCAAGTCTTCTGAGCATGAAAGGAAATATCTAAAGGAGGACCTACACCCCCCCCCCCAATCCCGCCTTCCCACAACTGAACATAGGAAACAAGAGAAGACTGCTCGTATTTCCTAGGGATCGGCTAAAAACAAAAAAATATTTAAAAGATATATAATCAGCCATTTTTTAAACAAAAAGATGAAAGGCTTCACAAATATGTACAGGATATGTCGACGCAGTGTGCATTGGAAACAATATCGTAATTACATTCCTGTGCAATAATTTTTTTGGGGGGGAGTTCTTCTCATATCTTTGAGATTGACGATGCAGAAGATAAATCATGCACGAATTGGGTCTACAATAACATAATCTGGGAGTTTAGATCATAATTTTGTATATTCCCTTTGCGAGGTTTTTCATTTCCTTGGTTCATCTTTCGTTTAAAAATATAGCCCTTGTCCAGCCATTCTCTTGTTATCATTTAACTCGTGTTTGTCCTATCTCTATTTTCTTATCCTGAACATTATTCTATGGGGAGCTTTACTATGGTAAACGCTCAAGCGAGGGCAGAAAAAGCGTTTTAATGATCACTTAAAGAACTCTCTCACGCACCTCAGCATCGATTTTAGCTCCTGGGAGACTACAGCTCTTGATCGCTCAGCTTGGCACTGCTGGCACCACTAAATTTGGAAAAAAACACTGCGGGTAATTTACAAGAGACGGAAGCGGAAGGTAAAGATCTTAAAAAACTCTCCTACTCAGGACCCTCTGCACTCCTGCACGCACATCAATAGATCCTTTATGGCTCGAATCTGACTCATCGAGCACCTGCGAACTCACAAACCAAAACCACATTAGACAACCACAAAAGTTCATTTTTTATAGTTTTTTTATATTTATTCACCATATTTTATTGTATTATTATGGCATGCTCAACTTCGCTTGCGAAGGAAGAAAAACAGCATCATCATCTTCAACATGTGTCGTCTAGGTATTTGCCTGAGAGAGAAAGAGTGAAGAAGCTGTGAAAGACGGAAGGTTGATGTTGTTTAAATCCTCAGGAACTACGAGTGATTATCTATTACTTGATTTGTTCAATGTGATGAATTCTCAGGAGCTACGGGTGATTATCTCTTACTTGATTTGTGCAATGTGATGAATTCTCAGGAGCTACGAGTGATTATCTCTTACTTGATTTGTGCAATGGATGAATTCTCAGGAGCTACAAGTGATTATCTCTTACTTGATATGTGCAATGTGATGAATTCTCAGGAGCTACGAGTGATTATCTCTTACTTGATTTGTGCAATGTGATAAATTCTCAGGAGCTACGAGTGATTATCTCTTACTTGATATGTGCAATGTGATAAATTCTCAGGAGCTACGAGTGATTATCTCTTACTTGATTTGTGCAATGTGATAAATTCTCAGGAGCTACGAGTGATTATCTCTTACTTGATATGTGCAATGTGATAAATTCTCAGGAGCTACGAGTGATTATCTCTTACTTGATATGTGCAATGTGATAAATTCTTAGGAGCTACGAGTGATTATCTCTTACTTGATTTGTGCAATGTGATAAATTCTCAGGAGCTACGAGTGATTATCTCTTACTTGATATGTGCAATGTGATAAATTCTCAGGAGCTACGAGTGATTATCTCTTACTTGATTTGTGCAATGTGATAAATTCTCCACAGCTGTTTTTTTTTCATAACCATAAAGCTAACTTTACTCGGCGTGGCAACAGTGTTTCCACAGCTGGGGCTTTTTCCACTATATCTAGAGATATGGATGTCTTCTGGGGATGCTGGGGTTATATTCATCTCATCTGCCTTAATCTTCGGGGTTTTTTCACCTGAATTTCCTAGGAGTATAACCAAAAAACTAGTAAATCCTCCTGATTTGCACAACTACAAATGGTCTCATCAAAACGATGACATTTCACACGAAAATGCAATAATTACTTTTTTTAAAATATTACTTGCTACCATGGACTGTGGTGGCTACCGTGCCGACCCTAGGACGACCTGTTCGTTGCCGTTGCTCATCGATCTCAGTCTGCACAAGCTCTGCTGCAGTCTGACAATCATCATCAGGTGGCATATTCTTTCCAGAACGTAGTCTTCCCTATGGATCTCTTGAATTATCGGCGGTCTTTAGTAAGTTGTTCCGTTTCTTTTAGTGACATGCGCAGGCATTCTTGAATGTATTTTGTCTAACGGCGTCTTGGGCGACCTTTGTCTCTGTTGCATTATATCATCCCCTCCAGTAACACTCTCTCCATGCCGTCGTGTCTTCTAATGTGACTGGGAAAAAAACAAGCTTTGTCTTTAATATAGTGTTCAGATGTCTACATTCCTGCACGTTAATTGTTTTTAACAACCCTGTTCTGTTTTACTAACTGTTTTATTTAGTGTCCATGCTTGACACCATATGTCGCCACAGGAAACACACATGGTTATTATGTTAATATCCTGTCATAGTTTCTTTAGCCGTTTTAATTTTGGCAGCATCACTGCTGTTCTTCTCGTGATCTCAACTGCGCAGTCGCCTGCATTGTTTATATTACTTACTAAATAATCAAAATGAGTCACTTCTTCCAAATTGCAGTTCTCAATATTAATTTTGGGGCTTGATTTCGGTTTGTTAGTTGCCATTATTTTTGTCTTTTTCATATTTAAGAGCAAGTTTTGCTGTTCGCTGAACTTTTGGGTTGACTTAATTATTTTCATTAAGTCTTGTTCGTTTGTTGTTAATAGCGCTGTGTCGTCTGCATATCTAATTTTTGGTATATTCAGCTCTCCTATATTTACTGGTCTGAAATCTGGCTTCATTGTTTCTTGTCTCACGTTTCTCATTATATTTTCAGTATAGATATTGAAAAAATAATACCTCTCTCCGTACATTGAATCACTCCGATCTTGAACCCTCCAATTTTACCTCTGCTTCTTGGTCTTTATACAGCTCTGCTAGTAGTCGGGCCATGTGTTTTGCGAAACCCATGTCGTTCCTTACTTCCAATAATTGATAGTAACTGACACAGTCGAATGCTTTAGTGTAGTCTATGAAAAAAGCGTGTAATTCGATGCTATACTTTCTACATTTCTCTATGATCATCCTCATGTTAAATCTATGATCTCTTGTGCCTCTGCCAGTTCTGAAACCTGCTTACGCTTCGTGGATCTCACCTTCCATATTGTTATGTATTTTTTTCCTTACTATGTGCAAGTAATCTTATCCGGCTCTGTGGCGGGGTGGTTCAGGGCCCGTCTCTGACCGTCTCAAATAATTTGAACATAATTTGAATGTTACTGCTTTTGGGTATTGGTATTTATACTGAGCGTTTCAAGTCGCTTGGCCAAGTTTCCGTTCTCCAGATCTTATTACATAGCTGATAAAAGATATTAACGCTGCTTTCGCCCCCGGCTTGAATCATTTAAGCTATTATGTCGTCACAACCAGCTACTTTTCCTCTCTTCAAACTGTGAGTTGCTGATCTAATTTCTTCTATTGTAAGATTGTGTATTTCTATCTCTGTTTATTTTTTCCCTAGTTCATTTTGGGGTGGTTCTGAATACATTTCTTTACAGTAGTCTTTCCACCTTTCTAGAATGTCAGATTGCTCTGTAATGGTGTTTCCTGATTTGTCTGTGATGACTCACATAGATGTTTTATATGTTTTGCTCTTTGTGGTATTTTCTGTGAGAAAACAGTCTTTCATTTTTCCTTCTTCGTACAGGTCCTCTGTTTTTTTTGTGCAATTGTCCTTGATGTCCGTGGCGCATGGCGAGAGGTTAGAACGCTAGTCTCACACGAGTGAGGTCTAGAGTTCGATCCCCGTTAAGGACTGGGTTTTTTTCTGTCGGAGGGTAAATTGAAAAACTCACCCTGTACATGACGTGGTGACAGCAAGAGCATGCGGTATTTATCACACAGCTATTCAATCCCCTCCCTGCAACGCCTGAACTGGTAAAATGCAGTATTGGCAGTTTGATGAATTGTTGTTTGTCCTTTCTTATTTGTCTTTTTATTTCCCTCTCGAGTTGTTTGTATAATGCATGGCTGTTGTTATTGTTGTTGAGCCTGACTTTTCTTCTTACTTCCACTAGCTTCACTGTAGTGTCTGTTATATATGTTTCTCTTTTCTTTGTTTTCTTGGGTATATATTTTTTGTACACCCTGTATGTAAATCTCTTTAATCCTGCTGATTCACTCTTCTACTGGTCATCCCTCTTGTTCCTCTAATAAGGTTTCGAATCTTTTTGTTTTTTCTATGTTGTATTCTGTTGGAATTTTTTGATCAGTCGAAGTTGACTAAAGCTTTGCCTCTGAATTTATACTTTTTTAGTTTGAATTTAGTTACTAATCGTGGTCACAGTTGCAGTTTACCCCTGGGTATGTTTTACATGCTGAGATGCTGGATTTCCAGCTTTGCTGGATCATTATATAGTCGATTTGATTTTTCGTTATACCATCCGGGAACATCCAGGTAGTAGGTCCTATACAGTTTCTTAGGGTGTTGTGTAAACAGTGTGTTTGTAATGACTAAGTTGTTTTCTAAACAGAATTGAATTAGTATTTCATCTTGATGGTTTATTTCTCCCAAATCAAAATTTTCTTTCACTTTGAGCTTGTGTACTAGTCAACGTTCTCCAACTTTGGCGTTAAAATCGCTCAAAATTATCAATATGTCAGACTTGTCTGTTTTATCAAATATTGCTTTAATATATTTCATGAATTTCTGCTGTTGAATTTGGTGCATAAACCTGTATATTTGTAATGTTTCTCTTGTGTGATTGTATTCTGATACTGATGATTGCGATCACAGATTGGATTATATCCTAACACGGACGAACTCGACGTCTTAGCAATTGTAAAGCCTACCCCACTATGACCAGCTTTCTCACTTCCAGAGAATATGAACACTCTACCGGTTGGTGGGTTAAGATGACTTTTGCTTGACCATCCATGTTCTGATATGCCTAGTATTTCTATTTGTGTCGTTTCATTTCTTTTACTATAATGTGTATTTTGTCGTGATACATGCATCTCACATTCCATGTTCCTAACTTGACACTGCTTTTGTTCTTGGTTAGGCCTACTATGTTACTTGTGTTACTACTACTATTGTCATGGCTGGTTTTTCTGGTTGCAACCCTCTTTGCTAGATTGTGATTTGACATGATGGTAATACTGTATTTACACTCGTCGCTAATTCAAATACGAATTATTCATCACATCCATAGAAAATTTCTTGGCAATATAATCTTGTATTTTGCCGTTGCTTTCAGGAGGAACATTTGATTTAAACTGACACCGATGAAAACACATGTATTCTCACTCGCCATTTTGACCGGAGTCTGACAATAACCGAATGAAACAGCGAGACTCTGATCCAATTTTAGAATAGTAACATCACAATGCAACCACTCCATGGTTCTTCTTTTATCTACAACACCCATCTTTCATCATTGATGTATATTGTGTAATACTTAAGCAGCAGTTGTGTTGCCTCTAAATAAATTTGACTGTGTGAATACAGCTCAATACCAAATACCAAATACCATATCAAAGGAATCATACTTTTCTGAATTAGCAAGTTTTGTTTCATGATTAAACATGATTTTAAAAAGTCCCAATTTTGGCGTATCAGTAGCATTGTTTCAGCAGCTTATTGAATTTGATACTTGTCACATGCACTGCTGATTGACACTTGTCACGTACACTGCTGATGTTTGACACTTGTCACGTACAGTGCTGATGTTTGACACTTGTCACATGCAGTGCTGATTACCAATGTAGCTAATGTTTTATGTCTGTTGCTCTAGAAATAACTTTCAGAAAATAAAGGGTTATGAACATAATTGTTATATTTTTCAATTTGTTATTTTTAAGGCTGCTGGCCCTTAATTGTTTATGAAAGATATCGAAAAATCGAGTCCTTCTAATATACAAAACCCGTTGGAAGAATCTCCTCTTACAGCCTATATTGCAGCTCACAGTATTCCCATTCGGTATCTCCCCCCTCCCCCTCCAAAGAAACGACTGATTTACAATACGAGCAGACGAACATAATACAAATGTGTCAGTTTTTGCTGCGTCAAACTTGACTTTTCCTGTTCAAAGATTCGCGTGCAACACAAATGACTAGTATTTTACAATCAAATCTTCTACGACTTTATTGCGTGTGGAACCAATAGGAAGCAAGTTTTTCACTATTTACAAAGATTTGCTTGATGTAACTTTGATTGCATTTATTTTTGTGGTTTTACAGAGATTTGCTTGGGGTATAAACTGTGATTACATTTCTTATAAGATACCAGGGTGTAGTCGATAGAACAGAATGCATTGTGTCATAGTTTACAGTTTATCTGCGATATCTGCGCCATTTCGATCTGATATATCCGAACTCAGCAAAAGTTAGGGACACCGTTCTTCCATGGAATGGTACAGTCAACTCCACCACCACAAAACCTCATAATCTCCTCTTACGACATGTATGTCAAGTAAAAGTGTGTATTCTGTGTTCCCTTTATCGCCTCAGCAACTTATTCTATAACCCCTTGCAGTAGGAAGACCAACGAGCAAACACAAAACAAGATTTCGTGACGATTTCGATTATTGCCTTGCTTTTCGATGGTTACTATATGTATATGTTGTGTCCCTTGTCAGCGCCGACCAATAAAATATATGCAAATCATCCAAAAAAACTTAATGTTAAGAGGTGTGTTTTTATTCTGGTCGTGTCTTCTATCGATGCTAGTCGTTCACTTAAGCTGTTGGTTTAAGTAACAGTTAAAGTAACAGAAAAAGCGATATTGTCGCATTTCATGTTTTTTTGTTTAGTGTTTATTTAAGAACACCAGGAATTGTAAGCGATTTTCTCTTACTTACTGTGTGCAGTGGAGTGTTTTTTTAGAGCATTCTTTCATACCCATAAGACTTCAGCTTTCGTCTTAGTGCAATGCCTATTGAAGGAAGCTTCTACTCAGACGGGGTCTTTAATTGTATAGATGACATGTTATAAAGCTTCCATAAGAGAGCCTAAATAGCACGGTATGTCATCTACTAAGGTTTTCTCTTGCATGAGTAATTTGTCTAGTTGACCATAGGTGGGTCCCACAGACGCAACCGCATTCGTACACATTTTATAAAAAGCCATATTTAATTTATTTTAACAAGTGAAAATAGTTAAAATTCTAAGTACCATAGGTTTACAAATCAAAACAGAACATAATTATCGTGTCATAGTTTCCACTAAAAGACATTTGTCATATAAAGAACACAACACATGCAATGCAATGCATGAAACACAGTACGGGTTAGTCATAAGCTTTCTTTTAACGTCTGTCTATTTGTTCGTTTATATGTAGCTTCAAACACGTAATTTGTTTTATCCGTCATTTGACTAAAGTGTATTTTTATAAAGGTCTTTTGATCAAAACGTCACCTTAGTTTTATTATTTGCAGAAATAACTATTTCAATTCTTGATTCATGTTTTTCATTTGTCGGCACACAGTATTGCTGCATTTCCATCCAACATTGATTTATTCCACAAAATAATCTTGAAAGACTAATATTGCGTTTCTTGTAGACAAATTCTCCACTCTAGAATACACATTATCCGTTCTCTAATACAAATGATCCACTCTCTAATTAAAATTTTCCACTGTCTGATACAAATTCTCTACCGTCTGTTACAAATTATCTACCGTCTGTTACAAATTATCTACCATCTGTTACAAATTATCTACCGTCTGTTACAAATTATCTACCATCTGTTACAAATTCTCTACCGTCTGTTGTGTTTCCGCAATGTAACAAGAAATACTATTTATCTTCATTCTTGAAAAAACAAATGACAAAATTTCAGTAACATTTGAAGTATAATGGCGTAGAAGCACTCAATTTCCCCGGGGGTATTCATAGCTCAACCACTGTTCTGATGTTTGAACTAATCATGCTATAGAGGTGACATGATGAGTCATCTGTGCAACTAACTTTGTAAATATGTGATGTTAACAAAGATTTTTTTTTAAACTCGACAGTAACTATTGTCCTCATTTATTTTGTTTTCCTTACTTAAATATTAAGATCGTAGTCTCTGTATATTTTGTATAATCAGCCATGTTGCGATTTGCTTCCTACATTAGAAGATGAAAAGTTGCATTTAATGGTTAAAAAAAGGCAGGTTGGTTGGTTGGTTGCTGATCCAGCGGTCCATGGGCTCATGCCCTTTGACTTAATGTCATTAGATGGCATTATATTGCTGGGAAGTCTGTGGATTTTCGGCCCACCCTGGGACAGAGCCAGAGAATAACTATCACACCTCCAGGAAGGTAGGTTTCAACCTATGCACTGCGCCTAGCCACTGTAGTCACTGTGCTCATTCTCCGCCACCAAATGACTACTGGTTATGCCGAACTTCTCTATTGCTCCAGGTACGCAACCAAATGCCTATGCCAAAAGGATTGTCACGTCCTGAGTCACTGTGCCTCTATGATGGGCCTCAGCCATAGAAAAAACAGTGATGTCAGTTTGCTCCTCCCCAATGCTGCACAGTACATCTCTGGCTCCCTCCCAACCACAGAGAGTGCATACATATATATTGAGGCAAACATGAAAAACATTTCAACAACAAAACAAAATCAAAATCATAACTATATAGATGACTTGCCATGAAGCTTCTATAAGAAGATAACCTCTATATAACGGCATCTCATCCACATAGGTTCTCTATTGCATGGATGGTATGTCTAGTGGGCCATTGGTGAGACCTACAGACGAAACCACATGCGTGTAAAAAAAAAGGAAGAACCAGGTCGAGATGGCATTAGGTATGAGGATCTAAACAAGAAGGACGGAGAGGTAATTGGAGGAGCTGACCATTATGTTTAATAATAGCTTGTTAAATGACTCAAGGATTTCTGCAAAAGCTTGCAGTGACAAGATAGAAAACTATTTACACGACAACTTGAATACGTTACCGCTTATCCTGATAAGAGAACACAAAGATGCAGACATACAGACAGATAACCAAGAAAAATACATTAGACAAATTCATGGAAAATATTCTTGTATGAAAATTATCTTACCAGCTAGAGATAGAAATATTATCTTACCAGCTAGAGATAGAAAAATTATCTTACCAGCTAGAGATAGAAAAATTATCTTACCAGCTAGAGATAGAAAAATTATCTTACCAGCTAGAGATAGAAAAATTATCTTACCAGCTAGAGATAGAAAAATTATCTTACCAGCTAGAGATAGAAAACTTATCTTACCAGCTAGAGATAGAAAAATTATCTTACCAGCTAGAGATAGAAAAATTATCTTACCAGCTAGAGATAGAAAAATTATCTTACCAGCTAGAGATAGAAAAATTATCTTACCAGCTAGAGATAGAAAAATTATCTTACCAGCTAGAGATAGAAAAATTATCTTACCAGCTAGAGATAGAAAAATTATCTTACCAGCTAGAGATAGAAAAATTATCTTACCAGCTAGAGATAGAAAAATTGCGATAGAGGATATTGATCATGCAGGAATATCTGTCTATGATGCGACTTTTCGCGTGTTCTATTTGAAGGAATTGACTCACGAATCGAGATGTGTGGCTGCAGAAGACATTGAAAGTGAGTAACATAGACTGTACTTAAACAATTTTAATGACGTTACTTTTTTTACTTTGCAGTAAGCCCCCTTATCACTCAGTTTCTACTGCACTGCGTCAGGTATAGGTGGATCTTAAATGCGCAAGTTGAACCAACACCCTCACCAATATATACCTACTTGCTTATAGGAAATTCAGCCTTTCTTGAGCCTATATGACTCATACGACTATTCCCTTGATTTTTATTGGCTGTCAAACAAGATGTACACATAGTCTATTGTCTTTCCACAGGTGGTTTGTTATCCATTATTGCCGTTAATAGGGTGATTGGAGCTCGAGCTTGTGTTCCTAGGGCAGATGTGTCGCCTTGGCTGTGCTATGACCGTATTTTTTCCAGATGTCCCTGACGTTTTATATCCATCTTTTTCGTGGTCTTCCTCTGGTTTAGTTCCCTGATCTCATTTGTTTCTATGCCTGTACGGGCAACTTATCGTTATGCAATTCTAATAATGTGGCCAAACCACTTAATCTGCTGCAGTTCTATGTATTTTATGTAAGGTGTTTTTCCTATTCTTTCCCTGATGTCTTCAATTCGTAATCTATCGTGCCTGGTGACTCTTGCAGCTTTCCTCAAGGATTTCATCTCACATGCCCCTATCTTTCTGTAATATGAAGATGACAGAGACCAGGTTTGGTACTGGTAACACAGTGTTGGTAGGACTATACTGTAAATCATTTGTCTTTTAGCTTCCATTTCGATCTTGGAAATGAAGAATTAGTGGTGAAAGTTGGTATGTTACTGCATTTTCCTTTGACATCTTGTCTCTATCTCTCTATCAAGGCTTCTATTTCGCTGTGAAAATATTTTCTATTTGAACATAGTGAAAAATGTATACCGCAGGAACAGCCAAAGACATTAAGACGATTGAGCAAATTAGTCTTTATTATCGAAGGTCTGAGTTGATCAAATTAGTCTTTATTATCGAAGGTCACGGTTGATTGTATACGCTAATTGTTAATAGCCGTGAACTTTCACATCTGTACCTTTGTCAAAAATATTATTTCATGTGTAAATAGCAGAAAAATAAGAGCAGAGATCACTGTGACTGGTAGAATTATGTCGTATTTTGATGAAATATTGATGTATATCGAGAGACATGTTCTTCGCAGAATTACACTGAGAGCCAGACCGCATAAACAAGTTTTGTAATGACATATGTATCAGTTACTTCCCTTAAAGTAGTTCTCAAAATGTTCACGTTTCGACCCCATTTTATAGAAGTAGCTTGGTTCGCGATTCCAGCAGACATATAAATATATAATATTCTTATAATTTTTGAAAACATGTAAACTGTTTGTTTAACCCAAATTTTGTGCAGGACGAGATGACGTAATTTACTTGTGTCCCCATATCTGTAAATATTTCAGTGTCAGTGTACTCTGATGTATGACCATGGATCGCTTTACTATATCCACTTTGTACACACAACAGTCATCAAAGAAGCCACAGGAACAAGCTTACAAACAGTACACAAGAAGGTCATTTCCAGAGAACTCTTCTCCCTCTGACACCACAGAACAAACAAGGGCCACAGTGTATAGATAAAACATAAGATTACCAACATATTGTATGGTAATTCAGAGACATAAAAATTTCACCTATATAATTATTCAATAAACATAGTGTGAAATGAAAATAAAAGTGTCCACAAGTACAATATACATTTTCGGAATCGTTATTCATTTTCCGATTAAACCATCCTGGTTATTAATTTGTGCAGTTAATTTTTATGAAATTCTCTGAAATATTTACAGACAAGGGAGAAAACCAAAGATTCAACTTTAAAAAATACAGATTTCACACTAACTTCAGTATCTGGAATGTCCACCATGCGCGTGTAAACAATATTGGTAGCTGCTACGCATAGAAAGAACAAGTCTCTGCATGAAATTCTAAGGAATCAAGTCCCATTTACGCGTAAGAGCAACTTCGAACTGTTGCAGATTAGCTGGACAAACTTGTTTGTAGAATCTATGCCATAGCTCCTTATACAGACGCTCTATAGGGGATATGTCTGATGATAGGGCAGACCAATCAATGGTCACGTTGTTCTGCTACTGTAGATGTTGCTGGGTAATGCGTGTGCGCGTGCGTTATCTTGCTGGAGAAGCTGCAAGTCTGGATGATTTGGAAACGCTGGAGCAAGAAATACATCTCATAATTTTATCTCGGTATGTCACAGCTTGAACATTTCCAGAGAAGACGTGAAGAGGCAATCAATCATTTTTAGGAGTATGAATTGCCATCACGGCACTACTGCACGCCATCATAAACTTTACCCAACCACCGGCAGTGCCCGGGATAGACTACGAAGATTTCAAACATGACAGAATCAAGACACTGGAGCACGCCGATGTCAGATTTCTCGGACTATTGTCGCAAATAAAACAGCAGCATAATGAATTTCCATTATCTCTACTACATTCTACTGGAAATTAGTATGACCACTGTCCTGCTACAAGAGAGATCCAGTGGAAGTTTGAGAATAAACTTACAAACAAACCAAGAAGAGCCACAAAAAAACACCCAACTGGAAACATCAAGCTCGTAATTCATGAGAAAACAAACATACACACACACACACACACACACACACACACAAATCTCAACCTGTCAAATGACAAAATGACTGAAAATAATTTCGGGTTTTAAAAGATGGACAGCTAAAAAGTACTAACAAAACATTATTTTTAAAGATGCAAAGATAATAACGAAGTAAAGACGTGTCAATGAATGAAATCACATCACATGCACAAAACAAACAAACAAGAAATAAATGAAGATATGTGGAGAAAATTTATTACTGTAGCCATCACGAATGAAAGCAACTAAAAGGGAATGATGGAAAGAATAAATTACAAAATGAAAAGAGGACATTTGAGAAATTAAAAGTGACAAGGAAAGAGTTATGCGTGTGATTGACAAAAAGAGAGTTGTAAAATTGTGTTTCTTGGCAGCTCGTAAACTGATCTCAAGATACAAGAATGGCAATTTATTTTTAAAATATGCGACAGAAAAACCTGGTGACGTCATTTGGTTATTTTGTGTTTTCTTTTATGCGAAAATTGAAAAAGAAAAACAGAAAAAAAGTCTGTCGGCAATGAAGAGGAACTTTATTTAAGACAGTCAGTCAGTGAGAAAAGTTGAAAGTCAGAGCGAGAGAGAAATACACTCGTAATGCCCCATATTTATATGTATATATGTGTGTGCGTGCGTGTGCATGTCTCTCTCTCTGTCTCTCTGTCTCTCGCTCTCCCGTCCGTCCGAGAAGTATGAAGATAAAACTGTAGGATACTCGGCCTCTTAATATCAATTGTTATTGGGAAATATTGTAATAACTTGAAGCGGGAGCCCTGAGACATAGCAAACAGTGACATTGGATATAAGGCTCAGGGAGAACATCAAATTGTCAGTATAACAGATCTCAGTAATATACACCCAACGGTGCCAGAAAAGCAGTGGTTTATTTGCACCGGTAAATTCAATTGAATAGTTCATCCAATCTTACAGAAGATGTACGTGAGAGTGGATACCAGCACATTGTAAAATAAAGGGATTGACGTTACAAACTCGCCAAAGAAGATGGCATATTTCAACATAGGTATTACTTACGACACAGCCAAGGCAGAAATTAATGTCAATCTCAAATCTAACTGTGAACTTGGTCACCCAGAGCATGTGAAAATCGTAGCTACCCAGAACGTGCCAGGTTATCATTTTCTGACTGTTGCTAGTCCGTCGAAGTGGACTATCATCCATTCAGTTCCATCGGTATGATGATGTTGAAGATGATAATGTCTACGGTGTGACTAATGAGTCATATACGTGCTTTGAGTTGTCTACCACACCCTGATCATGTGTGGGAGGAGTTTGTATAAGTCATTGCCTCACTTTTAGCACGGTTTTGTTGTGCAGCTTGATGTCGGAGGTTCTCTGCAGCTACTGCACAACTCTTAATTCTGCAACGCCAGTCGGATCTGTCTTGTGAAAGATTTTCCTATGAATTTGTCTCTATATTCAAATGAGTCAGTGATGTCTTAAGAATGTCTTTTAAACGCTTCTTCTTCTGTGGCCTTGCTGGAACCAGTCTGAAGTTCTCTATATAACACATATAACACTTTTTAATAGACGATGATCTTTCATGCGGACCATGTATCCTGCCCAGAGTGCCTACTACCTGCCCATAGTGTCTACTACCTGCCCAGAGCGTCTACTACCTGCCCAGAGCGTCTACTACCTGCCCAGAGCGTCTACTACCTGCCCAGAGCGTCTACTACCTGCCCAGAGTGTTCATCAATATTGCGTGTATGCTTACAGATTTAGATTCCATCAATATTTCACTGTCTGGTATTTTATCCCACCTACGGGTTTTCAGTATATTACCAGGCTACCATTTTCTAACTACTCACAAGACATAACACACAGTGACATGCCCTAGATATCACAAGATCGACACAACAGACTTGTATATCTGTGACACAAGGCTTATGACAGACGTAAACGTGTTGCAGACCTGTCCAACTTTCAATGAAAAAAATGTAAACCCACTTTTCTATCCCAACTTTCAATGGAAAAAATGGAAAACCACCTTTCTATGACATGTCTATTTTCATATGACAAAATTTACGCCACTGCTCGGAACTTGGGTTGACTGCCATCTTTGTTAGAGTCATCAATGCCAAAATCTGAAAGCGAACGAGGTAATAAAAGAAAATACATACGATGATGACAGACTTATTGCTTAAACAAAGATGAACAGGGAAGCCGAGAACTTGTACTTGAATACGGAAAAAAAAAGCAAAACTCATAAGAAAAGATAAAGATAAAACTCCACCAAAAGACATTATTGACAACCAGAAACTGGCAGTTAGCAGAAATAATTGTGAATATTTTGGATCGAACACAAACAGTTTAGGAGAATAACTACACTAACCACAATAAAACTAACACAAGTGAAAAATAATTTGAAAAACACCAGAATAAACAACATAACATGCTGATAGACTAGTGATGCCACCTAGTTCACAGAATACAGCCGTGATCATGTACTGATTGGACACTATTTGAAATTGTAACGAAATGTAAAGAGAGTAAAAAATGAAATGACTTGTGTCAGTTTGGGTAGAAGTGGAGATTACTGTTGACGCTTTATCTCACGAACTATCAGTGTCAAGATCGCATTACAACCTGCGTCATTCTCTCCATATCTCTTCTTTTCTCCCCTTGGGGACAGTTCTCCTGTCCTGTAACGTGAACTCAGACACTCTGGCTTGAAATTGATCGGTTATTTTGTGTGGTATAACCCTTGACAGTCCCACGAGTTTTATTCAACAAAAACCATACAACGGGAACACCTTCTCTGTTCTATACTGACATTAAGTGATTGCCACAACCTAGTATACAAATTGCAGAATTACAAAACTCAATCACATCCAATCCTATTAAACTTTCTACAGTTTGGATTACCGTACACTCTCAAATATAATCTACTATTTCCTGGATCTTGCTCAATGAAGCTGTTAAACTAATATTAATTTGCTTAGTATTTTATTATATTTTTTTTTGCGCGTTTCTTCACAAACTCCTGCAGATGGACAGGATGTAGACAGGGGAAAGGAATGTGTTATGGTTTAGGCTGCGAAATCCGCGCTTTTTGGACTAATACATCCGATTGTAGCATAGCTTGTCAGTCACTTTGATTCTCTTCAGGGTGGGGCAACTACCCGCAAACCTCTATAGTCTATAAAAACTATATGTCCCACAGACTATATGTCAAATAGACACTTTTCTGTGGCCCACTAGAAGAGTCAGTGACCTCCTACTTCAAAATTTTTCTCCATAATCTCGCTGGATCTTTTTCTGCGATCCATTACTAGTTCAAGTCCGAAATAGCAGGTGCTCCTAGTCTTTCATCCCCTTTCGGGTCTCTGGAAGCACACTAGTGACTATTTCTTCTATAGGGTGTCTTTAAAGTCGCCGTGCACTTAATTTTCTTCTTCTTAATCGTTCATTCTCAAACTCCTGCTGGATTTCTCTTGTAACAGGACAATGGTCCTACAAGATTTTCAGTTGAATATAGTCCAGAGAATGGAAATGCGTTGTGTTGCCGTTTTATTTGCGACAATGGCCCAACACATCCGTCTTCGGCGGTGTGCACTTAATTTTGAAGGAAATATATGTGCTCAATATGATGTCATTGACAGTGTTGTATTGCCATGGTCTAGTGTTCAGCGTAACTCAGCAGATTTATGTTAGCTGTAGTGTTAACGCTTACTCGATGACCACGAAATAACGTTGTGCTATGAGCGAATTCCCCAACACGCAGTTGATAGTAGCAGTAGTATTTTTTTAATCTCATAAATATTATAGCGTCAATGACATCACACAGATCCGTACTAAATATCGGCAATTCAAATGACGTATTCTCACCAGCAATTTGAATGAGTGCACACCGACTGTGTAGACACCATGTATTGTGAATATTTTCTCTTCTCTACCAGGTCAAATCCTGAATTATGTAATACATAATTGTATCACAATATTCAACCCCAAATTATTGTTTTATCGTGTTAAATTGTTTTCATAAGATCATTTATAACAATGTTCAGAAATCCAGGGAGATCACATGTGGTTTGTTTCCCATCATATTTATTCATTCTTCTGCGATAAATGTTACATTGTCAGAAATCTATACATGCGATCTGTCGTATCTGGTGTTTCGCTTTGTGCTTGCAAATATTCTTCTAGATTTAACAACGTGATCTCATATTTGGTTGACTTCAAACATCTGATGTTACAATTACATGCATTCTGGTAAAATGTTGACTTCAAACATCTGATGTTACAATTACATGCATTCTGGTAAAATGTTGACTTCAAACATCTGATGTTACAATTACATGCATTCTGGTAAAATGTTGACTTCAAACATCTGATGTTACAATTACATGCATTCTGGCAACGTTTTCCTTATCCTATGACAGCTTTTGGCCAGTCGTTCTCAGCTTTTTCTGGCCCACGGCCCACTTTTAGATACTTTTTCTTCTATTGTGACTCCCTGGTGCCTTAGTAAAGCTTGTTGTTGTTGTTCTGGTATGGCTTGAAACTATATGTCCCACAGAATATCGTTCAAATAGTCACTTTTCTGTGGCTTACTAGAAAAGTGTGTGACCTTAAATTTCACAATTTTTCTTTCTCCGTGATCACGCTGGAAATCAATATGGCACTGGATCATTTTTCCCACTATAAGAACCGCTGTTTTAGACGATTATATTATTTTCTTTTTCTGCGATCAAAAACTAATCCCGCCCGTGTGTCGCCTGGGCCCGAAAGGGGAGCAAATAATAGCAACACTGTTTACCTTCCACGCATGTCGTAAAAGGCGACTAAGGAGGTTATGGGATGGAGTTGACTGTCCCATCCCATATAGGGTCAGTGACCCAAAGCCATGCTGAAGTCGGATGTGTCAGGTCAAAAGGCGCAGATATCGCAGCAATGCTGTAAACCATGACACAACGCATTCCGTTCTCCGGACTACATCCTGCTAATCTGCAGGAGTTTGAAAACGAATGCAGAAGAAGAAGACAGTGGTTCTCAACTTTTTCTTGCCCGTGGGCCACTTTTGGATTTTTCTTATATTGTGACTCCCTGGTGCCTTAGTAAAGCTTCTTGTTGTTCTGTATGGCTTGAAACTATATGCCCCACAGACTATATGTCAAATAGTCACTTTTTCTGTGGCCCACTAGAAGAGTCAGTAACCTCCTACTTCACAATTTTTCTCCATAATCTCGCTGTATCTTTTTCTGCGATCCATTACTCGTCCAAGTCCGAGTTTCGATGTATCTAGTACAAATAAGTCGAATCTAGTGGAAACATTGGTCGTGTAGAGAGTACAGTGTTTAAGGATGTAGATTCCCCACAACTTGGTTTACAGAGATATTTAGGTCTTAGGTTTTAGGTATGCTCATTATCCAATTCGCACACTGGATACGTTCATAGGTGGTTCAGATCTCCGCTTCAGTAAATCTCTCAGGGTATAATGGTTGATGGTTCCGGTTCTATGTTGGTTCACTGCTCTTTTTAAAATCTTTGTCAGGGGTTCTCTACGAACCTCGCCCATCCTCACTCCCAATTCTCGCATTCTGGATATTGACTCATGCTCATTTATCGCAAAATCCTCTGATCGTGAGCATTCACGAAGTGTAATGAGTATGTCTGCTCAGTCCATATGCTGACCATCTGCTGTGGTGGCGAGGCTAGCTAATTGGTTCGTTTCCCTCCTCGTCCGCGTGACCGGGGACAAAAATAAGCGTGAATTTTCGTAGTGATGCCCACATTTTTGCTCTCTCACATGACTCCACCCATTTTCTACGTACATCACCTGTTTTGCCTCTCTGAATAATATTCAGAGAGTCACTTAGTATGCATGCATGGGAAAAGGCTTGCGATTCCAGCCAGTTAAGTGCCTGCGTTACTGCGAATACTTCCTTTGTTAGACTGCTTGTTGTTGCGGTAAATGCATCACTGGCTTCGTGTACTGTTCTTCCTTTTGATCTGGCAGTAAATGCCCACGCGTCGGTGGTGACGTGTGACCGACCGGTCCTTGTAAATCACATCACCTGTATCATCAGTATTCTCGTTGATTAGTTCCTTGACCTCAGCATCAACGCTACCTTTCAGAGATAATGTTGTGGGCCAGATTGTAATTGTGTAAACATAGAGACAGTCTTATTGAATGTACTATGTGTCCTGTGTTGTTACTGTGCAGATACAGACTGTAGAATCTTCTATGTTTCAATATGACGACTGGTTTGAAGATATAGAAAGACCAGCAGAAATCTGAACAAAGAAAAAGAAATATGACTCCCACCAGATCTTTCGTAAGGCAGGATAATGGATCTACTAAATTTTCAGCAGGAAATGTATTTTGTCGTCTTTTTAATTGTGAACCAGGTGTGATGTATGTAACCGTATCACTAGTGTAGTAAACCAAGTTTGATGTCTGTAATCGTATCGCTAGTGTAGTGAACCAGGTGGGATGTCTGTAACCGTGTCGGTAGTGTAGTGAACCAGGTGGAACGTCTGTAACCATATCGCTACTGTAATGAACCAGGTTATACCAGGTTATACCAGGTTGAACCAGGTACTGTAATGAACAATGTCTGTAACCGTGTCGGTAGTGTAGTGAACCAAGTGGAACGTCTGGAACAGCATCGCTTGTATAATAATATAGCTGTGTGAGAGAAGTGGTGTTTGTACTTACACGCTTGTCAACAACCTCAAAACTGACAACGGTCAGATTGTTCTTCTTTTTTCCAATGTCGATTTAATCACAGACTGAAGTTATTTACTGATATAAACAGCCAACATCACTTTCAGCCCTTCATAATCGCTTCTATCACATGTACTGATTTAATGATGAATATTACATCATTAAAATTAATGTCTCCTTTTGAGCATTCCTAATACATGGACAAGATGCGTGTGTATGTCTCTCTCTCTCTATCTCTCTCTCTATCTCTATCTCTCTTATTTCAAATTTGCCCAATAATTATGCAATGTTGTCATATTAAAATTTGCAAATTCTTTATGACATCGAGTCAAGAGGTATGATCATCCTTGAATCGTTTTCCTTGCATCCAATTTTTGTCATGCCTTCCATACTGACTGGTCTGTTATCTTGTAGAGTGCTATTATCGATTTTGATGTCACACTATTCGACAGAACTTTTATGTAGGTTTTCCATAATATGCCTCCAAGTTCTTCAAGTATGTTATATTCTTGCATTAACTGAATGCCATTCTGTGCCTCGCTGGTTCAGATTAAAGAATTTTATATTATTGCATTAACTGAATGCCATTCTGTACATCACTGGTTCAGATTAAAGTATTTTATATTCTTGCATTAACTGAATGCCATTCTGTACATCACTGGTTCAGATTAAAGTGTTTTATATTCTTGCATTAACTGAATGTCATTCTGTACATCAGTGGTTCAGCTTCAAGTTTGAATATGAATGTTCGAATGTAGCACTACTTAAATTTTTACCTGAGTATTCATTGATTTAGTCACTGCCACAGTCGACTATACACTCCGGGCCTTCCAACAGGTTACACTCTTTGGTTGATACTTGCCTTCCATTGGGTAACGACACAAGATATACTCAAATTAACAACAGATTAGCTGACAGATTAACAATACGGATCAGCAAACCGC
The DNA here is from genome assembly GCA_034231615.1 of Meghimatium bilineatum. Taxonomy (NCBI): domain Eukaryota; kingdom Metazoa; phylum Mollusca; class Gastropoda; order Stylommatophora; family Philomycidae; genus Meghimatium; species Meghimatium bilineatum. Next base: position 17,556,936 of record CM067311.1, on the reverse strand, counting down.
AGTGAACAGCTAGAAACTCGCATATCTCTAGTGGACTGTGGTACTTCGTACCAGTGAACTGTCTGTCACTAAAGTATGTTGTCTGTTTCTCTCACATTTCAACCTAGTCGTTAAGATCTATGAAATGTGTCAGAGTCAGAGTCTACTGCTTTACAATCACTAAGAGTTAGACTCGTCTGTTGTACAATCACTAAGCGTTAGATTCTTCTGTTGTACTTGAAGCTAATGTCAACCATATCGCTAGTGCGCCAACCGTATGAGAGAACTGGTTCACGTACTGTACACTAGACACCAACCTGATAACCAACCCCAGCCAAACACACTTAACGTTTTAGTCGCTGTACATATCGCTAGTGCGCCAATCGTATGAGAGAACTGGTTCACGTACTGTACACTAGACACCAACTTGATCACCAACCCCAGCCAAACACGCTTGATGTTTCAGCCGCTGTACATATCGCTAGTGCGCCAACCGTATGAGAGAACTGGTTCACGTACTGTACACTAGAAACCAACTTGATAACCAACCCCAGCCAAACATACTTAACGTTTTAGTCGCTGTACATATCGCTAGTGCGCCAACCGTATGAGAGAACTGGTTCACGTACTGTACACTAGACATCAACTTGATCACCAACCTCAGCCAAACACGCTTGACGTTCTAGCCGCTGTACATATCGCTAGTGCGTTAACTGTATGAGAGAACTGGTTCACGTACTGTACACTAGACACCAACTAGTTCACCAACCATAGCCAAACACGCTTGACGTTTTAGCCGCTGTACATATCGCTAGTGCGCCAACTGTATGAGAGAACTGGTTCACGTACTGTACACTAGACACCAACTTGATCACCAACCTCAGCCAAACACGCTTAACGTTTTAGCCGCTGTACATACCGCTATTCACATAGCCATAGACTAACTATAAAATGGGAATTATTTGTTTTTTGCTGTATTTTTGTCAAGTTGTTTCGTTTCGACTTCATATCTCGTATTTTTAATGTCTCTTATTTTCTTATGCAATACGCCATTATTTTTCCACTTCAGCATTCGCTCTCAAACTTTTGCAGATTAAAAAGATATAGTTCAGAGAACGGAATACGTTATGCTATGGTTTTTAACTTGGTTGCGATATCTGAGCCTCTCAATCTAACACATTACCATGACATCTGGATTCCTTTGACCCTATATGGGATAGGACAGCCATCCCGTCCATAAATTCCTTAGTTGTCTTTTCAACATACATGGAAGGTAAATAGTGGTGCTATTCTTTGCCTCAATTTTGGGCCGCAGCAAAACTCGGGTGATCATTGTTTTGAAAACGTTATAGTTGACCATCTTGTTATTGTAATTATATTTCATTTTTATGCCCGATGAATGTTTTGTGTTCTTGTCTTGATAAAGGATATTTGCTCGAAAAGTCGATTTGATCTGTTGTTTGTAAACTGTACAACTAAATTATGTTAACTAAATTATGTAAACTGTAAAACTAAACATACACCACCAAGATGCAACATAATAATTAATAACACAAAACTAGCACAAGTTGAAAAAGTGAAATATCTTGGCACCCTGTTAACATCAGAAGGTAGATGCTCAAGTGAGATAAAGAGCCGAACAGCACAAGCCAAATCAGCATTCCACAAAATGATAACCATTTTTTGCAATGGAAGTCTATCAACGCAGACCCGAATTCGAGTGCTGAGATGTTATATCGAACCAAATCTTTTTTATAGATGTGAAGCATGGACTATACACAAGAAAATTCAAAGGGAATTGGAGGCTACAGAAATGTGGTTTCTGAGAAGAATAATGAAAATACCATGGACAGCCAAGAAAACTAATGCAGAGGTTCTCATTGATGCTGGCGTAAAAAGATCAATCATATCAAACATTAGAGGCAGACAGTCAAGGTTTCTTGTGCTGAGAAGAACACAGCTTGAACACTTAATAACCACTGGAAAGATTACAGGAAAAAGAGATAGGGGTCGACAAAGAGAAAAGTTACTAGATGGGCTTGTATCGTGGCAGGGTAGAATCTCACCAACCGAGCTTATTGACACCACAAGAGACAGAGTCGTGGAGAAACATGATCGCCTACGCCAGTCGGCATGGCACTTGATTGATTGATTCATTTAAAACTAAATTATGTTGTATTTTCTGCTTTATTCTATTAGTAGGTTTTTGTTGTTGTCTAGTAGTTACAATTTTTATGGATCTTGAAATGCATAACCAAAATAAGCCATAAGAACAAAACCGATGAACGTAGTGGAAAAAACAACAATGTTTGGAAAAGAACAGAAACGGTTGAAAAGGCATAGAGGACTGATATCATTGTATTTTGCCTACCATATATGTATTCCGTCCCTCCCAGCAAATCAGTACGCCATTTGTGGAGAGTATCACTCTTAGAACGTAACTCCGTAGACTCAATCGATAATCCCCAGGTAGCTCAAAAATAAAACTGTCAATAATGCATTTTACCAGTTCAGGCGTTGCAGGGAGGGGATTGAATAGCTGTGTGATAAAGGTCGCATGCTCTTGCTGTCGCCACGTCATGTACAGGGTGAGTTTTTTAATTTACCCACCTAAAAAAAAACCCAGTCCTTACGGGGGATCGAACTCTAGACCTCACTCGTGTGAGACTAGCGTTCTAACGTCACGGCCATACCCCACCCCACGAGAGCGGAAATTAAGAAGCAACCTGGCAGCAGATATCATTAATATATCTGAATTATCTCCTGAAAGGTGAACCACTCACATTTGTCTTCTCAGCAAATCATCCTTGTTTCTCTTCATGTTTAACAATATCTTATCTAAATCAACAATAGTTTACAGCAGATCATGCGTGTTTTATTTCATGTGTTTAACAATAGGTTATCTAAATCAACAATAGTTTACAGCAAATCATTCCTATTTCACTTCATGTGCTTAACAATAGGTTATCTAAATCAACAATAGTTTACAGCAAATCATTCCTATTTCACTTCATATGTGTAACAATAGGTTATCTAAATCAACAATAGTTTAAATTCAATAAGAATCTGGATCATTCATATTCTTCAGTTCTAACTTCATAACTGTATTCAACACTATTAAGCCATCATTTTCTCGGCAACCTTATAGCAAATTAATATTCTTTATAATAAATAAATGACCCATGCATGATTCAGTGATAAACATTCCCCAGATAATTTTGGGTTTTTATATTAATTGCAAAATGTCAGCGTGATTATAAATTATGTTTAATTTGGTTTTAATATTCAAATATATATGGAGAAAAGAAGTAATGTCTATAGGCGGTGAACCGAATGTAATCAACAGAAAGATAGATGACCAAATACTGAAACAAGTGCACGAATATTTAAATATCTTGGGAGCATTTTTACAGACGACGAAATAATGGAGAGCTCGAGACAAGAATTCAAAAAGCAAACTACGTAAATTATAAACTCAAACCAATCTTGAAACACAAATCTATCCCGATGGAAACGAAAAGGTTAATCAAAAATTTAATATTCATACCAATATTGTGTTATAAACAGAAAACATAGACACTAAAGAAATGAAGGGAAAGCTTGCAACAAATTAAATAAGATGTCTAAGAAAAGCAGCAGACAGAGCAGGAAGAGATCATGTGAGAAATGAAGAGACTTCATGAACTGTTGGAACAATTGTCTATGGTTAAATATAGTGAAAAACAGAGACTGAAATGATTCGGCCACTAAATGAGATTGAGCCCATATTGGCCAACGGCAAGAGCATATACTATGAGAATGAAAATAGCCGGAGGCAGAGGAAGACAAAGAAGAAAGTGGATTGAAGGAGTTACAAACGTTCTGTGAAGTCACAATATTACTGTATTTCATGCGACCAAACTACCCTAACCCGAAAACTACTTGTCACTCAATCCGCGACACCTAACAGCAGAAGCGGATAAAAAGACAATGGAGTTATACAATTGATAGAGTATTTAAATATATGTATTAATATCTTTCCTAAACAAAATATGTATTTGTGTTACTGTTTTGTTTCGATCAAAATAATCGGGTTTTTTTTTAATGTGTACTCCATGGATAAACTTAAACCACATATAAACATATATCAACATTATTTTGGTGATGGACAATGCATCAGAGATAAACACTGTTGCGTTGCGTCTTACTTTATTTTGGTGATGGATAATACAGCAGATATAAACACTGGTATGTCTTACTTTATGACATGAAATAATGTCAACATTAGACACTGATAAAAGTACCCATCCGTCACTCACCTTGACTGGTCAGACATTTATGGAGACTCTTGATAGTATGCAGGAAACTTCCTTACACATGATAGTGATAATATTTTATGTCACAGTTCTTTAAGATGTATAAATACAGTCAAAATCAGTTATAAAAACTTTCTTTGGATTAAGAAATTTGTATGTAATAATAGATATTCGTTATATAAAGTTCAAAATAATACAGAGTAAATATAATAAGGGAATTTGAAGTTTTAGATAAGGAAATGTGTTATAAACGGATGCGTTATAGATGAATTTCTCATGATTAGTAGTCAATGTTACCCTTTATTGAGATTTCTTTAGCTTCTGATTCTATGTATTCATTCCAATCGCTTCGATTTTCTGAAATAAGGTTGTATCGCAGGAGTGCACAAAATACAGCCTGGTTGTTTTGTGATTTTGATGTGTGAACCTCGACATATCTAATATAACACGATAAATAACGCTCAAACGTATCTGATATAGCACTATAAATTACGCTCAAACGTATCTGATATAGCACTATAAATAACGCTCAAACGTATCTGATATAACACGATAAATTACGCTCAAACGTATCTGATATCTTGAACTTCTTCTGCGTTCGCTCTCATAAAACCATACTGAATATATTGTGTGATTTCCACCGGGGAGCGAGAAGTACGTTGTGCTGCAAGTTCCACAGTAAAACTGTTTTATTTGCACCTCGGTTGGCTACTTTGTTGGCTGAACGTCTGAGGGTATCTGATATAACACGATAAATCGTACTCAAACGAATCTGATATAACGCAATTAATTGCATTCACACGTATCTGATATAACGCAATTAATTTCACTCAAACGAATCTGATATAACGCAATTAATTTCACTCAAACGAATCTGATATAACGCAATTAATTTCACTCAAACGAATCTGATATAACGCAATTAATTTCACTCAAACGTATCTGATATAACGCAATTAATCGCACTCAAACGAATCTGATATAACAAAATAAATTATACACCTCATCTCGACATTTCTGATATAACACAATAAATTGTACACCTCATCTCGACATTTCTGATATGATACGATAAATTGTACACCTCATCTCGACATTTCTGATATGATACGATAAATTGTACTCTTCAAAAGCAGTAGAGGATTGATATCATTGTACTCGGGTTGTCCCAAATATACTCCATCCCTCTCAACGAAGCTGCGCGACGCCTAACGACAGTATCACTCATAGCACGTAACTCTGTAGCTTAAGTAAAATCTCCAAGTATTTCTGAAAAAAATGTTTATAAACAAGACGTCATGAGCAGGATTCGACCACCAACCCCCTCCCCCCTACTTAGAGCACAAAGTGAACCACTACTGAACACGCATATTCCCTGTTTCTTGGTATTATAACCACTTTCTATATGTCTGATTGGTCATTCTTTCTCTCTAAACACCTCTACATAATTCCCCGCCGGTTTGCCACAAAATTTTCAATCTTCAGAATTGTTGGATTCTCTACCTGAGATTGCTCGTGTGTTTGACCCTAGTCAAACTAGATAACAAATCGGTTTATAAGAGAAACTAAGAGAAACTTAATGAGAAAGTATTTCAAAGAAACTAAGAGAAACTTGATGAGAAAGTATTTCAAAGAAACTAAGAGAAACTTAATGAGAAAGTATTTCAAAGAAACTAAGAGAAACTTGATGAGAAAGTATTTCAAAGAAACTAAGAGAAACTTGATGAGAAAGTATTTCAAAGAAACTAAGAGAAACTTAATGAGAAAGTATTTCAAAGAAACTAAGAGAAACTTAATGAGAAAGTATTTCAAATAAACTAAGAGAAACTTAATGAGAAAGTATTTTTTTAAAACTAAGAGAAACTTAATAAGAAAGTATTTTTAAAAAACTAAGAGAAACTTAATGAGAGAGTATTTCAAATAACAATACATGTGATGAGAAGCAAGAAATCTATTCATAATCTGTTGGTTATAAATAAAGAAATATAGACAAGACAGTCTTCTATTTCACAGAGAAATTTAATTTTCTGCTAACTTCTTGCAAAAAACGATCTTGCAGGGAACAGTTAAAGTGAAAGAAGTAGAAGAGGACAACAAAAAAATCATTGCAGACAGCATGAAAAACTGGACTAGTCAAGATTTGTCCTTATCTACATCACTGAATATATAAAAAATCGCTGGAGGTCTCATCCAAAATATCTTGAAGTATCGTGTGTAGTACCCATACAACCCTGACGAGTAGTACCCATACAACCCTGTCGAGTAGTACCCATACAACCCTGACGAGTAGTACCCATACAACCCTGACGAGTAGTACCCATACAACCCTGACGAGTAGTACCCATACAACCCTGACGAGTAGTACCCATACAACCCTGACGAATAGTACCCATACAACCCAGACGAGTAGTGCCCATACAACCCTGACGAGTAGTACCCATACAACCCTGACGAGTAGTACCCATACAACCCTGACGAGTTATGGGTATATGAATGGATAAACAATGTTATAACATCAGCCACTGCACGTGAAAGAACTTTCAACCCTACTAGGTGAAGTTTTGTATCAAATATGTCAAGTCGTTACTTTTGGTAAAGAATTTCTCACGCATTTAATCTCAACTCGTTACTTTTGGTAAAGAAATCCTCACTCTCGCAGTCTCAACTCGTTACTTTTGGTAAAGTAATCCTCACTCTCGCAGTCTCAACTTGTTACTTTTGGTAAAGTAATCCTCACTCTCGCAGTCTCAACTCGTTACTTTTGGTAAAGTAATCCTCACTCTCGCAGTCTCAACTTGTTACTTTTGGTAAAGAAATCCTTACTCTCGCAGTCTCAACTCGTTACTTTGGTAAAGTAATCCTCACTCTCAAAGACTCAATTCGTTACTTTTGGTAAAGAAATCCTTACTCTCGCAGTCTCAACTTGTTACTTTTGGTAAAGAATTCCTGACTAGTGCAGTCTCAAATTTCTATGTATCAACATTAATACACGCCGTTATTTGTTTCCTTCTCAAATAAATGTTCAATAACTTAGAAGAAAAATCTTGCAGAAGTTTTTTTACATTTTTTTTTTGGTCAAAAGCTCACGTCAGACTAGAATATTTTGCCCAGCTTTGTGATAAGGAATGAATCATACGCTTGCATCAATGAATAACATTTTTTGAGCAACTGAATAAACGGAATCTTGAATACCAGGAGGAAATACAAACATCGTAAAGTTTATCGATTCATCATTAATGAGGAAGCTGGTAAATTGGAAGGGAGAAATGAAGATAATAAATAAAATGTAGAGTTTGATAAATTAACTTTTATCATTTTTTATTTGTATAAAGTGATGATCAGGAGATTTGAGAGTTTGTCAAAGATAAAATGTTGCACTAGTTGACAGGCTAGAACATTGAATTATGGCTTATGTTACATATATCTGTGACAAGTAGGTGAATTATGGCTTATGTTACATATATCTGTGACAAGGAGTTGAATTATGGCTTATGTTACATATATCTGTGACAAGGAGTTGAATTATGGCTTATGTTACATATATCTGTGACAAGGAGTTGAATTATGGCTTATGTTACATATATCTGTGACAAGGAGTTATATTATGGCTTATGTTACATATATCTGTGACAAGGAGTTGAGTTATGGCTTATGTTACATATATCTGTGACAATGAGTTGAATTATGGCTTATGTTACATATATCTGTGACAAGGAGTTGAGTTATGGCTTATGTTACATATATCTGTGACAATGAGTTGAATTATGGCTTATGTTACATATATCTGTGACAAGGAGTTGAATTATGGCTTATGTTACATATATCTGTGACAAGGAGTTGAATTATGGCTTATGTTACATATATCTGTAACAAGGAGTTGAATTATGGCTTATGTTACATATATCTGTGACAAGGAGTTATATTATGGCTTATGTTACATATATCTGTGACAAGGAGTTGAATTATGGCTTATGTTACATATATCTGTGACAAGGGGTTTAATTATGGCTTATGTTACATATATATGTGACACTGAGTTGAAATATGGCTTATATTACATATATCTGTGCCAAGTAATTGAATTATGGCTTACGTTACATATATCTGTGGCAAGGAGTTGAATTATGGCTTATGTTACATATATCTGTGACAAGGAGTTGAATTATGGCTTATGTTACATATATCTGTGACAAGGAGTTGAATTATGGCTTATGTTACATATATCTGTGACAAGGGGTTTAATTATGGCTTATGTTACATATATATGTGACACTGAGTTGAAATATGGCTTATATTACATATATCTGTGCCAAGTAATTGAATTATGGCTTACGTTACATATATCTGTGGCAAGGAGTTGAATTATGGCTTATGTTACATATATCTGTGACAAGGAGTTGAATTATGGCTTATGTTACATATATCTGTGACAAGGAGTTGAATTATGGCTTATGTTACATATATCTGTGACAAGGGGTTTAATTATGGCTTATGTTACATATATATGTGACACTGAGTTGAAATATGGCTTATATTACATATATCTGTGCCAAGTAATTGAATTATGGCTTACGTTACATATATCTGTGACAGGGAGGTGAATTATGGCTTATGTTACATATATCTGTGACAAGAAGTTAAATTCAGTAGGAAGGAATTCAAAATTTCTTAGGTGATTAAGTTTATGATTTTTGTCAACATAAATGTCCAGAGATGAAGACTTATTAGGACTGAAAATATGTGACTATTATTTTGATATCGTGCACAACAATGTGACAGAAAGACATAACAAAAACACATCTCCAGTTATATAAACATGTCTTTCTGAATTACGTTGCAAGTAAGCACAACTACTGCAGTGTCAACAGGTTGAAAGTAAACACAACTTGTGTCAACAGTGTTGTAATTAAACACAACTTCTGTCAACAGTGTTGTAAGTAAACACAATTTGTGACAACAGTGTTGCAAGTAAACACAAGGAAACGAAACAGAAATAGAGATTGAACAATACATGTCTATCAATTGTTTTCATCTGTTGAAGAAATTAAAAGCATTACATGAAACGACTATCACTCCATCATTGTGATATTAACGCATATTCCATAACTGTGCTAATAAGGAACATTATTTCACACTATGCAACTAACGGGCATTTCATCACTGTGCTACTAACGCACATTCCATCACTGTGCTACTAACGCACATTCCATCACTGTGCTACTAACGCACATTCCATCACTATGCTACTAACGCACATTCCATCACTATGCTACTAACGCACATTCCATCACTGTGCTACTAACGCACATTCCATCACTGTGCTACTAACGCACATTCCATCACTGTGCTACTAACGCACATTCCATCACTATGCTACTAACGCACATTCCATCACTATGCTACTAACGCACATTCCATCACTGTGCTACTAACTCACATTCCATCACTGTGCTACTAACTCACATTCCATCACTGTGCTACTAACTCACATTCCATCACTGTGCTACTAACTCACATTCCATCACTGTGCTACTAACGCCAAACGTGGAGATCAGGTGTTTTCAATCCATGACATCAATAATTGTCTTAGGTGGTATGAAAATGTTTAATAGTTCTTGACAATGGGAACGCTACAAAAAAGTTAAAATCAATAATGTGTTAAGTACCAATTAATGTTTGGGGATTTCAAAGAATTTGAAATTTTAAAAAAAAGCATATTAGTAATTCTTTTGCTAAAAAAAAATATGTTTTCTGGGAGGGGCACACAAATATTTGACAGATTTAAACAGTTGCGGCCCATTAATTATTAACAGTTGTGGACAATGAAGGTGGAGGGTGGTCACAAGAAAATGGTGACGTATTCTAGGGACAGTCCATTAAACAGCAGAAGATGAATAGGAAACTCGTCACGTCATAAATGTCATATTTACGCAGAAATGTCATGTTGACGCAGAAATGTCGTGTTGACGCAGAAATCTCTAAGTCACAATAGAAGACGAATCAGAAATGAAAACATTGGTAGAGTAACACAATTTCAGTTATAGAATACATCTCAATCAATCAAGTGCCATGCCGACTGGTGTAGGCGATCATGTTTCTCCACGACTCTCTGTCTCTTGTGTTGTCAATACAACTAAAGACAACATATTACAGTTTTGGTACACGCCACCAGACTAGTTGCCGGCTATAGTGTGATTGAATGTATGTATAACAAATCGCTACAGGCTATAATATGATTGGATATATCTATAACAAATCGTTGCGGGCTATAATATGATTGAATGTATGTATAACAAATCGTTGCGGGATATAATATGATTGAATGTATGTATAACAAATCGTTGCGGGATATAATATGATTGAATGTATGTATAACAAATCGTTGCGGTCTATAATATGATTGAATGTATGTATAACAAATCGTTGCGGGCTATAATGTGATTGAATGTATGTATAACAAATCGTTGCGGGCTATAAGATGATTGAATGTACGTATAACAAATATATGCAGGCTATAATATGATTGGATATATCTATAAGACATCTTCGCAGACTATAATGTGATTAGATGTATGTGTAACACACCGTGGCAAGCTGTAATGTAAATTGAATTAACCATTCTTTGAGTAGTGTTGATTTACGTTTACTCATGCGTTGAAAGGCTACGCATCTTGCATACACCACCAGCTTGCATACACCACCAGCCTCTTAGAAATGTAGCATTGTCGATTCAACATCATCACTGTTTCTACTATTCATCGCGAGTCGGGTTAGGGATTTTACTTTTGATCTTTTTCTTCGCGAGACTGTATATGGGTTTTCGTGTGTCATGGTTCCCTTCCTGCTTGTCTGGTCATTTCTCAATGCATTTGGTATTTTTGCCTTTATGTACAAGGGGTTAAAGTTACTTTACAGAAACTTAGAAAAGAGATAAAAATTATAGTTTAAAGTCTAGGAAAATTACAGAAAAGAAAAGTTCCACCTATAGAAACATACCAACATGAAACATACCAACATGAAACATACCAACATGAAACATACCAACATGAAACATACCAACATGAAACATACCAACATGAAACATACCAACATAAAACATACCAACCTGATAGATTGTGTTTGCGATAATTCCATCGGTTCCCTTATTTTATACCAGAAAACGAGGATTGTCAGCTTTGATTAGAAAATATTCATTTAACAGCGATAAATAGTTACTTTGAACATGGCGCATGAGGTTGCTCTGTGGGTCTCACCAATAGCTGACTAGACAAACCACCCATGCAACAGAAAACCTTAGTAGATGACATGCCGTTATAATGAGGTTATCTTCTTATAGAAGCTTCATGGCACATCATCTATACAATCCGGTAGTCGTAACCTTCGATAACAGTTACCATGTTGTTCCGACATGCCGACTTTGTGCTTGAACTAGTTACGGGCATGGCGGGGGCTGGCGGAACAACAAAGAAACCTGCCGCAATGGCCAGAGTTGTGCCCTGATGTCGACGTCTGTTTCGGCGGCATTGGACTCGAAACACCATCGAGTCGAATGGTTGCTGGAACAGAGAGCGGAGCACTTTTGTGAATACCCCACGTGCTGTGAGGCCAGTTTACTAATCAAGAATCAATAATCAAAGTACTTTGAACATGGTGAAAAGTGATGAAAGTGAGTTTGACACTTGAGAAACGGCATTAAAATGTGAAGTTGTAAACAAACAAATATGTCAATATGACATATAGGATGAGCTTATAATGTTACCTTCACGAATATAGATGATTGTTATGGTCATATTTTGTTACCTTGACAAACTAGTCATGTTATCCTGAACATATGTCGTTCCTTAAAGGAATACATATCATTACATTGAACGTATATTCTTATCATAACATTGAACATATATTCTTATCATTACCTTGAACATATATTCTTATCATTACATTGAACATATATTTTTATCATTACATTGAACGTATATTCTTATCATTACATTGAACGTATATTCTTATCATAACATTGAACGTATATTCTTATCATTACCTTGAACATATATTCTTATCTTGATAAATGCATATCTTTACGTCAATATACAAATACCGCTTACTTTGATGAACACATAGATTTATTTTGATGGTCATATAGCGTTTCCTTCATGAACACGTTGATAAACGCATACCGTTACGTTGATAAACACCTTGATAAATGTGTATCGTACCTTGATAACACGTACAGTTACCTTGATGAACACCTTGATAAATATATACTGCTGCCTTGATGAATACCTTGATAAGTGCATATTGTTACCTTGAAGAATACCTTTATAAATGCATATTGTTACCTTTATGAATACCTTGATCATATCGTTACCTTGATGAATACCTTGATCGATAAATACCGTTACCTTGATTGACAAACATATATCGTTACTTTTATGACTACATTGACAAACACATACCGTTACTTTGATAGGTACATTGACAAACATATATCGTTACTTTGATAGGTACATTGACAAACATATACCTTACCTGCATGAATACGAATCATACTTGAATTACCGTATGTAGTTTTAGGTAAAATACATTCTTACATCATAAAATTACTATCATCATATCACCATTAAAATCATTATTTCATCAATATTTTGTCAATCGTTACAACATTCCTACATTGTTTAAGCAAGAATCATTCATTCAATCACATCAATATTAACCTCTTATGACGTTTAACCACAGCCGGATTTTCCTGGTACCAAAAGTATAAAATGCTACTGACCCCCACACTTTTAAAAATCTGACGATTCTAAATTACCTCTCCAGTCAATGTTTAAGCCAGAAATTTCAGGTCCATGATTTATATAACCTCTTCCGTCAATGTTTAAGCCATCAATTTCAGGTCCATGATTACGAAGCTATGTTTCATCAGTAGCACACAATTATTGGGTACTAGGTAAATCTGGCATGGTAACAATTACTTCCTTTGTTAATGGTTATCATTTTCTAAATTTCTCTTCAGAGAAAAGGCAGGATTTTTTAATGGTTTGTGGAAAAGGTATTACAATATTTTTATTTTTGTTTAATGTGTAGTGTAGGTAGTTTGTCAATACTTGTATATAGAAATATGTAACACATTTTGTTAGATTATAGATTACATGTGATTGCTTGCTACTGAAAGTGTTAGAAATATCAGTTTACTTATAATCTTAGAATAATAATAGTAGTATTCTTACAGGGTCGGAACAGTAGTATATTTACTTAGTGTGTGAAAAGTAGTATCATTATTTATAGCATAGTAGCACACTTATAGTGTAGGATTTGTAGTATGCTTGCTTATAGTGTAACTTATAGGCTTAATTATAGTATAGGATTAGTAGTATGATTTCTACTACCCAAAATAAAGACGTGACGGAAATGTATGTGCTGATCCTTCTGAGGTGCTGATAGTGCGGCTTAATGTAAAACAGCAGCACAACGTATACCACGCTGCCCAGGAAATCATATGAATTTTCGTGTTGTTTATCAAAGCGAATATAGAAGAAGAAGTAGAATGCTTGCTTATAGCCTAGTATCAGTGTAATGCTTGCTTATAGTATGTGATTAGTAGCAGCCTTATAAACAGTTTAGGATTAGTAGCAGCCTTACAAACAGGTTAGGATTAGTAGCAGTCTTACAAGCAGTTTAGGATTAGTAGCAGTCTTACAAACAGGTTAGGATTAGTAGCAGTCTTACAAACAGTTTAGGATTAGTAGCAGTCTTACAAACAGTTTAGGATGAGTAGCAGCCTTACAAACAGGTTAGGATTAGTAGCAGTCTTACAAACAAGTTAGGATTAGTAGCATTCTTACAAACAGTTCAAGATTAGTAGCAGTCTTACAAAAAGTTTAGGATTAGTAGCAGTCTTACAAACAGTTTAGGATTAATAATAGACTTACTTATAGCGTAGGTTTAGTATATCAAGTGCTATATTCTTTCCAGAACGCTGTCTTCATCGTGTATACTCTGAACTCATCTATGCCTCAGGCAAGCAGGCCTGCATTGGAAAGAAAATGATCATACGCTCAATGTCGCTGGTCCAACGTCTTCTTGGTCTTCCTGGCACTCTGTCCTCCAGAATCAGCCTTTCAATGCAATCACTTCTCTTTAAGTGATCAAAATACTGTAGCTTCCTTCTAATGATGCTATTAAGAAACCACTATTCTTTTAGTTTCAGTAATTTCAAAACTTCACTGTTCCTCTCTGTCTATGTACATGATATTCGTAGGATCTTTCTGTAGCACTTCATTTCAAATGAATTTATTCTTCTGAATATTGCCTTGTTTAAAGTCCAAGTCTCGAATCTATATGCTGCCACTAAGAAAACACACACTATTAATAGTGTTATTTTAGTGTCGTTATTACTAATTTGATATATAGGATCAGTAGTATATATATATATATATATATATGTGATAATATACGTATATATACGAATAGGGCGTGCATTGTATTATACTTACAGCGTGGGAATTTGGGAATTGTAGTATAATTAATTGTAATTTGCGAATAGGAATATATATAATATATTAAAAAAACAAGAAGATACACAGAGAGAGGACAGCAAAGAGAAAAGATGCTGGATAGTTTGACAACATGGCATGGTAGAAAGTCAGCAGTAGATCTGATACCACAGTACTGCAGACAGAATCGTTCAATGATCTCCTACGCCACATTGCATGGCACATGGTGATGGTACACAGTACTGCTGACAGAATGTTGTGTCGTTAAATGATCTCCTACGCCACATTGCATGGCACATGGTGATGATACTACATCGTGGGAATAGTATTATAATTTTTATGTTGAGAAATTTGTGTATGCAATGGCGAGGACCGGTTCCAGAAATGGAGATCCTTTCAAATATCCATGATAGAAAGCGTCCGTGTTATTCATCGGGTCTCGCCTACCTTGATCCGCCTGCTAGACAAGCGTCTTCAACAGAGACTGTTCTATCGAAGGTTGTAAGTGGGTGAGCGTTCAAGTTCAGGTTAGAGAACGCGTTTTAGATTGCACTTGAAGACATTCTCTAGCGTTGCAAAGCTGGCCCAAGCTCTTGTACGATATAACTCATGACTAGTGTGTATTCATATATTCAAGATGTCGGCAATATGAGTGAAACAAAGATGTAGGGAAAGCTAGTCAGTAAATTATATCCACATTATTTGACTCCCTTCCATAACCTTGTTAACACGCCGTTAAGATTTCATGAACACCCCCTCATCCAAACGTTTTGCTATAGTGTGTTAAATAGTAGTATGCTTACTTTAGTTCAAGAATGATAATATACTTATAGTTTTGGGAATAGTACTATACATTCTATACTTTGGGGAGTAGTAATATACTTTCTATACTTTGTTGAATAGTAATATACTTTCCATACTTTGGGGAATAGAAGTATACTTTCTATACTTTGTTGAATAGTAATATACTTTCTATACTTTGGGGAATAGTAGTATACTTTCTATACTTTGGGGAATAGTACTATACTTTCTATACTTTGGGGAATAGTAGTATACTTTCTATACTTTGGGGAATAGTACTATACTTTCTATACTTTGGGGAATAGTACTATACTTTCTATACTTTGGGGAATAGTAGTATACTTTCTATACTTTGGGGAATAGTAGTATACTTTCTATACTTTGGGGAATAGCAGTATACTTTCTACACCTTGGGGAATAGTAGTATACTTTCTATACTTTGGGGAATAGTACTATACTCTCTATACTTTGGGGAATAGTAGTATACTTTCTATACTTTGGGGAATAGTAATATACTCTCTATACTTTGGGGAATATTAGTATATTTTCTATACTTTGGGGAATAGTACTATACTTTCTATACTTTGGGGAATAGTACTATACTTTCTATACTCTGGGGAATAGTGGTATATTTTCTATACTTTGGGGAATATTAGTATATTTTCTATACTCTAGGGAATAGTAGTATACTTTCTATACTTTGGGGAATAGTAATATACTTTTCTTTGGGGAATAGTAGTATAATTCGTATATTTTTGGGAATAATAGTTTAATTTCTATACTTTGGGGAATAGTACTATACTCTCTATACTTTGGGGAATAGTAGTATACTTTCTATACTTTGGGGAATAGTAATATACTCTCTATACTTTGGGGAATATTAGTATATTTTCTATACTTTGGGGAATAGTACTATACTTTCTATACTTTGGGGAATAGTACTATACTTTCTATACTCTGGGGAATAGTGGTATATTTTCTATACTTTGGGGAATATTAGTATATTTTCTATACTCTAGGGAATAGTAGTATACTTTCTATACTTTGGGGAATAGTAATATACTTTTCTTTGGGGAATAGTAGTATAATTCGTATATTTTTGGGAATAATAGTTTAATTTCTATACTTTAGAGAATAGTAGTATACTTTCTATACTTTTGGGAATAGTAATATACTTAGTTTGGAAATAGTGTATATTTACAGTATTGTGGATAATAGGAGGAATACGGTTTTAGTGTGGCAAGAGTTATATACTTACTGAAGTGTGGAAATTGCTGCACGCTTACTGTAATGCTCGGTATATGAGTATGTTTATTATATGTAGGGAATGGAAGTACATCTACTATAGTGTGGGGAATATTAGTACACTTACTATAATATGGGGAATATAAGTACACTTACTATAATATGGGGAATATAAGTACACTTACTATAATATGGTGAATATAAGTACACGTACTATAATATGGGGAATATAAGTACACTTACTATAATATTGGGAATATAAGTACACTTACTATAATATGGGGAATATAAGTACACTTACTATGTAATGTGAAGCAAGTAGCATACTTGATCGATGTATAGAAATAGTTGTAGTGCCTATATATATATATACGTATAGACAACAGTAGTGCCTATATATACGTATAGACAACAGTAGTTCCTATATCTAGGTATAGACAACGGTAGTGCCTATATATACGTATAGACAACGGTAGTGCCTATATATACGTATAGACAACAGTAGTGCCTATATATACGTATAGACAACAGTAGTGCCTATATATACGTATTGACAACAGTAGTGCCTATATATACGTATAGACAACAGTAGTTCCTATATCTAGGTATAGACAACGGTAGTGCCTATATATACGTATAGACAACAATAGTGCCTAAATCTACGTATAGACAACAGTATTGCAGGTATTTAATTGTGTGGGTATATTCTATGTTTGATTAACTGCGTGTACAAAATGACACCAGGAACTGACCAACTAAAAGGGTGTCTTATTGTTTAATGTGTTCCGTGTTCCATGTTTAAATATGTCACAAATGTGATACTTGTAGCTGTTTATTAGCATCTTCATTGTATACAAGCTTACAAAATAGCTAGAATTCAAGAGAGTGAATTTATTATATTAATTAGTCTCGTCGAAGACGGATGTTTTGGGCCATTGATGCAAATAAAACAGCGACACAACCCATTTCCATTCTCTGGAATACACACTGCTGGAAATCTAGTAGGACCGTGATCCTGCTGTAAGGAAGATCCAGCGGCAGTTTGAGAATGAACGCTGAAGAAGAAGAATTTATTAATTAGTAACATTTTCTAATTACTCAATCAAGTGCTATGCCGAGTAGTGTAGGCGATGATGCTTCTCCACAACTCTCTGTGTCTTGTGTTGTTAATAAGTTTAATCGGTGACTTCTTTCTGTGTCACAGTGACAACCCATCCAGAAATTTCTCTCTTTGTCTTCCTCTGTATCTTGTCTCTTTGATCTTTCCTGTGGTTACTAAATGTTCAAGTTTTACTTTTCTCATCACATTTTCAAATACGAACATTTAAAAGTGTAATCGCTACGTTACGCACGCAGTTGGTATCAAGACCGTACCAGTGGTACACTAGATAAACCATCATGGGACACGAAATTCTTGTTGAAGACATATTTGTTCTCGTAGTGATAGTTTCTTCTTGTGAGAACTTCGGCACATTTATGGTATCACATTTATAAAGCTGCCAGAAAAGCGAGAACAAGAACATTGTATCTCCCTCAACACACGTAAAGGGTAAAAGAGGAAAGAAAAGATAGATAGTTAGATAGACCCAAAACAACGTGGACAACAATACAACAAGGACGACACCAACACAAAAAACAAACGAATGTTCGAAATTAAGTCCAAAAATCTTGATGGTACCAAACTAGAAAATAAATATATTTTAAAGAGCGTAAATAGATTTGTTATCAGTGGTGCAGGAACTGAGGGCAGTCACCTGAATATCACTGACACCATGATGACATGAATGACGACAGGTTGCTGCACAGACTTGCTGGAGTAGGTGCTCTGTGTTTTATGGCATGAAGATGCCTATTAAGCGGTCCCTCAATCGTAAGCCTGTTTCACCTGTATACTTCTTGTCACAGAGTTTATATAAATACCATAATTATATCCTTATTTAAAATATACAATCTTAGAACATATTTTACATTTCATTCATTAAATTACACATATCCTTGATTATAATGTACATATCCTAAAGAAAACTACACATATCCTTGATTCTAATGTACATATCCTAAAGTAAACTACACATATCCTTGATTCTAATGTACATATTCTAAAGTAAACTACACATATCCTTGATTATAATGTACATATCCTAAAGTAAACTACACATATCCTTGATTCTAATGTACATATCCTAAAGTAAACTACACATATCCTTGATTCTAATGTACATATCCTAAAGTAAACTACACATATCATTGATTCTAATGTACATATCCTAAAGTAAACTATACATATCCTTGATTATAATGTACATATCCTAAAGTAAACTACACATATCCTTGATTCTAATGTACATATCCTAAAGTAAACTACACATATCCTTGATTCTAATGTACATATCCTAAAGTAAACTACACATATACTTGATTCTAATGTACATATCCTAAAGTAAACTACATATATCCTTGATTCTAATGTACATATTATATAGTAGTACACAAGTACTCTTATATTTTAAAATCCTGGAATATATCATTTGTATATTATGCGCTATATTATATGCATTCTATGTTAAAAGTTTTTGCTGTATTTGTCTATTTATTAGTTCGATGTTATGTGATACTTCACATGAACAAGTTATGTGATACTTCACATGCACATGTGAAGATATCTCTTCAAAGTACAGATCAAATCTAGTAGATAGTTTCAATTCTCTACGTGTTCATCCCACATGGTTTACTGTTATATGTATAATGTAATACACTAACTTAGATATGTGTGTGTGTGTTAGATATTGTTTATTGATATCGGTTTGATCATGACAAACGATATAATCACTTCTTTATGTCTCCGTCTGTCTACATTAAGTTGCAGATCTATATGCTTTGTCAAACACAAGGAATGGTTGCAGATCCAGCGGTCCATGGGCTCATGTCCTTTGACCCATTGGATGGTTGGTTACTGATCCAGCGGTCCATGGGCTCATGTCCTTTGACCCATTGGATGGTTGGTTCCTGATCCAGCGGTCCGTGGGCTCATGCCCTTTGACTCATTGGATGGTTGGTTCCTGATCCAGCGGTCCGTGGACTCATGTCCTTTGACCCATTGGATGGTTGATTCCTGATCCAGCGGTCCATGGGCTCATCCCGCTCATTGTATTAGAAGACAGTCCATATTTTAGTCACATAATGAGAAGAAGAAATTGTAACATGGAAGAATATCTGCGTCGGGAATGATTGACAGAACACAAAACTAAAGTATGTGAACAGACATGATAAGCGACGCTATATGGCATGCACGATCTCAGTGAAACCGATTCGATTCCACCTCTCGGTCACTCTAGGATTGTTGGTTATTGTCTTTGTGTTCTCTATATGGTCTCTGTCTCTCTCTCGTGATCTCTCTCTCTCGCTCTCTCGTTCTTAAATGTACCTCTTATGGTGAGGCACGCTTCTTTCAACCGTAGACTTCAGTTTATTTTCGTTATATCAAAGCTTTTTAACCATAAAAAATAGTGCAGGTCGAGAGTGACAATTTCCATTTTTCATGCCTTCAACAATATTTAAATACTTGACATTTGAGCCTTTAGTTTACATGCCTTTAAAGATACTTAAATACTTGGCATTTTAACCTTACGTTTGCACACCTTTAACGATACTTAAATACTTGACATTTAAGTCTTCAGTTTACGTACCTTTAACGATACTTAAATACTTGACATTTGACCTTTAGTTTACATACCTTTAACGATACTTAAATACTTGACATTTGAACCTTTAGTTTACATTTCTTTAAATATACTTAAATGCATAACATTTGTACCTTTGTATCATTCCTTAATCTGCAGAGTAAACGGAAATGTAATGCTTTGAAATACGAAACTGTAAGCTGAAAGACAGTAATGTATTGTATAGTCGTGAACTTTGTACCTTTATCCACTTCAACAAACGTATTCCAGTATCTCATTTCAGAATTTCTAATCTAGTCTTTCTGGCTGTACTACGGGTTGCCTCATGTCTATACATCACCCTGACATGCAGGCGGATCAATATACAGCCATTTTATATTTTTTATTGAGAACTACTGTTTCTTCTACTGAGAAATGTATTAGTTTACTATTGTTGCTTGGCAATATATATGTGACTTTTCTATTAAGTACTGATTTTATTTATTTCTTTTTGTCCACAAAAGCCTTCTCCCTATTTGTGTAAGAACGTAAGCAAATTTAACGGATTTATATAAGCCAGAAGCAAGAGCATAAATTATGAGACGGGAAATACCAACAAAAGGAGAAAAGACCAAGAATAATGTATATTGAAGGTTTGGTATTAGGTATTAGATGTGTTGATTATCTTCTCGCTCGTGTGTTGCAGCCGACCGAAAGGGGAGCAAAGAATAGCAGCACTGTTTACCTTCCAAGCATGTAGTAAAAGGTGACTAAGGAGGTTATGGGATGGAGTTTGCTGTCCCATCCCATATAGGGTCAGTGACCCAAAGCCATGTGGAAGTCGGATGTGTCGGGCCGAAAGGCGCAGATATCGCAGCAATGCTGTAAACCATGACACAACGCATTTCGTTCTCCGGACTACATCCTGTTAATCTGCAGGAGTTTGAGAACGAACGCAGAAGAAGAAAAAGAAGATTATCTTCTTTGCACACCGGACCCGTGAATAGGTGCTCAGATTTCAGCTTCAGTACATATTGTACGTATAACGGCTGATGATTCCGGTTTTATGTTGGTTCACTTCTTTTTAAAATCTTTATCAGGTGTTCTCTACAGGTCACGCCTATTCTTTCTTCCACATCGCGATTTTTTTTTAATTGACTCATACTCATTTATCAAAGTTATCTGGTCGTGTGGACTCACGAAGAGCAATGAGTATGTCTGCTCCGTCCATAGGCTGACAATCTGTTATGGTGGCGAGTCTAGCTAATTGCTCCTCCCATTCGTTTTCCATTGTTTATAACATGCATAGACCACATCTGCAAAGTAGCAAATACAACGGAAGAAAACAGTCTGAAGGATAACTGAAATAAACTACTATATGACCAAGCACTAGTGTCACAATCATCAGAAGAACTACAATGACACATAGATTACATCAAACATGTCATACCTTTAACATGAAGATATATATAAAAAAGACCGAAGTAATTAAAAAAGGAAGAACAGAATATATATATATATATATAAAACAACAAGCTTAACCAAGTGACAGAATTCACATACCTAGGACGTAATATAACAACAGATGGCAAGAGCAGCAAAGGAATACACAATAGATGTAGTAAAGAATACCAAGCCCTGCCTAGGACAAATGACACCAATGTTCAGAAACAAAAGCGTAGATTTAAACACCAAAATAACACTATTCAAAACGATTACTACGCCAATACTGTGGTATCAAGACCAAACATACAGCACAAGACAAACGTAAACTTGTGACCACTGAAGTGGCATGCTTACACAGAATCCTAGGAATATTTCTAAGAGACAGCGTGAGGAATGAGGACATCTGACAAAAAAAACCGGCACCACCCCAATCTTAGAATACATTAAGAGACAACAGATCAAATGGTGTGCACACATCAGCAGACTACCATCAGGCAACATACCACAGCAAACTATGCTACACAGAAACATTGAAGGCAGACCTAGTAGCCGACCACGAAAACGATGGACCACTGAAATAAAAGAGGCGACAAATTCCACAATATACTCAGCACACAAGAGGGCCGTTTCTAGAAAACTCTTCTACCCCTGACGCTGAAAGGCAACAAATGGTTTCATATAATAGATTCGTTTTCCTCCACACCGGCGTGTCCAGGCACAAAGATAAGCGTGAATTTTCGTACTGATTCCTGCATTTCAGCTCTCTCTAGAGACTCTATCCATTCCCTACCTACATCACGTGTTTTGACTTTCTGAATCATATTATCTGCGTCACTTAGTATTAGTTAGTTGGTTGGTTGGTTGGTTGGTTGGTTGGATGGATGGTTGATGGGATGGTTGGTTAGTTCGATAGTTGGTTAGTTAGCTAGTTCTAGCTAGCTATGTAGATGGTTGGTTTGTTGGCTGGTTGGTTGGTTGGTTGGTTGGTTGGTTGGATGGATGGTTGGTGGGATGGTTGGTTAGTTCGATAGTTGGTTAGTTAGCTAGTTCTAGCTAGCTATGTAGATGGTTGGTTTGTTGGCTGGTTGGTTGGTTGGTTGATTGGTTGGTTGGTTGGTTGGTTGGATGGATGGTTGGTTGGATGGCTGGTTAGTTCGATAGTTGGTTAGTTAGCTAGTTCTAGCTAGCTAGGTAGATGGTTGGTTTGTTGGTTGGTTGGTTGGTTGGATGGTTGGTTAGTTCGATAGTTGGTTAGTTAGCTAGTTCTAGCTAGCTAGGTAGATGGTTGGTTTGTTGGCTGGTTGGTTGGGTGGTTGGTTGGTTGGTTGGTTGGTTGGTTGGTTGGTTGGTTGGTTGGTTGGTTGGTTGGTTGGTTGGTTGGTTGGTTGGTTGGTTGGTTGGTTGGTTGGTTCTTCTAGGGCCAAAGACGGCATCATAGATTTCCATGTTTCGCGTTTCATTACAATTTGTTTTAGGTCTGAATTGTTTCTGATACCGATGGTGAAGCGCTCTCTTGTAATATTTCTACGTAAGGTCTCTCTTTTTCTTCCTCGTTTTCTCTTTCCCCTTGGTGACCATATCAATGTTGTTAAATTTCTTTACCCTTGCTGTGTGTCAATGTAGTTTTTCTTGTCCTGTCTAATTTTTCTTCTGATTGCTTTTGTATTTTTCTTATATTCTTCTCTTTGTTTGTCATATTTTATTGAATGTAGTTTTGTTTCCCTGTTATTGATCAATTGTAATGTTCCGACTGTGATGTAATCTCTTCTTTCTTTCATTCTTTGAGGTTTGTAGGCTTGTATTGAGTCTCTAATATCAAGAAACCTACGTAACTCTCTGTACGATCTACACGTCGCATTTAATCAAAGTCTAATATATGAAACTGATAATTAACTACAAAGACATATAGATCATTACAGGCAGTCTGCGAACAATACAATACGAAATAATTAAACACATCAAAAGAGGGAAGTCTTTTGCTATCCATTCGCGTTTAGTATGCACTCCCGTTAAAATCAACCATGATGTTTAACTCCTTTTTGTTGTTAATCAAGTTTAGGACAATCTGATAGGCTTTGAGAATATCAAGTAGTTTCTTTTATTTTGCTGTTGTCATTGCAAGTTCCGTATATTTGGATTTGTGTCGTTGTTTTTTTCTCCTCTATCAGTTGTATCCATATTATCCTTTCTGTATCATTACTCTATGTATGGGATATATTTCGCTTTATTTGGATTGACCACAGAACCAACTCCATGTTTTACCTTCAATGTGTTGTCTACCCCGCTCCATATTAGTACGCAGTTTCGTTTTTTTGTTGTTGTATATTACCTCATTTCTTTCTAGTATCTGCAATGACTAAAATGTCTATACGTTTATGTCATAAATTCGATCAACTCTGGTATTTTGTCGTCGAGAACATATACATTTAATGTAGCTGTTTTTGTGGACTTCTTTATCTAACATTTTCTTAACCTCCGAAATTAAGAGGTTAAAGCTGTTCATAATCTGTCTCTTCTCGTAATTTCGGATGTATTCGGCGTACTTGCTGAACAGAAAAGAGGATGCATCCCTGTCTGACTCCTTTTTAGACCTAAAACGAGTCACATGTTTCTCCCTCGAGGCGAACAGAAGCCTTTTGTTCCTGATAGAACATTTTAATTCGTGATATGAAATCTGGTGTGCTCCGCAATAAGACGTATTTGAGTAGTCTACAAAACAAATGTATATGTCTATATTGAACTCTCTGCACATCTCTATTATATTTCTCATGTTGAAGATGTGATCCCTGGTGCCTCTGTTCTGTCTAAAACCTGCCTGAACTATATTGATTTCTCTGTCCACATGTTATTCCATTCTTGTCATGATTATTTTGATACGTGTCTTGCTGGCATGACTGATCAGCGCAATTGTTCTATAATTTGTGCATAATTTCACATCGTTCTTCTTTGGAAGTGGTATATAGACTGATCTTTTCCAATATTTTGGCAATAATTCACTTCAGATCTTAACACAGAAGAAATGATAGACTTGGACACTATGTTCTTCTCCTGCGTTTATCAATTCAACAACCAATTCGTCGCACCCTGGTGACTTGCAAAATTGTACGTTTTTAATTGCCTAACACAGTTCTTCAATGGTGTGTTGTGTAACCTGTTTTCATTTTCTGTTAGTGTGTTTCGCTACTTGTCTTCATTTGCTCGAGTGGATAGTTGAAATTTTGCTGTCAGTATTTTTGCTTCTTTAAGCATTATTCTGGTATCACTCTGTTCATGCAGTTGTTAAATTTCTTTACCCTTGCTGTGTGTCAATGTAGTTTTTCTTGTCCTGTCTAATTTTTCTTCTGATTGCTTTAGTATTTTTCTTATATTCTTCTCTTTGTTTGTCATATTTTATTGAATGTAGTTTTTTCCCTGTTATTGATCAATTGTAGTGTTCCGACTGTGATGTAATCTCTTCTTTCTTTCACTCTTTGATGTTTGTAGGCTTGTATTGAGTCTCTAATGTCAAGAAACCTACGTAACTCTCTGTACGATCTACACGTCGCATTTAATCAAAGTCTAATATATGAAACTGATAATTAACTACAAAGACATATAGATCATTACAGGCAGTCTGCGAACAATACAATACGAAATAATTAAACACATCAGAAACTGAAATTGTGAAAAAATGTACGCAGCAGAACAGCTAAATGTGTGTGTTAGCGGCACAAAACTAAAACAGACATCAGAATTTAAATATCTAGGAAGCTTGTTTACAGAAGACGGCAACATTGATAGTGATAATTTAGATGAGGTGTCAAAAAGCAAAAGCTGTAACATACCATCTGTCACCGTTGCTTAAAAACTCACCAATCAACATGACGACCAAACAATATATATTAAATACAATTTTTATTCCAAAGTTGTGTTACCAGATTCAGACATGGCCACAACACTCATGAGATAGATTACAATATGTGAGATGAAATGCCTAAGAAAGGCTATAAACGTCACCAGAAGAGGCCGAACAAGAAATGAAGACATCAGAAAGATAGTAAAGACCATATCATGTAAAGAATATATAGCGAGACAACAGAGCAACTGTTTCGATCACCTTATGCGAATAGAATCATCACAACCAGCCATCCAGGCATACAACAGTAAAAAGAACGGCTACACAGCAAGAGGAAGACCAAAATCAAGATGGGAAGATGCAATCAGAGAAATTGTTAAAAATCACGACCTAACAATGGCAAGGGCAACAAAGATGTCCAAAGAGAGAAAACTTCAGCAACCCAATACGCCTAAAAGCATTTGTGAAAAAGACAATAGATAGATATATTAATAAAAGTAAAAGTAAAGTAACCTATAGCATTTATTAATGCCAAATGAGGGCGGTAGCCATCTCCTCTCCCTCGCAGTCTTTACTTCCCGGATTAATCCGGTACCCATTTAAGGCTGGGTCGATCTGGGCGCCGTTGCGATCTGAAAACATTTCCGCCTCAACTGGGGAATGGACCCAGGACCACTTATATGCGAAGCCAGTGCGCTAACCACTGCGCTAACGCGGCACCCCTCGGATATATATATATATATATATAGTAAGTGATATATTAATACAGCACATTTAATATGTGTACAGTAGATGTGTAATAATAATCACAGAACGTGTAAGATTAATGCACCAGATTTATAATGATAAATATTTGTACAGCAAGTGTAAGATTACCTATTTTACCTCCATAATGATTTTTCTAAACTGCAGTACTGTATTTAAAAACGAACTATAAAAATGAGATTTTAGCGGCTTATCGACATAAGGGATGTTTTAACTAGCTGTTATGATGGCTTAACGAAGATTAAGAGTGAGTAATTTTGAGTCAAGTTGATCCATTAATGTTGAATGACGTTTGTAAGAGGTGGTTTGGAAGAGTGAGAAATGTTGCTTACATTAGGTAATTTCATACTAGGATTATGAATTATCACTTTGTGAAATATAACGCTAAGGTTCAAAGAGGATTTGTAGAAACTGGGGAAAAAACACAGAGCCTTCAAAATTTCCCAGGCTAGAAATAAAGATATAATCTATATTCCTACCACCCTCGGTAATACCCAAAATATCGTTCTCAATCAATACAGTGAATGTGAAATTAATGCAATAAAATTGATATTAATATAGTTGATTTACCAGTTGATTTACCAGTTGATTTACCAGTTGATTTAACAGTTGATTTAACAGTTGATTTAACAGTTGATTTAACAGTTAATTTAACAGTTGATTTAACAGTTAATTTAACAGTTAATTTAGCAGTTGATTTAACAGTTGTTTTAACAGTTGATTTACCAGTTTATTTAACAGTTGATTTACCAGTTTATTTACCAGTTGATTTACCAGTTTATTTACCAGTTGATTTAACAGTTGATTTAACAGTTGATTTAACAGTTGATTTAACAGCTGATACACGTTATGCATTTCAATACAATATAGAAGTGGTAATTAAGAAGTAGACTATCCCAGCACACAACAGAAATGTTAAGGACTCAACAATAAAACAGGTTCACAATTTAAATATCTGGATGCCCTGATCACATCAGATGAAAAACACGCGTCAGAAACATGTAATACATTAGGAAAGGAAAATCTAACTTTTCGTAAAATGAAAATCACCAAGTGCAACAGTTCCTTATTGATAGAAGTAAGAACAAAAGTTATCACATTATGTTGTTGTTTCGTCGACTCGCATGAACTATAATCGATTAGCTTTTACTTCCTTAATGCAATGGGCTGGTTCCTCTAGAACTTTATTTCATACCCAAAGTCATCAAGCGCGGTGAAATGCTTTAGAAGAAATCTCTCCTAAGCGGACGATGGCAAATCTAAGGATTTTTGTGACTTTCCCACCTTTCCGCAACATGCATAGTTGGAATCATGAGGTTCATTCTTAACTGCCATACATTCTGTCTATAGAAACCCAGCTCTACAACATAGACACTGAGATTCGTGGGACTGCCAGCTATGCATTACCCGCTATCTAACGTTGGGGGGGGGGTCCAATTATATGGAGCTAACCTACTTGCCTGATTCTTCAATCTTCCAAAGAATTGTCACTTCCTACATAGAGTTACTTTTGTCTACACCCCACGTGCCACCTGTTCATAGCTGAGACGCCATGTACACGGTAGCTGAGAACATGACCAGAATTGAAGCTCATCTTGTTCCCCGACATTATGTACAGTGCAAGTTTCTCTACATGTTGCCATACAAATCTAAACATAATTGTACAGATGAAATTATGTGGAGCTTCCAGAAAACAGAATGACAATACTGATATACTATTGATCCAAAGTTTACTGTTGGATAATGAGTGCTATAATAGTCCAATAGTGAGACATTCAGAACTTCTACATTTGGTATTCATGGATAAATAGAGCCACTTGCGGTATAGGAAAGAGAATCTTGGGCAGTAGATATAAAATTATGTTTGATACTAGAGCCAATAGAGATATGGCTCTTCGGAAATAATCTGAGAATCCCAGGAACAGCCGTGATTATAATGAAGATACATTTCAATGGGATCTCACTCTTTCTCTCTTTCTATCTCTCTCTATCTGTCTCTCACTTCTCTCTAACTTGCCCTTCTAATTCACACATGCCACTGTAAATCTGTGCAATTTCATGTACCGTGTGCTGCTGACCAAATCTGTTGTTGACTCTACGAAACCATGAGCTTATATTACTAATATCTTCCATATTTCTCATCATGTATATTTACATTTAATTTTAACACCATGTTATCTGGGCTTGTCCTCAAAATACATAATCATTACCAAACCTGCATTATTCACACTCATATGTCAAATATCTATATTCAGAATATAATATATTATAATATATAATATTGATCAGCGATATTTTTTAATTTATTTTTTTTGCATGCTGGTGTAGTCACGTGACACTATTTTCAAGTTAATTCTTTATCTACAGGAAACGTTAACGTTAAAATGATCGTTTAGAGCCACACATTTCAACTGTAAGCCGATAACCCAACATCCTTCATATTAATTATAATTTCTTCATGTATATCTGTAGGACAAGAAAATCATTAGGTAGACCATTCAAAAAGTCTATTATTCGAAATTCCCCTCTAATTTTATTGTGATATAAACGAGGTAGCTTCATAAAGTTCCCGGAATTAGTAGATTATATAGAAATCAGTAACAATAGAATTATCTAGAATACATTTCCTTCAAACTAGTTCCCTTCAGAAACTACATATTTAAACTAGTAAATTTTTGCACACAGCTGCTGGAAACATTGATGGAACCCATTCTTTGACACCTCATGTCTTGTCGCATTGGTGATAACGTTATCTGCATCCTTGAATCGCTGCCCTTTCAGTGCCGATTTCAGTCGATGAAACAAGTAACAAATCAGCCGGTTCAAAGTCTGGAGAATGTGGAGGTTGTTCCAAAGTAATGACATTGCGCTTTGCGAGGTACTGCTTTACTGTACCGGCGCATTGTCATGCAGCGTAATCCAACTGTTTGTATTTCATTTTTCAGCAGCTGTATGCAGGTTGACAAATGTGTGTGGTTGCCGAAAGGAACTAGTTTGAAGGAAATTTCGTGTAGATAATTATAGTTACTTATTTCTATATAATCTGCTACTTAACTGGATAATATGTATATACATATATACATATATACATATATATATATATCAAGTAGTAAAACTGCCAGCAGAAAGTGTAATGGAGGATACACTCACGGAGAGATAGGAGCATTTATGGACGTGTCCAGTTTGCAGTGATGATGATCCGACGACTAACTAACGAACTAAATAGTGAAACATCGACGATAGATAAGAGACATCACAGATTGCTGAAACATGACCTTGGTTACGGCACATGCCTCGAATCCGGAAAAGCTAGACGATCTATAAAGAAGACTACATTATGGAAAAAATATCTCACTTGAAGAAGAAATCAAAACATACATTAGCAAAATATTTGTCCTGATATAGGTTATTCAGCAATGTCTTATCAATATAGTTACCAAAGACTATTCAGGCATGTTCAGTTTGGTCACGGATTCAGCTACAGGCTCTCAGAATTCACTGTTACAAGCTCTCAGAATTCACTGTTACAAGCTCTCAGAATTCACTGTTACAAGCTCTCAGAATTCACTGTTACAAGCTCTCAGAATTAACTGCTACAAGCTCTCAGAATTAACTTTTACAAGCTCTCAGAATTCACTGTTACAAGCTCTCATAAATACACTGTTATAAGCTCTCATAATTCGCTGTTACAAGTTCTCATAAATACACTGTTACAAGCTCTCATAAATACACTATTACAAGCTCTCATAAATACACTGTTATAAGCTCTCATAAATACACTGTTATAAGCTCTCATAAATACACTGTTATAAGCTCTCATAAATTCACTGTTACAAGCTCTCATAAATACACTGTTATAAGCTCTCATAAATTCACTGTTACAAGCTCTCATAAATACACTGTTATAAGCTCTCATAATTCGCTGTTACAAGCTCTCATAAATACACTGTTATAAGCTCTCATAAATACACTGTTACAAGCTCTCATAAATACACTGTTACAAGCTCTCATAAATACACTGTTACAAGCTCTCATAAATACACTGTTATAAGCTCTTATAAATACACTGTTATAAGCTCTCATAAATTCACTGTTACAAGCTCTCATAAATACTGTTACAAGCTCTCATAAATACACTGTTACAAGCTCTCATAAATACACTGTTACAAGCTCTCATAATTCGCTGTTACAAGCTCTCAGAATTCACTGTTACAAGCTCTCATAAATACACTGTTATAAGCTCTTATAAATACACTGTTATAAGCTCTCATAAATTCACTGTTACAAGCTCTCATAAATACTGTTACAAGCTCTCATAAATACACTGTTACAAGCTCTCATAAATACACTGTTACAAGCTCTCATAATTCGCTGTTACAAGCTCTCAGAATTCACTGTTACAAGCTCTCATAAATACACTGTTATAAGCTCTCATAAATACACTGTTATAAGCTCTCATAAATTCACTGTTACAAGCTCTCATAAATACACTGTTATAAGCTCTCATAATTCGCTGTTACAAGCTCTCATAAATACACTGTTATAAGCTCTCATAAATTCACTGTTACAAGCTCTCATAAATACACTGTTATAAGCTCTCATAATTCGCTGTTACAAGCTCTCATAAATACACTGTTATAAGCTGTCATAAATACACTGTTACAAGCTCTCATAAATACACTGTTACAAGCTGTCATAAATACACTGTTACAAGCTCTCATAAATACACTGTTACAAGCTCTCATAATTCGCTGTTACAAGCTCTCAGAATTCACTGCTACAAGCTCTCATAAATACACTGTTACAAGCTCTCATAAATACACTGTTATAAGCTCTCATAATTCGCTGTTACAAGCTCTCAGAATTCACTGTTACAATGTTCTGGTTTCTTATTTTCTTAGACAAGGAAATAAATAAAGAAATTAATGTGACATTACAGATGACTGATGAAACTCTTACAAATCATTTATCAGTTTCATAAATTATAAAGACATGACACTGTATTTATTTTATGTTTGAAGTCAGCAGGGCTGCGGGACCGTCCAGAGAGTATTTGAGATTGAATGTGTGCAGCCTAAGGGATGTAATAAAATATTAATTCTTCAAAATAGGAAAATGTTGTGTTGTATCCCTTTGAGCAGATTTTAGCATTTTGCATACACTGCACACTTTTAACAAAGCAAATGTGTCAGCACGATTATGGTATTGCGTGTTATATTGTATAATTATATTTCAAATTTGCACAATTTACGACTTATTGCCGTGATCTATATTGTGAGACAAATCTGTGTGTAATATATTTGTTCTTGTACGATATTACTGTGTTTCTCTTTGATATGTCGTAGTACGTAATGTATTAGTTTTGATATGCTTGTGCGCCATAATTGTGTCTAGTTTTCATGTGCTTGTAGCAGATTACTGAGTCTATCGTTGGTGTGCTTATATACCATTACTGTGCTTGGCCTTGGTGTGCTTTTATAACATGAATGCGTCTCGCTTTTGATATGCGTCTATGACATTACTATTTCTTTAATGTCTTAATCCCGTCCATCTCTACATATCGCCTGTAGACACACACAAACGCTGTATACTGTATTATACTGTATTTCATTTATTCGCTGCATTTACCTCAGGACTCGTTGTTACAGTTGCCTCGAGACTCGTTGTTACAGTTGCCTTGAGACTCGTTGTTACAGTTGCCTCGAGACTCGTAGTTACAGTTGCCTCGAGACTCGTTGTTACAGTTGCCTCGAGACTCGTTGTTACAGTTACATTGAGACTCGTTGTTACAGTTACATTGAGACTCGTTGTTACAGTTGCCTCGAGACTCGTTGTTACAGTTACATTGAGACTCGTTGTTACAGTTACATTGAGACTCGTTGTTACAGTTGCCTCGAGACTCGTTGTTACAGTTACATTGAGACTCGTTGTTACAGTTACATTGAGACTCGTTGGTATATAATTACCAGAACTTCCACCTTCTTAATTTTTTTCAGTAGTCAGACGCCAAGATGTAACCTAGATCATTGACTCTTAACGTGGGTACTATGTCTCGTTATGAACATAGTGCTATGATGGAGGACCATGAAGAAAAAACATTGGATATTGCGGGTCACAGCAACGTCTAATTGTACCAGAACAATTTTGATATATTTGATAATATATAAAATAATGAAATGCCTTGAGAAGGTATTTGTTAACTTTTACAGGTTCCTGTGAGGGACACTGAATAAAATATGTCCTCTAAATGAGGTCACTATTTCACTCAATTGGGTGAAGTCTTATCACATTAGTAAAAGGGACTTGCCTTACTAAAAAATATACCAACTATCTAACTACCAACCAGTAACTACCAAAGTATTATCCAAAAAAAACACTTAACAAACGATACGAAAACAGTCGACCTATTGGACGCCCTCGTAAAAGGTGGATTAGAGACACTTGGAAATATAACAGCGGAAGAGGCAAATAGAAGGGCAAAAGACGGTACACTCACTCTCCCCTCAACACCGAAAGGTACATGAGGACAGAAAGAAGAAGAAGAAGAACCAGTAAATATTTCTGTTTAATTAAGGCCACGACAAACAAAGATACCCAGGTAACCACTGATTTAAGTGAAGTCTCATCACATTATTCATAGAGACTTGCTTTACAGTAAATATATGAATTGCCTAACAAGTAAACAATTCTGTTTAAGGGATTTATATTTAGTGCCACAACTAACAATGGTACCCATGAAACCACTGATTATGGGTATCATTTCATCACATTATACTTGCCTCACACAAAAATATATCAACCACCTAACTACTAACAAATAAATATTTCTATTTAATGTGCCAACCACCTAACTACTAAGAAATAAATATTTATATTTAATGTGCCAACCACCTAACTACTAAGAAATAAATATTTATATTTAATGTGCCAACCACATAACTACTAACAAATAAATATTTCTATTTAATGTGCCAACCACCTAACTACTAACATATAAATATTTCTATTTAATGTGCCAACTACCTAACTACTAAGAAATAAATATTTATATTTAATGTGCCAACTACCTAACTACTAACAAATAAATATTTCTATTTAATGTGCCAACCACCTAACTACTAACAAATACATATTTCTATTTAATGTGCCAACCACCTAACTACTAACGAATACATATTTCTATTTAATGTGCCAACTACCTAACTACTAACGAATACATATTTCTATTTAATGTGCCAACTACCTAACTACTAACAAATAAATATTTCTATTTAAGACGAAATATCACACACACACAACAGCAAAACATTAGAGCAAATCTTTCAACTGGTAGGTAACATCATACAGTTCGCGGAATAACACCCTGCCCGTAACACCATTTTTCTGGCTCGTAATACGAATATCAAAGTACTTTATGTAATGGCTCCAGAGATTTTATTTTTTAAATATTTAGATGAGAAAGTGTATCAATAAGACAAATATGATTGTGGTATTGATTGAAATATGCATGGATTCAAATTTATGTAGAGAAATAGTGGGAAAATACTAATACTACTTTGACAAGATCTTCAAATGACTTAACCGCATATATTGGTGTAGAGACAATTTGTTTTATATAGTTCAGTAAACAAGCAAACTAATCGACATCAATGGTTCCCAACCTTTTTCTAATCGCAACCTCATTTTTATCGAAAAAAAGTGACTCGTTACCACCCTAAAAATGTAAAGCGTCACTTGACCCAGTGATCTTTGAAAAATGTTTGTAAACAAGATGTTTTGATCCATAGTCCAACCCACGACATCTTGAGTACATAGCTATGTCTTAACCTCTAGCCCACGGAAATCTCACATCATGAAAGATCATTTATAAGAAACGAAGATGTAAGATTTTATTCACGACATTATATTCAGCCTCACACGATCAGCCTCACACGATCAGCCTCACACGACTGACAGGAGCTGGATGTGAACAGATTTACGTGAAACAAGTAAATGTGCACAGATAAAATAAACAATGTTCAACAACATAGTGCAAATTCATTTCATTACATATATCATTCTGTAGAAGATATAGGGAGAACATAATGAAAAGAGAAGAAAACAAATAAAGAGAGACTAAAAACACTTAATATGAAGAAAGAACTACTAAGAGAAATAAAGATCAGGCAAATAAATACTTTGGACATATTAAAAGACATGACACCTTATTGAAGACCTTACTTGAGGGTAAAGCCAAAGGGAAGCGAGTACGAGGTAGGCAGAGATACAAGTGGGAGAGTAATATCACACGATGGACAGGTTACAGTCTAGCAGAGTGCACCACCAAGACAAGAGACAGGCGATGTTGGAGAAACGTTGCAGCCAACCTTCGTTGAGGAGATGGCACTTAATGATGTTGATGAGAAGATATACTATATATATATATATATATATATATATCTTATGTGGCGGCGAGGTACATCAGTGACCGCCAAGGTAATGGGTTCAAATCCCGATCCAGGCAAATGGGCATCCGGAAAGAAAAGACAAACTACTGGAAGTATTTAAATTACCTAGAAAATCAACAAAGCCAGCAAATGCTGGGTTAATGACTATGGTCTGAATAGAACTATTATTCTTTTTGTTTTAAATCAAAAATGTGCTAAACTTATTGCCTTTTCTTCTTTGTTATCTATATTGTCTAATTTTTGTGATACATTAAGCAGTTTCTATATGCAATATTTTGTTTCTAATAATAACGGAATAAAAGAAGAACGGGGAAAATGAATGTTGATAGTGATGGAGGGAGGGTTTTACACGTTAGAATCCCACAAGGCAACCGACGAGTATTAGCTGTAAGGGAAATAACCCATGCAATATTATACCTTCTTTTTAGTTTCCTTGAAGTCAATTCGAAGTAATGTGATTCTCTCCCTTTGGGCATATCACAAAACTAAAGTATAATCTATTTTCCATTAGCAAGATTAAATACTACGACAACGCTCATAGTACAAACATGAACACTGTGAATCATGCTGAGAAACAGTATAAGCAGAAAGCGGAAATAGGCAAGGAGTATTGCCACTATTTACGTTCACGACATATTAACAACAACCACAAAAACAGACGACGTATCGACTAATAAATCTTCATCAGGACCCAAAAAAACAGTTAACAAAAGAAGAATTCTGCACAAACAGACATTTAGTGTGATATGAAGAGATAGAGAAGCAAAATTAAATAATAAATGAGGGTGCATAAGCCTCTATCTTAATTGAGTATCACTTAGTTCGATCTTACTGTCATGCTCAGATTTTTTCTACCTTGTTTCATAACAGGATGCACATTTCTTAATTCGATTTAGATAAGTAGATCTGTATT
The DNA here is from genome assembly GCA_034231615.1 of Meghimatium bilineatum. Taxonomy (NCBI): domain Eukaryota; kingdom Metazoa; phylum Mollusca; class Gastropoda; order Stylommatophora; family Philomycidae; genus Meghimatium; species Meghimatium bilineatum. Next base: position 17,521,058 of record CM067311.1, on the reverse strand, counting down.
TATTTCCTTGTTCATTCGATTTCTTATATCATACTCGATCGTTTGCTCTTTTTATCTTTGCTTCCCTTCTCTTTCTCCTCTTCTTATCCAATGTCATTTATTATCTACTTTTGGTAATCTTATCTCCCCCTACTATACGATGTATCTCCTTCTGTAGTGTGTTGTTTTACCCTGATCAAGACTTTTTTCTCGAAACATCATCTGTTTTTGTGGTTGTTATTAGTATGTCCCGTACTTTGATAATGGCAACACTCTTTACCTATTACCGTTTTTACTTTATATGTCCTGTGTTTCCCAGCCCTCGCACCTCTAGTACTATGCGATGGTGTGCTCTCCGACACTGGAGATTATATCTCCTTTCTCCTTTATATATATAGTGTTACGGTCAATGCACGTCGAAGACGGCTGACTCCTTAACAACACCTAACAACTAACAAGTAACTGTGTTTTTGGGTCATATATATAAAGAGACACAACAGCATGGGAAGATTAATAGCTACAGGTAAAGTTAACGGCAACAGGGGAAGAGAGCGCCCAAGACGGCGATGGAGCAGTGATACATCAGTTTGCTGAAACATGTCTCTAGCTACTGCAGGTTCACTGGTCCAGAATCGAAGTGTGATCAGAGATTCCATAAGGAAGACCACTTTCTTGAAAGACTATGTCACATGATATATATATATATATATATAAGTATGCATATATATGTATACGATGATGATGTGATCCCTTTAGCTGTGAGCTGGTAACTTATAATCTTTCTAACAAAAGAAGAGATCATCCTGTGTAGTAACCAAGATGACACTCGAACTTGCATGAGGTTTGTCGTCACAAAAGCATGATTGTGTTATGAATGTTTATGGATGCAGGTTCGTCGAAGGGAGACACTCCAGTGTAGCAGCATCCCATGTTTGATAACGTCCTGCTAGGAGCGCAGCATATTCTTCTTGGTAACTAGTTCATCATTCTTCTATCTGATCTTCTGATTCAATTGCATTTGTTGGCTCATATAGTGTTCCTCACCACCCAGGAGTCTTCTATAAAAGGACAAAGGTGCAAGAGCCGATATTCTGTTATTATTCGTTATCAATAAAGACCATTTGACAGAAGATATAGATGACATCATGCAAAATGATATATAAAAGATTATATAGAAGATTATATAGAAGATTATATAGAAGATTATATAGAAGATTATATAGAAGATATATATATATATATATATTTGGAAGCCAGTAGTATATATGTAAACTGTAGACCTTCCTTAAATACATGCATTATATTATGTTAGAAGAGTTCTGTGGCTATAAAAACGGATGAGTTGCGTTGAAATGTGCAGATAACGCAGCATAGTGTGTGCATGGATTACATTGGCTCTATTCCCAAAGATACGTCTAAGCAATTATACCAGAGAAAAAGTTTTACTACGAGTGTAATGGGCACTATCCTGAAATGATAACACCACACGTCATGGACCGTAAGAAGTGGCAACTATGCTGAAATAATAACACAGTTGGTGCATATACGGACGAAAATAATATAACATTTGGGAGGGGCAGACCACATATAATGTTGAAGAGTGTATGTAAATACGATATGGGGTCATTTATGATATGGCACATGGGATGTGGTGATAAGTAGCTCTGTATTTGGGATGTATTGAGAAGTAACTCTTCTGAGGAGTTGGACATGACAATGCCCTGGAAGAGCCCAGAGTCTGGAAAATATATTAGCTCTGCACAAGTGAAGATCAGTGCCCTCTAGATCTCTCTTCTGGCAGGGTGGTTCGCAAGGTTTCCAGCAGGATGTAGTCCAGAGAACGGATATACCTTGTGTCGCCGTTTCTTTTCTGCAGTAGCACGAAACACCCGACTCTGACGATGACGTTCAGTGAATGGTGAATATTTTTGTAGCAAGTTTTGTAGGTAAACCGTACGTTGCAATATATTTTCCAAACCACTCGATGGTCACCAACCTCAAATCTTGCTATCGATATAGCCACAGACGCCAATACACTTTTCTTTTATTCTTCTGTTCATGTAGCTTTTATTTCTATCACTTGCTCTTTCTGTCACGCATCTTCTCCTTGAATTTTCTGCAGATTCGAAAAACCAGAGAAAAAGATGGTAGCGGAACACGTTCAGCCAAACCCCGGATCTCAAACATCACTTAACCAACAGCTTGTTATGAGGGACACAGTGGGATATCAGGCCATGGGTATCACTAGGGTAAGTAAACCTTTCTTACTGGCACATTTTATTATTAATTCGGTTTCATTGACACACATTAAGCTCTTTAGAGACATCATCCCGTTTTTCACATCTGCTAATAAGTTAACATCTATACGACGTCATGGAAACCACCATTGTAACATCTATACGACGTCATGGAAACCACCATTGTAACATCTATACGACGTCATGGAAACCGCCTGTGTAACATCGTATACGACGTCATGGAAACCGCCTGTGTAACATCTTATACGACCTCATGGAAACCAACATTGTAACATCTATACGACGTCATGGAAACCGCCTGTGTAACATCTTATACGACGTCATGGAAACCGCCTGTGTAACATCTTATACGACCTCATGGAAACCAACATTGTAACATCTATACGACGTCATGAAAACCGCCAGTGTAAAATCTTATACGACCTCATGGAAACCAACATTGTAACATCTATATGACGTCTTGGAAACCACCATTGTAACATCTATACGACGTCTTGGAAACCACCATTGTAACATCTATACGAAGTCGTGGAAACCGCCAGTGTAAAATCTTATACGACCTCATGGAAACCAACATTGTAACATCTATATGACGTCTTGGAAACCACCATTGTAACATATATACGACGTCTTGGAAACCACCATTGTAACATCTATACGACGTCTTGGAAACCACCATTGTAACATCTATACGACGTCTTGGAAACCACCAATGTAACATCTATACGACGTCTTGGAAACCACCAATGTAACATCTATACGACGTCTTGGAAACCACCATTGTAACATCTATACGACGTCTTGGAAACCACCATTGTAACATCTATACAACGTCATGGAAACCACCATTGTAGCATCTATACGACGTCTTGGAAACCACCATTGTAACATCTATACGACGTCATGGAAACCACCATTGTAGCATCTATACGACGTCATGGAAACCACCATTGTAACATCTATATGACGTCTTGGAAACCACTATTGTAACATCTATACAACGTCATGGAAACCACCATTGTAGCATCTATACGACGTCATGGAAACCACCATTGTAACATCTATACCACGTCATGGAAACCACCATTGTAACATTTAAACAATATATAAGATGTATGACTATGCTAGTGATTAACAACTTTAGTTCTGTCAAGTAATCGTCTACAGTGACAGCCTTCACCTAGTCGTGCACTATCTTTCTTCCTTGATAAACGCTTTTCTAAAAATGTCAATTAAGTGTGTATTACTGTGTTTTATCAGTGAGTAACAAATCTTACCTTCACTATGTCTCCAATTTTCGCAAAAAAAATAAAGAAAAATCACAGCGTTCCTACCAAAGAGTCTCTATTATGTTTCAGTATATAACTGCATAAACTGAAATATGTAAAATGTTGTAACATAAACAGAAATCAAAATGTACAATGTATGGTAAGTGCACAGACAACGTTTCAGCTGCATTCATGACGAAAAAAACAAACAACGTTCCACACATACACACACACACACACGTATATATATATATATATATAGATCCAGTTTTACAATTGCAGTGTGCTACATTATTTTGTTCTCACATTCCCACTGGTTCTCTCTTGTAACAGATCAATAATCGTACCATATTTTCAACACAATGTAGTCCAGAGAACAGAAAAACGTTGTCACCGTTTTTATTTGGCCCAGTAAATTCTACTTCGGCAGCACTAGTCACATTAATGTCATCAATATCAATTATCGACGAAGCTCTGTGGAAGTGACCAGGATTCCAATATAAGTGAATGGTCTTAGCTTCTATGCTCTCTATTTCCATGAAACCATGATCGCTCTTACCGCATATGTATTCTCACACTGACACTTTCAGCTAGGAAGAGACCAACAACATACGAAGACATTCTGATCATATATAATCGTCTACTACAGTGGTCCTAAAACTTTTTTAAAAATTCGTTGCTCCCTTTAAAGGCACATTTTCACCTTGGCTCTCTTGAAGCTTAAAATAAAAGACTAGACTTACATCTATACAGCTTATAACAGATTATATTACTGATCATCTCGGTTCATAAAAGATTACATTGCATATCATCACGGCGTATAACAAATTAAATTACAGACCATTTGGTCTTATAACAGATTGCATTACAGACCACCTCGGCTTATAACATGTTACATTACAGATCATTTCGGCTTAATGTTGTTCCTCCTTCGCAAGCGAAGATAAGCATGACATGAAAAACAATAAATGCGATGAAAATAATAATAATAAATTGGTAATTAACTAATTTGGTTTGTGAGTTCGTAGATGTCCGATGAGTCCGATTCGTGCACGGAAAGTTCTATTGTAGTGCGTGCAGGAGTGCTGAAGGTTCGGGGTAGGAGAATTTACGGATTTGTCCTTCCACTTCTTGCGCTTGTGGATTGCCCGCAGTGTTATTTCTTTTTCAAATTTCGTGATGCCAGCAGTGATATGGGTGTGCCAGGCTGAGCGATCAAGTGCTGTAGTCTCCCAGGAGCTAGGATCGATGCTGCAGTGCTTGAGAGAGTTTTTTAGTTGATCCTTGACGCGCATTATTCTGCCCTCCACTTGACTGCTTACCTTCGTACAGCTCCCCATAGAATAATCTCTTTGGAAGCCGCGTGTCTGGCATACGGACGATATGGCTAGTCAAGCGGTTGGGACTTAGTCAGCAGATGCTTTTCATACGGGACTTCTGAAGGATTTCCGTGTTTGGTACTCGATCCTGCCAATGTACTCCCATGATGTACCGAAAGTGAACAGAGTTAAGCTGTGAGCGTGTCTCACATAGATTATAACAGAGTATAACAGATTACATTACAGATAATATATGATTATAACATATTACATTACAGAACATCTAGGTTTATAACACATTGCATTACAGATAATATCGGATTATAATATTTTACATTACATATCATTTCGGCGTATAATATATTACATTACAGGTCATCACGGCTTAGATCAGAATACATTGTAGATCATCACGGCTCATAAAATATTACATTACAGAACATCACAGCTTATAACATATTACATTACATATTATCTCGACTTATATCAGATTACATTACAGATTATCTCGACTTATATCAGATTACATTACAGATTACCTCGACTTATATCAGATTACATTACAGATTACCTCGACTTATCAGATTACATTACAGATTACCTCGACTTATATCAGATTACATTACAGATTACCTCGACTTATAGCAGATTACATTACAGATTACCTCGACTTATATCAGATTACATTACAGATTACCTCGACTTATATCAGATTACACAACACGTTCTTAGACTAGATGAACAGAGACTGAACAAGCAAGTCATGTGGACACCTGAGGGAAAAAAGAAAAGAGGAAGAACCAAAGTGACCCTAAAAAGCACCAGACTTAAAGAGGAAGAAGTAATAGGCTGCAAGTCCATACATAAACTAAAAGTACAGGCAGTGGACTGAAACATATGGCGAATCATATGTCATATGTACCGCCTGTGGCACGAAAGGAACAAACAAACTAAGTAATTATGAACACACAATGCCGAAGACAAATCATACTCAAACGTTCATGAACACACAACACAACATCTTATCTGAAACACTACTATTTCTTCCCTGCCCCACATTAATAATATATCTTACATCACATTTGGCATCATTGCTACATCACGTCGATCAGTACCACTAATTACACTCGACGACAGCTGCCAGTACTATCATCATCCACAGTTCTACTGTGATCATTTTTATAATCACGGTAATTATTGCAAGAAATTATTTAGACCAAATCAATATCTTGTTTCAGCGACGTCTTCTTCAGTTACACTAGAAAACACTCCTGCACTAGTTTCCACCATTTATAACAGGTACATGAAGCGCAAATGTCATCTTAATTCCATGCTATCACCTTAGCAGTCAGCGCGTTGACATCTGCAAGTAGTTAATGCAGAATAAAATCCTAAGGGCTGTCACGAATTTGTTTAAAATAAACTGAAATTATGTGTGTGAGATAAGAACTATTTCCAATCCGAGTTTAACTTATTTGTCATAAATGATTTTTGGGCACGTGTTTCTAAAATAAACAAAAAAATTTATAAACTTGTCTAGCACAAGTTGTAGGAAAACGACAACTGACGTAATATTTCTCAGTAGTGTTTTGTTGTTGTTTTTTAAAGTGCAAATTGTAGAAATCATAATATTCAAGGAATGCCGAATTCATTGATATGAAATAATGCATTTATTATTATTTTTTTATACAATAACCGTAACAATATTATTTCTCTTTGGTTTGAACCATCTTCAACAGTTCGTATTATTTCTGGTAATATTCAAGTTATTATTAGGATTAGCAGATGACACAGACAGTAATGACGTATACACATTATGAGTACTCACGTGAACCACGGTTTGTTCTATGTAAAGTCTTGTAGATAAATGTTCACAGTTGGTGCTATTTTAAGGACATATACGGAATATTTCTAACAACAGATGATTGTGTTGTTAGACCATCACATGATGATGATGACCATTTGTTACATTCATTTTATGAAATTCAGTTAGATTTATGTCCTTTACTATGAGTTCGTAGATGGTCAATAAGCACTACTCTGGCCGCAAATGTCCATGAACAATTCGGGCGTGTGATGAACACAGCATTTGACCCCTGATCCATCTACGACTCGAGGGTCGCGGTTAAGTGTACAGACCTATCAGTCCGGCAGTCAGAAGTTTAATTTCTCAGGATATAACTGTATCACTAACGGTTCCTAGGTCAATACAGCCTAAGGAAATGGGTAACAAAGTCTTCTGTGAAAGTTCTTGTGGGGGTGCTAATGCTGACCACTTCATCCCTTGGCAAACAGTTGGTCAATGAAAAAGAGGTCCAAACACCTTATTTCAAAGCCATGAAAATGAGGGCCAAATACCGTATTTCACAAGTATGAAAATGAGGGTCAAAACACTGTATTTCACAAGCATGAAAATGAAAAATTTACTCCATTTCTTTGTTGTTTTCATTCTAAGTAACCTCGAACTTTTGTTGAATAGACACCTAGAACTTGAGTTAAATAACCACCTAGAACTTGACTTAAATAGACACTTAGGAGTTAAAATCACAAAGAACGAGTTCAATAGTCACCTAGAACTTGAGTTAAATAGTCACCTAGAGCATGAGTTAAATAGTCACCTAGAACCTGAGTTAAATAGTCACCTAGAACCTGAGTTAAATAGTCACCTAGAACCTGAGTTAAATAGTCACCTAGAACATGAGTTAAATAATCACCTAGAACATGAGTTAAATAGTCACCTATAACGAGTTCATTAGTCACCTAGAACTTGAGTTAAATAGTCACCTAGAACATGAGTTAAATAGTCACCTAGAACATGAGTTAAATAGTTACCTAGAACATGAGTTAAATAGTCACCTAGAACTTGAGATAAATAGTCACCTAAAACTTGAGTTAAATAGTCACCTAGAACCTGAGTTAAATAGTCACCTAGAACATGAGTTAAATAGTCACCTAGAACATGAGTTAAATAGTCACCTAGAACATGAGTTAAATAGTCACCTAGAACATGAGTTAAATAGTCACCTAGAACATGAGGTAAATAGTCACCTAAAACATGAGTTAAATAGTCACCTAGAACATGAGTTAAATAGTCACCTAGAACATGAGTTAAATAGTCACCTAGAACATGAGTTAAATAGTCACCTATAACGAGTTCATTAGTCACCTAGAACTTGACTTAAATAGACACTTAGAACATGAGTTAAATAGTCACCTAGAACATGAGTTAAATAGTCACCTAGAACCTGAGTTAAATAGTCACCTAGAACTTGAGTTAAATAGTCACCTAGAACATGAGTTAAATAGTCACCTAGAACATGAGTTAAATAGTCACCTAGAACATGAGTTAAATAGTTACCTAGAACATGAGTTAAATAGTCACCTAGAACTTGAGATAAATAGTCACCTAAAACTTGAGTTAAATAGTCACCTAGAACCTGAGTTAAATAGTCACCTAGAACCTGAGTTAAATAGTCACCTAGAACCTGAGTTAAATAGTCACCTAGAACATGAGTTAAATAGTCACCTAGAACATGAGTTAAATAGTCACCTAGAACCTGAGTTAAATAGTCACCTAGAACTTGAGTTAAATAGTCACCTAGAACATGAGTTAAATAGTCACCTAGAACATGAGTTAAATAGTCACCTAGAACCTGAGTTAAATAGTCACCTAGAACATGAGTTAAATAGTCACCTAGAACATGAGTTAAATAGTCACCTAGAACCTGAGTTAAATAGTCACCTAGAACTTGAGTTAAATAGTCACCTAGAACATGAGTTAAATAGTCACCTAGAACATGAGTTAAATAGTCACCTAGAACATGAGTTAAATAGTTACCTAGAACATGAGTTAAATAGTCACCTAGAACTTGAGATAAATAGTCACCTAAAACTTGAGTTAAATAGTCACCTAGAACCTGAGTTAAATAGTCACCTAGAACGTGAGTTAAATAGTCACCTAGAACGTGAGTTAAATAGTCACCTAGAACATGAGTTAAATAGTCACCTAGAACATGAGTTAAATAGTCACCTATAACGAGTTCATTAGTCACCTAGAACTTGAGTTAAATAATCACCTATAACGAGTTCATTAGTCACCTAGAACTTGAGTTAAATAATCACCTATAACGAGTTCAATAGTCACCTAGAACGTGAGTTAAATAGTCACCTAGAACCTGAGTTAAATAGTCACCTAGAACATGAGTTAAATAGTCACCTATAACGAGTTCATTAGTCACCTAGAACTTGAGTTAAATAGTCACCTAGAACATGAGTTAAATAGTCACCTAGAACATGAGTTAAATAGTTACCTAGAACATGAGTTAAATAGTCACCTAGAACTTGAGATAAATAGTCACCTAAAACTTGAGTTAAATAGTCACCTAGAACCTGAGTTAAATAGTCACCTAGAACATGAGTTAAATAGTCACCTAGAACATGAGTTAAATAGTCACCTAGAACATGAGTTAAATAGTCACCTAGAACATGAGTTAAATAGTCACCTAGAACATGAGTTAAATAGTCACCTAGAACATGAGTTAAATAGTCACCTAGAACATGAGTTAAATATTCACCTAGAACATGAGTTAAATAGTCACCTAGAACATGAGGTAAATAGTCACCTAAAACATGAGTTAAATAGTCACCTAGAACATGAGTTAAATAGTCACCTAGAACATGAGTTAAATAGTCACCTAGAACATGAGTTAAATAGTCACCTATAACGAGTTCATTAGTCACCTAGAACTTGACTTAAATAGACACTTAGGAGTTAAAATCACAAAGAACGAGTTCAATAGTCACCTAGAACTTGAGTTAGTCACCTAGAACTTGAGTTAAATAGTCAACTAGAACCTGAGTTAAATAGTCACCTAGAACATGGGTTAAATAGTCACCTAGAACCTGAGTTAAATAGTCACCTAGAACCTGAGTTAAATAGTCACCTAGAACATGAGTTAAATAGTCACCTAGAACATGAGTTAAATAGTCACCTAGAACCTGAGTTAAATAGTCACCTAGAACTTGAGTTAAATAGTCACCTAGAACATGAGTTAAATAGTCACCTAGAACATGAGTTAAATAGTCACCTAGAACATGAGTTAAATAGTTACCTAGAACATGAGTTAAATAGTCACCTAGAACTTGAGATAAATAGTAACCTAAAACTTGAGTTAAATAGTCACCTAGAACCTGAGTTAAATAGTCACCTAGAACGTGAGTTAAATAGTCACCTAGAACGTGAGTTAAATAGTCACCTAGAACATGAGTTAAATAGTCACCTAGAACATGAGTTAAATAGTCACCTATAACGAGTTCATTAGTCACCTAGAACTTGAGTTAAATAATCACCTATAACGAGTTCATTAGTCACCTAGAACTTGAGTTAAATAATCACCTATAACGAGTTCAATAGTCACCTAGAACGTGAGTTAAATAGTCACCTAGAACCTGAGTTAAATAGTCACCTAGAACATGAGTTAAATAGTCACCTATAACGAGTTCATTAGTCACCTAGAACTTGAGTTAAATAGTCACCTAGAACATGAGTTAAATAGTCACCTAGAACATGAGTTAAATAGTTACCTAGAACATGAGTTAAATAGTCACCTAGAACTTGAGATAAATAGTCACCTAAAACTTGAGTTAAATAGTCACCTAGAACCTGAGTTAAATAGTCACCTAGAACATGAGTTAAATAGTCACCTAGAACATGAGTTAAATAGTCACCTAGAACATGAGTTAAATAGTCACCTAGAACATGAGTTAAATAGTCACCTAGAACATGAGGTAAATAGTCACCTAAAACATGAGTTAAATAGTCACCTAGAAAATGAGTTAAATAGTCACCTAGAACATGAGTTAAATAGTCACCTAGAACATGAGTTAAATAGTCACCTATAACGAGTTCATTAGTCACCTAGAACTTGACTTAAATAGACACTTAGGAGTTAAAATCACAAAGAACGAGTTCAATAGTCACCTAGAACTTGAGTTAGTCACCTAGAACTTGAGTTAAATAGTCAACTAGAACCTGAGTTAAATAGTCACCTAGAACATGAGTTAAATAGTCACCTAGAACCTGAGTTAAATAGTCACATAGAACCTGAGTTAAATAGTCACCTAGAACATGAGTTAAATAGTCACCTAGAACATGAGTTAAATAGTCACCTAGAACCTGAGTTAAATAGTCACCTAGAACTTGAGTTAAATAGTCACCTAGAACATGAGTTAAATAGTCACCTAGAACATGAGTTAAATAGTCACCTAGAACATGAGTTAAATAGTTACCTTGAACATGAGTTAAATAGTCACCTAGAACTTGAGATAAATAGTCACCTAAAACTTGAGTTAAATAGTCACCTAGAACCTGAGTTAAATAGTCACCTAGAACGTGAGTTAAATAGTCACCTAGAACGTGAGTTAAATAGTCACCTAGAACATGAGTTAAATAGTCACCTAGAACATGAGTTAAATAGTCACCTATAACGAGTTCATTAGTCACCTAGAACTTGAGTTAAATAATCACCTATAACGAGTTCAATAGTCACCTAGAACCTGAGTTAAATAGTCACCTAGAACTTGAGTTAAATAGTCACCTATAACGAGTTCATTAGTCACCTAAAACTCGAGTTAAATAGTCACCTATAACGAGTTCAATAGTCACCTAGAACGTGTTCAATAGTCACCTAGAACGTGAGTTAAATAGTCACCTAGAACCTGAGTTAAATAGTCACCTATAACGAGTTCAATAGTCACCTAGAACTTGAGTTAAATAGTCACCTAGAACCTGAGTTCAATAGTCACCTAGAACATGAGTTAAATAGTCACCTAGAACATGAGTTAAATAGTCACTTAGAACATGAGTTAAATTGTCACCTAGAACATGAGTTAAATAGTCACCTAGAACATGAGTTAAATAGTCACCTAGAACATGAGTTAAATAGTCGCCTAGAACATGAGTTAAATAGTCACCTAGAACATGAGTTAAATAGTCACCTAGAACATGAGTTAAATAGTCACCTAGAACATGAGTTAAATAGTCACCTAGAACATGAGTTAAATAGTCACCTAGAACATGAGTTAAATAGTCACCTAGAACATGAGTTAAATAGTCACCTAGAACTTGAGTTAAATAGTCACCTAGAACATGAGTTAAATAGTCACCTAGAACATGAGTTAAATAGTCACCTAGAACATGAGTTAAATAGTCACCTAGAACATGGGTTAAGTAGTCACCTAGAACATGAGTTAAATAGTCACCTAGAACTTGTTGTTCAATAGTCACCTAGAACGAGTTAAATAGTCATCTAGAACTTGAGTTCAATAGTCATCTAGAACTTGAGTTCAATAGTAACATAGAACTTGAGTTAAATAGTCACCTAGAACGAGTTAAATAGTCATCTAGAACTTGAGTTCAATAGTCATCTAGAACTTGAGTTCAATAGTCACATAGAACTTGAGTTAAATAGTCTTTCCTGGTATGTTTGCTGTTAGTTAACCTAAACCTTGAGTTCAATAGTTCACCTAGAACTTGAGTTCACATTCACAGTGTAGCATTGTTTGAATTATTAATTGTGTGACTGGGAGTGAGGTAACAGAGCTCCAGATTGGACGCTCCCTTATAGAAGATTCGATCGATTCTACGTCCATGCGATGGAGCGTATCCGTTCTGCAAAGTTTAACTTCATCAATCTAATATTCTATATGTATCGCATTGCTCTTGGTATTTTTTGTTTGGCTTTAGTAAATTGTAGATAACATTACATTGACTGTGCTGGAATTTTAAGAAGATATTCTATTTCGTATGCTCCTGTTTGCTAAATCTCCAGTTGTTCTCACCGGCGAACATGAGCTCACTGTGCAGCGAAGTGAATATTATATATCGTCTTCATCTGCGAGCGTTCTCAAATCTCCTGCTAGTTGGCAGTAGTCCGGGAAAAGTAATGTATTTTGTAATGGAAACGTAATGGTTTATAGCGTCGCTGCGATATTCGCACGCTTCGACCTGACACATCCAACTTCAGCATTGGGTCATTTAATCGTATAGGATTTGGGGCCAATTATACAACAAAACCTCTGCAGTCAATTATTTTGACATGAATGGCAGGTCAGAGTGTTGCTTTTCTTTGTTCCCCTTCCAAACTCTGACAAAACAGCAAAATATGGTCACTCTTGCGTTAAATAGTCAACTAGAAAAATGTTAATAATCACCTAATTCTATTATCATCATACACACACAGAGAGAGACACTGACGCTCACACACTAACATAAACATGCGTATATATATATAATAGACTTCTGTAGAAAATATGTCTGTATTTCTGTATGAGGAAAACTATAAATGTTACTAGAGGAAAGAGATGTGTCAGGCCGAAAGGCGCAGATATCGCAGCAATGCTGTAAACTATGGCACAACGCATTCCGTTCTCCGAACTACATCCTGCTAATCTGCAGGAGTTTGAGAACGAACACAGAAGAAGAAGACTAGAGGAAAGCGACGGAGAAATGAGGATACCAGAAAAGAAATAAAGACTTTCTAAGTCAAGACTATATCGATAGACAGCACACCTGGTGGTTTGGTCACCTCATGAGAATGGAACCAACTATTCGTGTATGCAACAGTAGAATATCGGGACTACGCCACATAGATGGACTAGGCATAGAAGACCATGCTAGATGGGTGGAGACAATCAAAGAAACCTTACAGCGACATAGCTTAACTCAAATTACCAAAGACAAACAACTTTAAATTCCCCACCCCTCCGTCCCCGCTCCCCCACCCCCAACTAAGATTAACGGCACAAGTGGAAATGACAATAGATAGATAGATAGATAGATAGATATGTATTCTTGTGCTCTCGCCTCCTGTAATTTCCAATATTTTGCTTCCACTTCTGTATTGATCAGATTCTCTCATTTCTGAGTTCCTACTCTACGCTCAAAATTATCTTCCTGATTGTAATTTCTTTTTATCTTTATCTCGTTTAATTTAATTTAAGGTCAATATTTTCACAATCTGTCCAGAAATGAAATAACTCTGTGGGAATTGTTCTAGAGCTTCATTGAAGCGTGAATTCCCTTGTCAACAGCATCGATCGCTAATATAATGTTTGTAGATATCTAATGTGTGCATTTGCAGGATTGTTTCCGTCATTGAACTTTCGACTCATTGAAATATGATCTCTATTCTGACACAAGAAGTTCCCGGCAACACCGCACGAACAACACTGTATGAACAACACTGCACGAACAACACTGTATGAACAACACTTCACTGACCATGAACATGCATGAACATGCACGAACAACACTGTATGAACAACACTTCACTGACCATGAACATGCATGAACAACACTTCACTGACCATGAACATGCACGAACAACACTGTATGAACAACACTTCACTGACCATGAACATGCATGAACAACACTTCACTGACCATGAACATGCACGAACAACACTGTATGAACAACACTTCACTGACCATGGACATGCATGAACAACACTTCACTGACCATGAACATGCACGAACAATACTGTATGAACAACACTTCACTGACCATGAACATGCACGAACAACACTTCACTGACCATGAACATGCATGAACAACACTTCACTGACCATGGACATGCACGAACAATACTTGACTGACCATGGACATGCACGAACAACACTTCACTGACCATGAACATGCATGAACAACACTTCACTGACCATGAACATGCACGAACAACACTGTATGTACAACACTTCACTGACCATGAACATGCATGAACAACACTTCACTGACCATGAACATGCATGAACAACACTTCACTGACCATGAACATGCACGAACAATACTTCACTGGCCATGAACATGCACGAACAACACTTCACTGGCCATGAATCTAGCATATTTTATCATTGTGTAATGGTGAATTATTGTAGGAATGTAAATTTCGTTGATTAATATTTTCTTTGTCTAATGTTAACATTTTGTGAACTGGCAATGTTGATATTAATGTTCGCAACTTTGTACTGAGCTTCCGAGTGCATCATGCGTCTCCACTATGACTTGACCATGACCCTCCACTGTAGAAGACCAACCAGCAGTTTAGACGTGGCTTTCAACAGAAAAAAAGGCCTAGCAACAGAATCTATATATGTTATATTTATACGTCATATTTTTTATTATTTCCATGAATTTCGTTTGTACATAGTGATCAATGAAAGAAACGGCAATATTCAAAATCGTCATGTGTGAAGCCGTGTTGTCCTCTTCTTCTGCGCTCGCTCTCAAACTCCTGCAGATTAGCAGAATGTAATTCGGAGAATGGAGTGCATTATGTCATGATTTACAGCGCTTCTGAGAAATCTGCGCCTTTTGGCCTGACACATCCGACTTCATCATGACTCTGGGTCACCTTTACCCTATATGGGTGTACACAGCAAACTCCGCCCCGTAACCTCCTTTGTAGCCTCTTACGACATACAAGGACGGTAAATAGTGTTGCTATTTTTTGCTTCCCTCTCTGGCCTCGACAACATAAGGACGAAGGTTTATTTTCATTCTCCTCGTTGGGCATCTATTGTCGATGGTCACGAGTAGACGCTTGATTATGTGCACCAAAATAAATCCCTCTTATATACAACATATTCCGACCTATGATCGAACCCGCGACCTCCGCGAACAGTGTTGTTCATAAGGTAAATTACTTACCCACTAGACCTAGATGTGCATAAGAATAGAACTTGATTGAAATATAGCAAGGACAGATAAATGTTCAATGAAGAGAGAACAACGAGGGAAATAAACTTGACTGCATCACATGGGTAACATAAAAACAATGACCGTAGACAATATAAGAAGTACTGGTTAATGGAAAACAAGCCTTCTTTATGACTCATTTGACGAGATTCTCGTGTTTTCATTCATCATGATGATTATACGTTGTTTGACAGTCAATGAAAATCAATGTAATAGCAACGGAGTCATTTTAGCATATTTTTTTCCTATTAGACGACAGGTCTTATAAAACCGAGGGTGCCTATTAAAACATGACATGACACCTTGATGAAGATCAAACTGGAGGCAAAATTGAAGATTTTTATGTAAGATATAAACAAGGTTGCAAGAGGGAAACGAAAAGTAATCACATTTTCTCATAGTGCCCCCCAAGACAAGAGACTAAAAACAACGTGTTGAGGATTCGTTGCAGTGAAACTGCGTCGCCGATCTACATCTGTTCTGTGTCTTGACTAAGAGTAATTACCTAATAGAAAAAATGAATCATGTTTGAAACAAGAGAGACGTGAAACATCAATATATCTTATGATTTTACTGTAACAAGAGAGATATGTGAAACATCAATATATCTTATGATTTTACTGTAACAAGAGAGATATGTGAAACATCAATATATCTTAAAATTTTACTGTAACAAGAGAGATATGTGAAACATCAATATATCTTATGATTTTACTGTAACAAGAGAGATATGTGAAACATCAATGTATCCTATGATTTTACTGTAACAAGAATGTGTATCTTAGATTTGCCTGGGATGAAACGATAAGAGATCAGGGGTTCTCCAATCTGGTGCTCTCAAAAAGACATGTTCTCGCGTCATGAGAGTTAAAAAGTGCTCGCGAGCACTTACAACTACATGTAGGCACTATTGAACCGCGTTAGTGCAGTGGCTAGCGCACTAGTTTCGAATATGAGTGGTCCTGGGTTCATTCCCCAGGTGAGATGGAAATGTTTTTATGATTGCAACGGTTTCTGGGTCGACCAGCCTTAAATGCGTACCGGATTAATCCGGGAAGTAAAGACTGAGAGGGAGAGGAGATGGCTACCGCCCTCATTTGCAAGCCTCTGAAATGTGAGATCGCTAACACCCCTACGGAATTAATAAATGCTATGGGTTACCTTTACTACTTACTTTACTATTGTCTATTGTCTTTCTCCAGGTGGTTTATGATCCACTCTTGCCGTTAAGCGTAGGGGTGATTGGAGCTCGAGCTTGCGTTCTAAAGCCAGATGTGTGGCTTCGGTTGTGCTATGACCATGTCTGTACAGGATGTCCCTGACGTTTTCTATCCTTTTTTCGGTGGTCTTCCTCTGGCTTTGTACCCTGATCTCATTTGGTTATATCCCTGTACGGGCAACTTGTCGTGATGCATTATCATAATGTGGGTACAAGTTATTTGAAAAGTTTGAGAACCCGTAATAGGTTAGCAATAATGATAGTATTTCATTCTATACAATTAGTTTTGTTATCACACCACTGTGATAATTTTGAAACAAAGAATACTAACGCTGTTACTTTCCATACATGTCGTAAGTGGTGATTAAGAAGGTTTGGGGTGGAATTGTTTGTCCCATCCATACATCAGTGACCTAAAAAGACGTGCTAAGTCCGATGTATCAAGTTGAAATGAACAGATATCGCAGCTGAACTGTAAAGCAGTTCAGAGAACGGACGTTGCTGTGTTAGGTTTTGCACTTTTACTGAACAACCTTTGTCTTTCGGCTTGCCATATCCGAGTTCACTATGACTTCTGGATTATTTTACACGATCTTGTTGGACAGCCACTTCACTCGAAAACTTCCTTAGTCGTTTCTTACAACGTAACTGGAAGGTCAGAAGTGTTGCTATTCTTACCTCTCCTATCAGGTCTCATTAATGCATAGACGAAATATCCAGCACAATACCATAGACCATAAAACTAGCAAACAGCAAGATTTTGCAACAACTAACTGTGAAGGACAAACTGGCAATACAACATGTAACTGTGTACTCTCTAGAACAGTGAATCCCAAACTGTTTGGCACCGTAGACACCTTGCCGATTTATTTTGTTTACCATGGACCACTTGTCTGCCCAATATTGAATTTGTCTAAACATATTGACTTCACATGTGGATTTCTTCTTTCTTTTCGTTCGTTCTCAAACTCCTGCAGAATAGCAGGATGTAGTCCGGAGAACGGAATGCGTTGTGTCATGGTTTACAGCATTGCCGCGATATCTGCGCCTTTCGGCCTGACACATCCGACTTCAGCATGGCTTTGTGTCACTTATCCTATATGGGATGGGACAGCCAACTCCATACCATAACCTCCTTAGTCGCCTTTTACGACATGCGTGAAAGGTAAACAGTGTTGCTATTCTTTACTCTCCTATCGGGTCCCGGCAACACACGGGCGTCATGTGAATTTGACAGCTGTCACAGTGCTGATCACTCATATCAGTATTTATTTTTCTTTTTTGTTAAGTTGTAAAAATTGTAAATTTTCTAAAAACTATTTTATTGATACCTTTATGGGAAAAAAAATATACATTTCCTGCACACCCAATTTTTATTCTTCCTTTGTCTAAAAAGACACTTGAGGGTCCATACAGACCGACCCATTACGAAACTATGCCTTAGAACATGCATATTTGTTGACCATATCAAACGACAAAACAACCTAGAATTATATATACGGTATGGCTGTATACATAGGATATGTATTTTTGGTTGAAACCATGGAAACAACGTGAGACAAGGAAGAAGCCATATAAAACATATAGTCTTTTGAAACTGTTTTAGCTAAAAGAAAAAAAAATGTGTGTTTTCAAACGTTCGTGGTATGTATATCAATATCAATAAACCCCTAACCCATCAGGGTCGTAGGGGTACCACATTGGATGCTTCAGCACACAGAGTCCTCCAGCGAATTCTATCCTTAGCGAAGCGGATGAGTGTGGAAATATCTAGCCCTGTCCATTCCTTGATGTTGTCTGTCCATGTCTTTATTTGTCCCCCTCTGCTTCTTCCATCCTCGACAGTTCCCTGCAGTATTGTTTTTGACAAGGAATCGTGCCTGCATACATGTCCGAACCATGCTAGTTTTCATATTCTAGGTATGTATATTTCCATCCAACATGGAACCAGGAAGTATAATTATGTGCACATCGTCCCTATATAAGAAAGTGGAACATATAATTTATCTTCCCTTACAGATGTGTTTCATAACAACATTTTGAGCGAGGGTATGTCTACAGATAATGTACTCTGTGTTAGTTTATCAGTCTCGTTTAGTTACCAGCATATCGCTCTAATTTAGCCACACCTCTCTTGGCATGGTGTTTCTAAAGTCTGCTCAGGGTTACAGGTTCACATAAGTATTTTGTTTCAACGGATTACGTCCTATCTCCCTAAGAATATTCATAACATCGTTTCAGTTCATTTCTTTTCCGATCCCTACGATTGCCATGCCAACAAGCTTGTCTGCACGTTCATTTCCTCGGAAACCGGCATGTCCAGGCACAAATATGAAGTTGATACTAGTCAGATTAGACTGATTCACCAACTCCAACCACTGTCTGCGTGCCCAGCCATTCTCAATCTTTCTTAGCATGCTCATTGAGTCGCTGAGAGATCATATACAACTTAAAATTTGAGACTAACCACGACATTTCCATGGCTACCGCCATGATCTCCATGGTCATACTACTTCTAGTCGTAGCATGTACACCGCTATTTTCAATCATAGTTCTCTATCCAACCTGTGCAGTGAACACCCATATACTGCACACATTGTGAACAACAACCATCTGTATACATTACTGTCTCCCTCACACGAATTTAATCAATCAAATCCTAAACTTCTGCTTGCACAACAAAAGGGTTATGTGATCAACTCGCCATGTCAAGTCTTATGTGTGCTCAAAATGTATTTCCTAGTTCTGATGGCACTTTTTCCCCAATCTGCACCAGGATTTATATTATCGGGTGGACATACACGTTGATTTATACCCTCCTCCTGGCCCATCCAAAATGTTCCTCTTTTAAGCCCCCCCCCCCCTTTAAATCTCAGAATTTCTCCATGCAGCCGTGCAGAGGATGATTTATGTCTTCAGTAACTAAAATCGTAAAGTACGCGTTCGGCAGATCCTCCAGATCTTGGTCTATCTTCCATGGTAAAAAACAAGGAGGTCGAGCTTCCCTACAGGAGCTGTGTCTTTTGTGCATCCAAGTATGATATATATATAGTGTATTGTTTTGTTTGTCTCGACCATAGGAATTACGAGCGATGACGCTCCTATTTCCTATGTGGAACAAGTATTTCTCCATACTTTTCTTTCATGCAAGAAGACTATTTTCGATTAAGAAAGATTTAACGAGAAAACTTACTCAATGTGGATCTTCCTGGCATAATGGTTAAGTCGTTTGCTTTTTGCTCAAGGGTCCGAGGTTCGAATCTTGCTCTGGATGTCATGTTAACATTGTGAATTTTTTCGGATATTCCTGTGGATTCCATAGCTTGAAGTTACATGTTGTGAGTTGTACGCTCAGCGAAGGCGTGCCTCTTCGTTGAGAAGGATGGAGTACATGTTGGATGATGCAATCAAGTCAGTCTTCTATGCATATTCCGCCTTACATAAAAAAAAACACATATAACTGGTTCTCTTAGAATGTGAAAATCAAGGCTTAATAAGGAAAACAAAGTATCAGATATCATGGCCATATTGTGGACACTCATTATACGACGTAATATTATTCGCCATCGATTTTTCATTAACGTCATCTCCTTCAGCTTCCCCCATAACTTGTCCATCACTCTTGTCTTTTACGTGCACATTTTTATTATGTTCCCTTTGGCTTCTGGTGGTGTTGTTTTTTTTTGTATTTGTTACATAATGATTACAGTCGACGTTTCTGATTACAATAATTATTTATATCTTCACTTTAGAAAACTATCTGTCTTCCGTGTACTCGTCTCATCTGTAATATATTGCATACATCGATTCGTGCGGTGATCGACGTGTTGTTGTGTTATTTATTTACTATTGTACTGTTACCAGCCGGCATGCGGTAGTTCTTAATATTGATCTATCGGAGCGATCGTTAATGCAACAGTTAACTGTCTTGTTTGTTTGTTTGTTAAATGGGGGATTAAGCCTCTTAGCTGAGGCACGACACTTTCAACCTAAGACAGAAGTCTATTTTGGTTATATCAGGCCGTATTAGCTTTTATCTAAATGTGACATAATGGTCTGGGTGTTTGGAAAGCCGTGCGTGTTATTGCTATGTATTATCTATATTGCTAGGTGGAGTTGATGTTTATTTGTGGCCAAGATGCCTTTTATCTAAGTGTGACCTATGGTCTGGGCGAGTTGAGAACCGTGCGCGCTATTATTGCAAAAGAATGTTATGTTGCTAGTTGTATTAAACTGTTTATTTCCGGTGGTATTGCTTTTTTAATTTAAGAGTGACACTAATGCCTGGGGGAGTTTGAAAAACCGTGCGTGCGATTATGCCAAAAATTGTCCATATTGCCAGTCGTTCCTAGGTTGTTATTTGTTGAAAGCTGTGGAGAGAGACCTGTAGAAAGACTGATGACAAACACTGACTTATTTTGTTTTTGACTTGCTTAGATTTTTTAATTAGGGCTTTAGTCCTGGTTATAAATTGTTTAATTAGTTTTAGCCTATCTGGTGGTACATCATGGCCCAGAACCTTTTCTAATTTATATTGTATTTTATTGTTTAGGTAGTAATCTTTTAGGTCTTGCCTATGATGGTTGTATTTATGACAATGGAGTAGGAAATGATCTATTGTATTTTCCTCTTCACAGTCTTCACATATTGGTTCAAGTATATAATGTAATGATTTTCCCAGTCTAAGTCGTAGTAGTTTCCTATTGGCAGGGATTTTCAGCTCTTTCTTAATTTGAGTGGTCCTAGTGGGTCCTTTTAGCATTGCATGTGCATGTCTTCCTTTTGCACTGTTGTCCAATTTTTCTGTCCATTCCTTAAGTATTGTGTCCTTTATTATGCTTCTGGTTTCCGATCTGCCAAGTCCTACCTGGATTTCTGTTCCTTGTGTTCGTACTTTCTTGGCTTCCCTGTCCGCTGCTTCATTTCCTGGTATTCCGACATGGGCTGGAATCCACATTACATTAACCCTCGTACCAACGTGAATATCTACTTATGTAGGGTATGTTCTATGGATATCCTACTCAGAGAGGGTAAATTCTAGTTAACTGTCAGTAGGTGACATGCCAATATATAGTCAGGTTTTCCTCGTACTGTATCCCACATTTCAGCTGTGCAATTACACGTTTCTCTGGTGCAGAATTTCGTGAACCCAACATTGAACTTCACTTTCATCATCATCATCATGTGACATATTCTTTCCAAAACGTGATCTTACTTATGAATTATGTGAATACTCCGCAATTCTGGGCGAGTTGACTTGCGCAGCTAGAGACATGTTTAACACATCACAATCTGATATCACACATCACTTTGGTGGAGTCAAATGGGCACCAATTATAAATATTGTCCTATCTTATAATGTATACATGGTGCTCCGGCTATGAACAGGTGACACATTGAATGTGGTGACAATGAGCTCTGTGCAGGACGTAACAATTTCCAGGGAGAGCCCAGAATCAGGCAAAAATTGTCTCTGTTTATAATTGGAAAGCTCCCTTAAATGGCGCGGAATGGCTGGTTGTACCACCTTTCTAGTGCGTATGTTGCAGAAAATCTGGAAATAAAATATTTTTGACAGGGACGTTGAAGCTCATGACTCCAATTGCATGTTGAGGAAGGTAGAATAGCCACGACATCCCTAGAATTTACCCACTC
Source organism: Meghimatium bilineatum (assembly GCA_034231615.1). NCBI lineage: Eukaryota > Metazoa > Mollusca > Gastropoda > Stylommatophora > Philomycidae > Meghimatium > Meghimatium bilineatum. Next base: position 17,498,606 of record CM067311.1, on the reverse strand, counting down.
TAAGTAGGATATCCATAGAACATACCCTATATAAGTAGGATATTCCTAGAATTTACTCTCTCAAAGTAAGATATTCCTAGAATGTACCCTCTCTAAGTAGGATATTCCTAGAATGTACCCTCTCTAAGTAGGATATTCCTAGAATTTACCCTCTCTAATTAGGATATTCCTAGAATTTACCCTCTCTAAGTAGGCTTTAAGGATTGTCATCATCATCAGGTGCCATGCCGGATGGCGTAGGAGCTCATGGCTCTCCACAGCTCTCTATCTCCAGCATTACGTATCATGATCGTTGTTATTTGGAATTCTCGTTTAAGCTCTGTTGTTTGCTAAATTGAGAGTTTAGTTTAAGCTCTGTTATTTGTTAAATTGGGAGTTTAGTTTAAGCTCTGTTGTTTGTTAAATTGAGAGGTTAGTTTAAGCTCTGTTATTTGTTAAATTAGGAGTCTCGATTAAGTTCTTTTGTTTGTTAAATTGTGAGTTATATTAAGCTCTATTGTTTGTTAAATCGGGAGTTCAGTGTAAGCTATGTTGTTTGTTAATTTTGCAGTTTAGTTTATCCTCTGTTGTTTGTTAAATTGGAAGTTTAGTTTGTTTGTGTGTTTGTTTTGCGTTCGCTCCATTGTAACCATCACGGATATCCGTGCGATTTCCTCCGGGAGCGTGATTACGTTGTGCCACCGTTAGGTGGCGCCTTGTAGGCCTAGCACATCCGATTTCGGCATGCCTTGACAATTCGGGTGGGCTACCCTTAGCCTGTGACAGCCTCTATATCTGTCTCCAGGCACGCGTAGTGGCGACTCTACGCCCAGACGATTTTTGCTCTCGTCTGACTCGCTCGAGGTGTTCCACTGTCTATGAACTTGCCTCGTATAATTGGACGTGCTGTGCCTGTGCCCATTGGGTACTGAACCGTTTCTTATCCGTGAGCCTGGTTCCTTAAGGGGAAGAACTCAACAGAGGAGTTGGACCCTGGCTCTTTCGCCCTCTTATCCGAGGTGTCATTCACCGACATCGTGTACCCCTTGTCCAAGTTCGAGTCTCACACCACGCGTTTGAGAGCAAGGCGTTTCAGAGCTGAGCGTCCTTGTCCCAATAGCGCCTGAGCCCATCAGGTACTGAACCCTTTCTCTCTTCAAGTGTATTTCCGGTGTAGGAAAACCTTACAGTAGAGTTGGGCTAGGGCTAAATCGTTGTCCCTTTTGTGCCTGAGCCCATCTGGTACGGGACCCTTTCTCTTCGCGAGCATATTTCCGGTTTAGGAAGGCTCGTCATTAGAGTTGGATTAGGTCTTCTTGCTTTACCAGACGCCAATGAATGGGTCTGGGTCTCTGCCTGTAAGGAACACAGGTAACTAGATGCTCGTCTCGAGCTGACGTAGCTTGTAGTTCCCCTTTCCTAGAGACTTTTCACTTTCTATTTGCAGTTCGCGCTGTCCTCTAGCGCTGTTCTGCCCTTTCATTGTTTCATTGTACTCGGTATGAAATCTATTTGTCTCTCGCTATGCATCTACCTTTGCGTGCATTTTACATTGGCCGCCCCTCCAATGTTCGGACTGGACTGACTATCCTCACTGTATGTCGACAGTGTCGCTATATGTGGTGATGCATGTGGTGTCGGAGATATTGTCTGTCTCTTGTGCAGTCAAATCTCTTTCCATCTGCTACCTCCACATTCTCGGACACGATCCCCAAATGATTTGGCCAGAATCAGCTCGAGCTGCTGTATTTCTGTTTCCAGGGTGCACTGCGTGGAGGTACATTTGGGATCTTGGTCATCTGCTAACCCTGGGTCCGCCTAGAGCAATGCGTTCCCTTTGCACCCCGGAAGTTTAGTTTAAGCTCTGTTGTTTGGTGTTTGTTTTTTAAATTGAGATGCTCGTTTAAAGACATGAATGTCCCAACGAAGCTTTACACCACAACACAAGACATTACGTTCTCTTGAATAATTTTTGCAGAAATTTGAGAATGAACGCAAAAGAAGATGCAACTGAACCGATGTACTCTTCTTTCAACGTAAGACCGACATTTACTGTGAGTATAATAAGGCATTATGGTATTTCAACCTTATGCGCCAATGTTGTTATCTGGGACGAGCTTTGATGATTATAGTGATTGGGGGTGGAGGAGCTTTGGTATTCATTTCTAGAAGTTCCTCGTCAACCCGATATGATCAGCACGATGGTAGTGAACGTAGTAGACCGTGAAATTATTGAAAAGCGTTTTCTACTTCCGTTCCTATGTAAGACTTGGTGGTCAATACACTGGTACATGTGCAATATGCATTGAAGTGTTTCATTGGTTCTTCTCCAACTAGGGCTGTCAAACGTGTCAATAACTGTCAAGAATTCAGCCATACCTGTCCTTTACTTAAATATGTCCAGTCCAAAATGTTATCCCCAACTTCTTAATACGGTTTAGCAGAAAAGATAGACAAAATACAAGAAATTGTCAGATTTGTTTTAAAATTTTCACATTTGAACAACCGTATTGTTGGCGTAGATTTTTGTCACCCCCGCCCCCGCCCACCCCTGCCGATCCCCATGTCAACAGCGGTCAATTCATTTTAGACCACCCCCGCCCACCTAATTATAGAGGTAATTTATGAAGTCTTCCATTATATCGAATATTTCGGCCAATACTTCGAACAAGCCACTGCTACAGTATCGATTATTTTGGCCAACACTTCGAACAAGCCACTGTTACGAATGGAATACAGGACAACATGTTTGTACAGTTCAGTACATGATGTTTTTTCTGTCTTCGAAGTTGGATAATTTTGAGTTATTAAAACCAGTCTTGCGCAATATTGTTCGATATTTTCTTCTTTTGAAGTCATTATGCACCATTTTTTTCTTAATGTTGTACTTCGATGTTTAGTAATCGCGTTTACCACTCGAATTTTTACATTTACTGAAATGGATCTTAATAGTGATAATTGTGTATTTCGTAACAATGAGATATGTGATTTTCTGTTGTTAATGACGAGTAAAATATATGTTTAGAGATGTAGTTTCTAAGAAGAATAATGAAAATACAATTGACAGCTAAGAAACTAATGCAGAGATTCTCATTGATGCTAGCGTAAAAAGATCAATCATATCAAACTTCAGGGGCAGACGGTCAAGATTTCTAGGGCATGTGCTGAGAAGAACACAACTTGAACACTTAATAACCACTGCAAAGATCGAGGGGAGAAGAGATAGGGGTCGACAAAAAGAAAAGTTACTAGATGGACTAGTATTGTGGCACGGTAGAAGTTCACCAACCGAGCTTATTCACAACACAAGAGACAGAGAATCGTGGAGTAACATGATCTCCTACCCCATTTCGGCATGTCACTTGATTGATTGAATCATATCTTTATTATATTTTCCAAAACTTACTTCACAGTCTATAATACGTGCATAGTAAATCTTAACACATAATTATTTTGTTTAAATGCTGGAGTACCCACTGCTGTTATACACTTAACTTTCACGTCTTCTGATCCAAGTGTATACATCAGAAAATCTCAGTACAGTTAAGTGAATTCTCTACTCATTTGAGTCTTTTTTGATGCATATAGAAGGCTAATTTAGCATTGCACCCTATCTATGACACTCAAAATGCATACTATGTCTACCAGTCTTGTAGACGGATCATCTCTTGTCTTAAGGTGGAAACGAGTCACACAATTCACCTGTGACCACGTTCAGTTAGTACCGAAGAAGACACAATGACATCACTATAGCACCAGATATCAAGAATAAATATGTACTATGGTTTTGACTAATATATATTATTCTGTGAGAAGTGTTTTAGGAAATGTAAACTACCAATTAATATTTTCTATCTTCTTCCTACTGATTTTTTGAATTGTTTTCTATTTTCTTCCTACTGATTACTGAGTTGTTTTCTATTTTCTTCCTGCTGATTACTGAGTTGTTTTCTATTTTCTTCCTGCTGATTACTGAGTTGTTTTCAACTTTCTTCTTAACGATAACTGATTTTAATTATATTTATGCTTATGTTTACTGATCTTTCTTCTTCTTCAGCGTTCAATCTCCAACTCCCGCTGAATCTCGCTTATAGCAGGACAATGATACTACTAGATTTCCAGAAGAATGTAGTCCAGAGAATGAAAAGATATTGTATCTTCGTTTTATTGCGTAAATGGTCCGACACATCCGTTTCTGTGGAGTTTACTGGTTTATTCTTCTTGGTGATTACTGATTTGTTTTCTATTTCTTCTTTTATTTGCAGATTTTTTTTCTTTTTCTTCTTTTAGTTACTGATTTGTTTCCTAATTCTTCTTTCAGTTACTTTGTTTTCAATACTTTTTGGTGATTATTCATTTATTTTCTTTTTTCCTCCGAGTTCATTCTCAAGTACTCCAGATTTGCAAAATGTAGTCTGGAGAACATAATCTGAGGGCAGTGATCTTCTGTTTTTTCATGCCGAAATCGGATGTGCTAGGCCTACAAGGCGCATAACGGTGGCACAACGTAATCACGCTCCCGGCGGAAATCACACGGATATCTGTGCTGGTTACAAAGGAGCGAACGAAAAAAAAAATAAAAACAATCTTCTGTTTGAGAAATGTTATGCTGTTGATTTAATATTTTCTTTATTTTTCCATTTATACCTCTTTACGCCTTGCAGAGTTATTTGGAGATGGCTTTTTGTGTGCTTCATATATGTTTGTTTTCGTTAATTCTTTCATGTCTGTGATTCATATTTTGCATTATCTATCCTTAGCTTTGTATCCATCGTGTCTGTATAGCAATGCTATGTGAACGGCACTAACTGATGGTAGTCAGGAAGAATATGAAAAATCACTTAATCTATTTTTTTCTGATGTAATCCAAAATTGGCATTGTGTTTGTTAGTTTTCTGATGTTTTCATTTATGTTTCCGACTCCGATTGTTACTCCAAGAATTCTACGTAGACAAGTCATTTCTGTTGTAGCAGGTTTTATTTTGACGTCTGTTGTTAGTATCCACGTTTGACATTGGTAGCATAGTTTTGGTATAATGGTCGTTTTATTTAGTCCAGTTTTTGAGATCATGTTCACATTTTTGTTTTTGAAAATAAGCGTGGATCTGGTATGATCTGTCTAAGGTCGAAGTGGTACAGTCTGTGACGGCCAATGAACCGAGTTCGATCTCCACAATAGGCAATTGTGTATCTGGACCGTTCAGAACGCAGTGGCAAACCACTGAACGTATTTATATTGCCTAGAAAATCGACACAGCCAATAAATGCTGGGTTGATAGCTAAGTCCTGTAAAGGATATCCTACCAATAACAAAATCTGGTATGATCTGACTAAGATCTGGTATAATCTGTCTAAGATCTGGTACATCTGTCTAAGATCTGGTATGATCTGTCTAAGATCTGTATGATCTGTCTAAGATTTCGTATGATCTGTCTAAGATCTGGTATGATCTGTCTAAGATCTGGTATGATCTGTCTAAGATCTGGTATTATCTGTCTAAGATCTGGTATGATCTGTCTAAGATCTGTCTAAGATCTGGTATGATCTGTCTAAGATCTGGTATGATCTGTCTAAATCTGGTATATCTGTCTAAGATCTGGTATGCTATGCTGCATCTGTGTTGGATTTCTTTCGTGTATTTTCCCATTTGATGATATGATTCTCCCAAGATAAGTCAATACTTTCACTTGTTTAAGCTACTGGTCATCGATGTAAATAGTAGTGTTTCTTTATGTATTTTGCTATTGATATTACATCGGGTTTTTTCTGTGTTTAGCTTCACGTTAATGTTCCTACATGTTGTTTTAAATCTATTCATACGTTGTAGTTATTCTTCTGATGTTGACATTATTGCTCGATCGTCTGTAAAAAAAATGTTTGCTCTAGAGGTTGTTTAGGTTATCTTCTTCATTGGTGTTAGAAATATTACATTCACAATCGATACGTTGTAGTTATTCTTCTGATGTTGATATTATTGCTCGATCGTCTGTAAAAAAAAATGTTTGCTCTAGAGGTTGTTTAGGTTATCTTCTTCATTGGTGTTAGAAATATTACATTCACAATCGATACGTTGTAGTTATTCTTCTGATGTTGATATTATTGCTCGATCGTCTGTAAAAAAAAATGTTTGCTCTAGAGGTTGTTTAGGTTATCTGGTGTTAGAAATATTACATTCACAATCGATATATGTGATGATTAGCAAGGGAGATATAACTCATCCTTGTCGCACGATAAAGGGTATGTGGAATTAGTCTTAATGCCCTACACTCGTTCTAACATTAACTACCTGTATAACTATTCCTGTACACGTTGAGTAGGTGTTGTGGAACCCCATATTTTGTTTGTATTTTCCATTTTTATTGTTTGTCTACTTTGTCCAAGGCTTTTTCTTGGTCAATAACTGTTGATATATGGTACCTTATCCTAAATATCCGAAAGTTTTATCACACCAAGGCGACACCGATATTATTTTTTCCATTATGATATTTTAAAAAATCGAATATGCAATATTTATGTTGCGTAAGCTCATCTATATATATTTATGCTAATTTTGTAGGTAATTTTGTAAAACATAAGAATATTGTCGGTATGAAATTGGGTCAAAGGTTAAGAGTATCGATATTTGACTTGAAAATATTGAGTGGACACCTCGCGAAAGGGTATGAATATACATCATGTCTCTATAATCGATACTCGCTGTTGCATTAATAAACAGTCTGGTGTCGCCTTCCGCCAACATACGAACGAACGCTCACATAAACAGACAGCAATTACTGCTCGAATAATCATAAACAAGAGGTGTGCTGTTACTGGCTATCTCCTATCAAAGTCATAGCTTTAGGGTTTGCTCATAAATTCCACCAAAATGTTACCATAAACAGGCATAAACATTGAGAGGAAAGGGAGAGGTGTTGTCGTCCATAACTTACGTCAATAATAATGGAGGGAGGGAGGTTGGTGGTCTGAACAAGTTTGGTAGTTGTTGATAAGGACGGGGTTGGATAAGGGATCACAAGGAAGGGGTTTGATAAGGGTTGACAAGGAAAGGGTTGGATACGAGTTGACCTCAGTAATACTGTTTTATACACAAAATAAGTGTGAGAATGTACATATTTTACTAACATCAGAAAAAATTATGTACATTTTACGAATTTGTGTATGCTAACAAAATATTGGATATATTTCAAAAATGTTCATCATAAATATTGGGGAGGGGGGGCGCCTTGATGAGTTCTTGACAGCTGCTGACAAGGGGAAGAGTCATAAATTGAAAAAAAAGTGTTGATGTAGCGTATGGAGTGTGGCGCATGGCCGGCAGGTTAGAGCTGTGGTCTCACACCCGGGAGGTCCAGGGTTAGAGTCCCATTAAGGACTGGGATGTTTTTCTGCTGATTGTAAATTTAAAAACCCACCCTGAACATGGCGTGGCGATAGCATGCGGCCTTTATGACACAAGTCACTGAAAACCTTGCAGGTCCCTAACAGGAACAATGCAGTATTGACATTTTTTATTTACTTTGTGGACAGCCTCTATTATATTCACGTCTAGTGATTTATGTCACTCTCGTTCAATCCTTGGTCGAGTAGGGAGTTCCACCTCATGTTATTGAAAACACACTTGCTTACAAAGAATTTGGAAATCATCATCATGTGACACATTCTATCCAGAACGTGCTCTTCCTTATGATTTGTCTGAACACTGCGATTCTGGGCCAGTTGACATGCCGCAGATAGAAAAATTTTAAGCAGTCTGATATATCATTGCACAATCGTCGTCTTGTGAGCCCTCTTCCCCTGTTGCCGCTAACTCTGCCTTCAGCTATTAATCTTTCTATGCAGTTATGTCTCTTTATATGACCCAAAAAATCCCAATTCTGAGATACTGTTACAAAATGAGGTGCCATAACCAGCATCCAAAATAGGTGGTCAACCTATGAATAGAGCAGTCTATAAGAGAGTGCACTATTTGGGAAGTTTGAAGTCAATGTGCAGTTGTTAGTATTCAGCATACGCAATTCAGGAGTGAGGATCGACATTTCACGGAGAGAACACCTCACACAAATTTCACAAATATACACAAAACCGAAATCATCCGCCGTTATACCATGAGAGATTTAAAGAAGCTGAGATCTGAGCACTTAATGAACATGTCCGGTGTTTCACGACGATACTCAAAATACCATAACCTAAATGAGGAGCCGCATAACTCAGTGGTGTGTGCCCTCGATTCACATTCGGGTGAACCAAGGTTTCTTATGTCCTCAAACTCGTTCTAAAACTCGTGCAGAATAGCAGGGTGCAGTCTGAAGAATGGAGTGCGCTGTGTCTAGGGTTGCCAGACGTCCGGCAAACGGAGGACATGTCCTCCTTTTTAACTCAAAAGTATATTTCGCCTTAGAACAGGCCACTGCAGACTGTTGGGTCACCTTTACCGATTAAGGATCTCATACACAGATTAATGTCCATGTGGATCCGGAACCCAGACCCCGGAACACATAGTTCAGGACTGCCGAACATACATAGAGCAGAGACAGCAGACCTGGCCAGAGGATACAGACTTGAGGCAAAAGCTATGGGGCTACCGCTCTGACCTGGAGAAGACAGTGGACTTCGTCTTGACGACAGGCCTGACGGTATAGCATGACCACATATGCTGAACGAAGAAGAAGAAGCTCAATATTCTCCGTCCGGCAGGCAAAGCTAAAATCTTTTAAAATGTCTGGCTTGTCTTACATTTTATATTATAATTTTTATGTATCGTTGTTACAACGATTACATCGTATGTTTACGTTGTTACAATGTACAAGGTCTATGCATTTCTGCGAACCAGTCGATTTTTAGTAATTCTAATAATCTAGCTCTGTGCTGTATTATCTATGGTTAAAATGTTAATGTTATTTCCGGTTCCGGCAACAAAGAAGCAAATTTAAATTGTTTTTTTAATTTGTAATTTTTGCCGTCTATGTTTATGAAAATTGCTTCTACAAAGAGAAAATGCAAATACTCGAACACTATGAAAAATAAGTTGCTTTGCTTCGTTGAAGGACGCAATGATAATGAGGCAAAGTGTACGATTTGCGATAGTTACTTGTCCGTTGCTAACAAATGAGCTACTGACTTGGAGCACCATTTTGACAGTGAGAGACATAGCAATCTAATCAAAGTGTCCGCGTCATCGAACAAATTGACGTCTTTTGTTCAGGTTAAGTATTCAAAGGTGTTGATGAAAGCACATGCGGCTGAAGTAGATGTGGCATTTCATACAGTTTGTCATCATCAATCTTACAATTCGATGATCTGCACAGCTGGTTTGATACATACATTATTTGAAGATTCGAAAATCGCTAATAAAATTGCTGGTACAATACAAGAATCAATGGACAGGCTTCTACGGAACTAATAGCAAACATAATTAATCGGAACGAAATTCCGATAAAGACGCATATACCGACGCATCCAATATTCGACACGTTGCGCGATGAGAGCCCCTGACCACTCGACATGCGCGCTGCACACTGAGTGGGAGGTGGATGGCCAGTTCATTGCGTGCAAATCGCTAGATCGACATTTTAAAAAGTTACGACTTTTTAAGTTCTATCTCAGTTGAAACTATCATTATAACTGTACCAGTGTTTAGCTTAACGTTGAAACTATCATTGTAACTGTACCAGTGTCTAGCTTAACGTTGAAACTATCATTGTAACTGTACTGGTATCTAGCTTTACGTTGAAACTATCATTGTAACTGTACCGGTGTCTAGGTTAACGTTGAAACTATCATTGTAACAGTACCGGTGTCTAGCTTAACGTTGAAACTATCATTGTAACTCTACCGGTGTCTAGCTTAACGTTGAAACTATCATTGTAACTGTACCTGTGTCTAGCTTAACGTTGAAACTATCATTGTAACTGTACCGGTGTCTGCTTGAAAGATGAATATTGTTAACGTTTCATATCAATAAATGTTGCCTATTATTCCATTTGTATCTGTTTATCTGATTGCGTTTTCAAGCTACTGTCAGTTAGCGTAATGTAGCATTCTCAAGTAACTGCCGGTTAGCGTAATGTAGCGTTTTCAAGCTGCTGCCGGTTAGCGTAATGTAGCATTCTCAAGCAACTGCCGGTTATCTTAATGTAGCGTTTTCAAGCTGCTGCCGGTTAGAGTAATGTAGCATTCTCAAGCAACTGCCGGTTAGCTTAATGTAGCGTTTTCAAGCTGCTGCCGGTTAGAGTAATGTAGCATTCTCAAGCAACTGCCGGTTAGCGTAATGTAGCGTTTTCAAGCTACTGCCGGTTAGCGTAATGTAGTATTCTCAAGCAACTGCCTGTTAGCGTGATGTAGTCTAGAGACTGGAATGCGTTGTATCATTGTTTATAACTCGACTGATATATCTGCGTCTTTAGTTCTAAGCTTTTGGACCTCAGCATGACTTTTTGCACTATTTTGTCACCTAATGGTTGGAATGGGTCAGCCATCTTTACCTACTCCCTAAACTTTCATACATTCCACATACAAAATACATTAATACATCACACTGTTACTTATATGTGCTCCTCTTGGCAACGAACTAGGAATTTCTCAACAAATATGAACATCAAAATTAAAAATCAATCTCACAAAGTTAATTTATTATATAATTTTGTTCATTTATCATTATCTTGACAAATTACATTTTAGCTGATATCGTAAGTTGACAATATAATCGATAAACATGATACTTAAAAAAACATGGTCGATAAACTATTTAACGAATTTCATCAGACCCATAAATATTTGAAAGTAAATACCTTGTTTTGTCATACCATCAATAATTTATTACTTGAACAATTTATTTTGTATTTAGGTTGAAGAAAAATCATAAACATAGCGATAGGTGGGTAGAGATCGAAAACGTTTGAGAACCTTCGTTTAATTTAGTGGTTAACAACACTTTTATGCATGTGCTCACCCCCTTACGGGGGTCTTTTTTTAAAGACATTTTTTTCCCGTATTCCATCTGGGAACTAGAAGAAGTAAAAAAATTGTTAATTTTCTTAAAGAATTATGGATCTCTCTAGTTAATTGGTTAAATCTTTCGCTTTGTGCTAGGAAGATCGTGGGTTTGAATCCCGCTCATATCTTGTTTATAAAGTGGATTATTTCAGAGATTCCTGAGGATTATCCCTTGACACGAAGCAGGTACGTGCTATAAGTGGTAATCTCAACAGGCTTTATTAAGAAAGACGGAGTATGAACATGTTTAGTGTAGTCAATCCTCTACGTATTTGTTCATCTTTTCATCGTCAAGAATTACTTCTTCTTCTTCTGCGTTCGTTCTCAAACTCCTGCAGATTAGCAGGATGTAGTCCGGAGAACGGAATGCGTTGTGTCATGGTGTACAGCATTTCTTTGATATCTGCACCATTCTGCCTGATACATCCGACTTCAGCATGGTTTTGGGTCACTGTTCCTATATGGGATGGGACAGCCAACTCAATCCCATAACCTCCTTAGTCACCTTTTACGACATGCGAGGAAGGTAAACAGTGTTGCTATTCTTTGCTCCCCTTTCGGGCCCCGGCAACACATGGGCGAAGTATTACTAATATATGTCTGCTGGTCCAATTGTTTAAATCTTTGTGTGAACTTCACCTCTATTACATGTCTCCTCGTCCAATGTGTTATCTTTACGTGACTTCCCTACCTATTATATATCTCCTTGTCTGATTTGCTATCTATGTGGTAATCCATCCCCCAAAAAACGTCCCCCTTCTTCCAAGGGATACTGGGATTCAATAATTTACAATATATTCTTCTTAATCATCTAGTAAAACGATGTGCGCCCCCCCCCCTTTCCAGTAGGTGCCATATAACCCACGTTTAGAACCATTGGTTTAAATAAATATAATTCAATGCTGTTATTGATTTCATGATTGATTGACTTATTGCGACAGACGCCAGACCTGTATTTTTCTGCGTACCTTAACGTGCAGACACTCTTCCCCTAACTAACTTTAATTGAATGCTATTATTGATTGAATGATTGCGACAGGTATCCCGTTGGTTTGTCTTTGCCTATCTTCCCATAGAGACACTTTGTCCGTCATTGACTTAATTACGTTGATAGAAATTCCTAATACTATACACGTACATGTCATTCATTAGTGCCGTTTAGATTTTAGATGTAAACATGCGATATCCTTCATTACAAAGATTCGCGGAAACAACTTTTTTTTTCTTAGTAAACCTTCCAGTTATAGGTAAGCTGTTATATTATACGTTTTCCTCACACGTTCTCAGCTGATTGGTCAGTCTCTGACCACAAGTCTCAGGATTAGCGTCGCATACCGTACTTGCTTTGTAGCGATGGCACCAATCCTCGACCTTCCCAGGACATGATTCCTGGTTCCCTACTTCCTGATGACTGTGTAAACCACTGGATTAATCTTTATTCCGACTACGAATAGGAAGTGAATTCGAAACCCAAGTCTTTTTAATGAATGTTTTTAAACCGCGTCTTTTGTCGACTATACAGTCCTGCTAGCTCATCTGGAGTCATCCTTCTAAGATCATGCAATATATTTTTCCCGTGATTTCATTGGTTACTTTGTGTATACTTTGTGACGGTGAAATTCACGGGAAAAGTCAAATATGTCACTTTAGAATGATGATTTCCAATTTAGCCACTAGGTCTTATATTATAGATTGTCACGCTTAAACACTTCACTACCGCAGCTCCTTCTTGTAATTTATCTGTGCATTACAACATGTCCTTCTCCTGACATAGGTTCTGCGGACTGGTGTCACACAGCGTTACTACTCGTCTCTGATTCACGTGATACGTAATTTTCATTGTCTGTACATAAAAAGTATACGCAAAGCATGACCTTCTGCAATAAAGACCTTTCAACAGAATTAATTAGGCCTTCATTCGTTCATAACGTACATGCTGAAGTCGGATGTGTCAGGCCGAAAGGCACAGATATTGCAGCAATGCTGTAAACCATGACACAACGCATTCCGTTCTCCAGACTATATCCTGCTAATCTGCAGGAGTTTGATAACGAACGCAGAAGAAAAAGAAGTTCATAACGTACATGATTATTGTCGACAATTCGGTTGGTCACTATTTTTATACTTTATTTAAAAAGTGAGTTGTACAAATTCGCCTTGGTATGTTAGGCATGCGATTCCAAGTACCGTATACAAAAGAAAAGTGCCGTATACAAAAGAAAAGTACCGTATACCAACAGAAAACACAAGAATAATCAAGAAAATAAACAAATAAAGGCCTAATTATTCTGTAAACAGGTCTTTTTATACTGCCAACTGTCTCGACACTAAGTGACTCGTGGAAAGATGGATCAACAAGATCAGTGACGTAGTGTGTGGTTAATCAACATGCCCTATATCTGAAGTTTATATTAGGGAGTCGCGATAGCGCAGTGGTTAGGGCACTAGCTTCGCATATGAGTGGTCCTGGGTTCATTGAGGCGGAAATGTTTTTCAGATCGCAACTGCTCCCGGGTTGACCCAGCCTTAAATGGGTACCGGATTAATCCGAGAAGTAAAGACTGCGAGGATGAGGAAATGGCTGCCGCCCTCATTTGCAGAGCCTGTGAGATCGCTGACATCTCACACCCCTACGGCATTAGTAATTGTTGTGGGTTATTTTACTTTACTTTACTTATATCTGAAGAAGAACGTGATTTAACACCATTCATGTCTCTCATGTTTTGTTTTCCTCCTAAGGAGTATTGAGTCATCATCAGTATCATACCGGTTGTCGTGGACTATAATGTATCCTGATGTTTTCTATGGCCATTATTGATTATCAGTTTTACCGTTAAACTTCTTTACTAAACTGTCCAGAATATTTGTCACTGAAAGTGCTCACACGCGTAGAGGACTTACTGAATTAAACTTCGTTTTCCTAACATGTACTCCATCCATCTCAGCGATTCGGTACGTCGTCTGCCAAACGGATCATTAGTGGCACGTAACTCCATACCTTCGAGAGATAACTCCTAGATACCTCCGAGAAAATCAACTTTGTAAACAAAAGGACACGAGAGACAAAGTATATTCTATCGCAGACAACCCAAGTCAACAACACATTCACACAAAACAGATAGAACACTGACTGACTCAAACAAATTTTATTACACTACAAAATACTGTCGAAACTCAGTAGTCTGAATCCATCTCTCCCACGATTGTAACATGTATTCACTTGGAACACTGACACAAGACAGAGACCGCATACATATTATTTTATATGACTATATATATTCTTCTTCTGAGTTCGTTCTCAAACTCCTCCAGAGTTCGTTCTCAAACTCCTCAAGAGTTCGTTCTTAAACTCCTCCAGAGTTCGTTCCTAAACTCCTCCAGAGTTCGTTCTCAAACTCCTCCAGAGTTCGTTCTTAAACTCCTCCAGAGTTCGTTCTCAAACTCCTCCAGAGTTCGTTCTCAAACTCCTCCAGAGTTCGTTCTCAAACTCCTCCAGAGTTCGTTCTCAAACTCCTCCAGAGTTCGTTCTCAAACTCCTCCAGAGTTCGTTCTCAAACTCCTCCAGAGTTCGTTCTCAAACTCCTCCAGAGTACTCAAGAGAACGGAATGCGTCATAGTTCACAGCTTTATCTGCGCCTTTCAGCCTGACACATCTTACTTAAGCATGGCGTTAGGATATCTTTGACCCTACGTGGGATGGGACAGCGAAGTGCACCCCATAATCTCCTTAGCCGAGTCTTACAACACGCATAGAAGGTAAATAGTGTTGTTATTTTATCCCTATTCGGGCCTCGACAATTATAGAGATTATCGACGTAAGCACACATTCCCTGTATTCAGATGTCTTCTTATTCATTACGTTGTCCGATTCGTAGCTAACACACTCTAATTCAATGGTTCTCAGCCTTCTTAATGCTGTAACCTTTTAATACAGTACCTCGTGTTTTGGTGACCACCAAATGGGCCGCGACCCACAGGGTGAGAACCACTGCTCTAACTGATGTACTTCAAATACATCTGTTATGTTATATGAAATCTTTCAATAAGCTATAGTGTAAACGAGAGCACTCAAAACATAGCTTTCTTCTTCCTTTCTTTCTTTTCACTTCATACCCATTTATGCCTTGCAGCATCGCGGTTATCTTGAGAGTTATCTGGAGATGGCTTTTTTGTGTGCTTCATATATGTTTCTTTTCGTTGACTCTTTTATTTCTGTAATCCATCGTTTGTATGGTCTACCCCTGGCTTTATACCCATCTTGTCTGTATAGTAATGCTTGTTTTAGACCATGAGACTATCAGTCCCAGAGTAGGCTGGAAGCATGTGAAAACCACATAATCTGTTCTCTCCTGTAATCCAGGGTTGGCATTGTGTTTGTTAGTTTTCTGATGTTTTCATTACTGATTCTGTCTCTTATTGTTAATCCAAGAATTCTTCGTAAACAAGACATGATTCTTGTAGCAGGTTTTCTTTTATCTTTTGTTGTCAGTGTCCACGTTTGACATTGGTAGTATTGTGGCATGATGATCGTTTTATATAATGTAGTTTTAGTGATCATGTCCACATATTTGTTTTTCAAAATATGAGAAATTTTACCTAAGATCTGGTATGCTATGTTGTATCCATGTTGGATTTCTTTGGTGTTTTTCCCATTTGATGATGTACTTCCCAAGATAAGTGAATACACTTGTTACACTTGTTTAAGTTCTTGGTCATCGATGAAAATAGTAATTTTCTTTTTTGCGATTGACATTACCTTGGGGTTTTTTTCTGTGTTTATCTACATTTTGAAGTCCCTACTTGTTGCGTGCTGTCTACTTATATGTTGTTGTAGTTGTTTATTTGATGTTGATATTATTACTTCATCATCTACAAAAAGAAGTTTGCTCATGATGTTGATTTAGGTTGTCTTCTGCATTAGTTAGTTAGTGAGTTAGTCCTCTAGGGCCAAAGACGGCACATAGTGTGGATGTCATAGATTTCCATGTCTCGCGTTCCATGTTTTCGTGATTGATGTTGACAATTTCACATATACAATCAATATATGTAATGAATAGCCCTTTTAATCTCATATATCATGCATGCAATTCAAAACAGAACTGCATACTAAAAAGAGCTGCATACTAAAACATTGCTTCAACACCTGAAGCAATGTTTTGCGTGTAACCGCTGTTTCCAAATCATAAGTCTACGAAAGACGTGTGGTTGTCACATGGATGTCATATGTGTGTCATATGGATGCCATATGGATATCGTATATTGATGTCATATAGATATCATATGGTTGTCGTATGTGTGTCATATATGTGTCATATATGTCATATGTGTGTCATATGGATATCATATGTGTGTCATATGGATGTCATATGGGTGTATACTTGCTTAACTGAACATCATCGTCATCCGGGGCTGTCTTCGCAGTGAAGGTTGACTGGCAAAGAACCTCAAACACTCTATGTCTCATATCTTCGCGGTGAAGGTTGACTGGCAAAGAACCTCAAACACCCTATGTCTCATGTCTTCGCAGTGAAGGTTGACTAGCAAAGAACCTCAAACACCCTATGTCTCATATCTTCGCGGTGAAGGTTGACTGGCAAAGAACCTCAAACACCCTATGTCTCATGTCTTCGCAGTGAAGATTGACTAGCAAAGAACCTCAAACACCCTATGTCTCATGTCTTCGCGGTGAAGGTTGACTGGTAAAGAACCTCAAACACCCTATGTCTCATGTCTTCGCGGTGAAGGTTGACTGGCAAAGAACCTCAAACACCCTATGTCTCATGTCTTCGCAGTGAAGGTTGACTAGCAAAGAACCTCAAACACCCTATGCCTCATGTCTTCGAGTGAAGGTTGACTGGCAAAGAACCTCAAACACCCTATGTCTCATGTCTTCGTGGTACACTTTGATTTACTGTATCATGTCCATCTCGTGATGTTTCTCTCCAATTATTTCTATTTATGTCTACCGCTTCCGCACAACTCTACCCTCACGTAATGTCTTCATCATTGCGACATGTCTATTAATATGCCCAAAACGTTTTATTTTGTATTTGTATTTGTATTGTCTTGAATAGTTATTTTTTCTATATGCAATTTGTCAGAAAATCTATATTTTTTTCTCTGTATCTATTTTTTTAAATATACCCACCTCTCAATCACAGTCACTTATTCTTTCTTCCAGCTATTTGTTCATTATTAACAAACACATTGTAAACATCCAACTTCCTCGACAGATAAACTTACAAAATCTTCAAGAATGTTTCTACAATCAAAATCAAACAGTCTTACAACTTTCTCATAAGAAATCCCTTCAAGGGCCACATTAATATATTTCTATATATCTATCTATACGCTGTATCCCTTGTTTGCCTTGCGGCGTCAGTGGTAGAGGAGTTCACTGGAGATGACCTTCCTATGTGTTCTTTGTAAGCGTGTTCCTATAGCTTATTTGATGTATCCAAATACTTTAAATTTTTAAATATGCAAAATTGTCTACAATAACTTGTACCTATCTTTCAATTTTAAGGAGCCGCGTTAGCGCAGTGGTTAGCGCACTGGCTAGCGCACTGGCTTCGTATATTAGTGATCTTGGGTTCATTCCCCAGTTGAGGCGGAAATGTTTTTCAGATCGCAACGGCTCCCGGGTCTACCCAGCCATAAATTGGTACCGGATTATCCGGGAAGTAAAGACTGCGAGGGAGAGGAGATGGCTACCGCCCTCATTTACAGGGCCTCTGAAATGTGAGATCGCTAACATCTCACACCCCTACGGCATTAATAAATGCTATGGGTTACTTTACTTTTTTACCTATCTTTCAAATTATGATGTCTCAGTTATTGCAAGCAAGTAATATATATCCAGAGAACAATTCCACCCCTGACGACACAAGGCAAACAAGGGCCACAGACAGAGACAGTAATGACTAATATTAACTCTCAAGATACGATCTCAAGGTGGCCAAAGGAAGCGCTACACGGACTCGTTAAATGACTGATTGAAAGCCTTTAAAATAGACCACGATACATGGGAAGAACTTGCACAAAATAGATCTACATGTCGTTCTAAAAAAAAGAACCTCAAACACCCTATGTCTCATGTCTTCGCAGTATAGGTTGACTGGCAAAGAACCTCAAACACCCTATGTCTCATGTCTTCGCAGTATAGGTTGATGGCAAAGAACCTCAAACACCCTATGTCTCACCTCATCTTGTGAAAAGATTAGAAATGCAGCAGCTCAACAGCGGAGAGCAGCTAGAAAGTCACGGATAGACCAAGATCGGTCTACAGTCGTCATTCCATGTCCGAACTGTCCAAAGACATTTACAGATCGAATAGGGCTCATCAGCCATCTACGAACTCATAATCAAGGACATAACTAAAATTGAATTTTCAAAATTGGATGTAACAAAGGGTCAGCATCTCTTGTGATGGACGAACAACATTACAATATTAACTCTAGAACATGCTCGAAATTCTGTCTTTTTTGGGGTTCTGTTGAACCCAGATTATTATACACGCATTGAATGTGGTAGAATGTTGGTGACTAAACTCAATAGCAAATAGAAGACTACACCTGTTTGGATATACACAGAGACACGACTGTTTAGAAAATCAAATTATGGATACCAAAGCAACTGGGTGAGGAGAAAGGGCAGACTAAGAAGAAAATGGAGTGACGACATTAAAGATAACATGAGTACGTCGCTAGAAATTGCAAGCCGCATGACCCAAAACAGAGAGACGAACATTGTGTGTTCTTTGGGAAGGCAATGTTCTGTCGAGAATACGTTACATAACACGATATGTCTCATTATTTCATCATCATCAAGTACCGTCTCCGCAACGAAGGTTGGCTGCAACGGATCTCCAACATCCCCTGTCTCTTGTCTTGGTGGTGCACTCTGCTAGACTGTAACCTGACCATCGTGTGATGTTACTCTCCCACTTGTATCTCTGCCTACCTCTTGCTCGCCTCCCTTTGACTTTACCCTCAAGTAAGGTTTTCAATAAGGTGTCATGTCTTTTAATGTGTCAAAAATATTTTATTTGCCTGATCTTTATTTCTCTTAGTAGTTCTTTCTTTATATTAAGTGTCTTTAGCACCTCTTTATTTGTTTTCTTCTCTCTCCAAGATGTTCTCCCTATTCTTCTATATACCCACATCTCAAAGGTATCAATTCTGTCTTCTAATTGTTTATTTAGTGTCCATGTTTCTGAGCCACACATTAATATGGAATAGATATGATTTACGTATACGTGTATACTATTGTCTTGCTGTACGGTGGGTCCCGCGTGCAAAACTTCTGCAGGTTTTACATGTAACCTTCTAGACTGACCAACCATTAAAATATAATATACTTTCATAACACAGGTTCCTAAACCAAAATTTAAAAAAAACCTTTTTTAAATTTTGTGAGAAAATTGGACAAAACAATAAAAAATCTTTTTTTTTAATTTTGTGAGAAAGTTGGACAAAACAGTAAAAAATCTTTTTTTTAATTTTGTGAGAAAGTTGGACAAAACAGTAAAAAATCTTTTTTCTAATTTTGTGAGAAAGTTGGACAAAAAAGGAAAAAAAAATTTTTTTAATTTTGGCGAGAAAGTTAATCAAAACAGTAAAAAATCTTTATTTAATTTTGTGAGAAAGTTGGCCAAAACAGTAAAAAAACAAAAGTATAGATTGTAGAGCAAACCTATATCTAAAAAATATTTTACGTGAAATAAGTAAAACTAAATATTTATTTCACAAGTTTTGTCATAATGGTAACACATACCGCGATAGTCTGATAGTCTGTTTAAAATAGAACAAAACTTGTTTTTTACGTAAGTATTATTATTATTATACAGTATTATAGCAGTCTTGCCTATTATCTTTTGTCGATATTTATTTATACACTATATTTACTTTTATCGATTTCACAGGCTTAAGAAAACTGTAATCGGTGATTAAAAGTTTGAATAATATCATAATTTTTAAATATCGAATAAAATCCATTAAAAAATATGAACAGTTTTATATCAGTGAATTCACTCAAGCGAACATACATGTATACATTCGCGAGAACTCAACTGTGAATTGTGAAATGTTAACGAGTTACAATTTCAATCATGGCGTAAAATATGAAATAAATTAAATATATCGGTAGTTATATTATCGTCATCATCATCAGGTAGCATATCCTGAACAGGATGTAGTAGTCATCACAGCCTTTCGAAACTTCTGTCGATCTTGAGCTAGTCTTTCTGCTTCTATTATTGTCATGTTCAAGTGGTCTTTGATGTCTAGCGTTCATCTTCTTCTTGGTCTGCATCTTGTTCGTCTCACTAGCATCATCCCCTGCATTATGGTCTTCTCTAGGCTGTCATGGCGTTTCATATGGCCAAAATATTGTAGTTTTCTGGAAAGAACCAGGCTATTTAGCCAGTTTCCTTTTACATTCATTTCTCTCAAGATGGCTACATTGTTGATCATTTTGGTCCATAGTATTCTGAGAATTTTTTTTAATTATATTATTGTATATATGTGTGTGTGCGTGCGTGCGTGCGTGAGTGAGTGAGTGAGTGCGTGCGTGCGCGTTTATTTTAGTCATATTGAAAAACCATTTTTGCAATATATCGGGTGCGAGTGTCACTGTGTTTCTATAACATGAGGTCGTGACTCGAAAAAGATTGGGAACCAGTGTTCTAGTAGATGATATGGCTGGAACCAGTGTTCTAGTAGATGATATGGCTGGAACCAGTGCTCTAGTAGATGATATGGCTATATTGGTAGCTATTGTACGTGTCTATTCAGGACGTGGCTGTCAACCCAGCATTTTTTTTTTGGACTGTAGTGATTTTCTAGGTAATATAAATACGTTCAGTTAGTTTGCAAGTATTTTATGAACGGTTCGGATGAACAATTGCCTGTGGCGGGGATCGAATTCGGTACCTTGGCCGTCACAGACGGGCCCTGTATCGCTCCGCCACAGAGCCGGACATGGCTATATAGTGATACTTTTATTTCAGTAACAAACCATCTAATGTATATCTGTATAGTTATATGTTTCATGTTGTATGCTCTGTTGTCACCCCCCTTTATAGTTATATGTTTCATGTTGTATGCTCTGTTGTCACCCCCCTTTATAGTTATATGTTTCATGTTGTATGCTCTGTTGTCACCCCCCTTTATAGTTATATGTTTCATGTTGTATGCTCTGTTGTCACCCCCCCCTTTATAGTTATATGTTTCATGTTGTATGCTCTGTTGTCACCCCCCTTTATAGTTATATGTTTCATGTTGTATGCTCTGTTGTCACCCCCCTTTATAGTTATATGTTTCATGTTGTATGCTCTGTTGTCACCCCCCTTTATAGTTATATGTTTCATGTTGTATGCTCTGTTGTCACCCCCTCCCCCCCCCCTAAGGGTTAAATAAATGTTTTGTCTAAATTTCTGACTTCTGCATCTATCAAATTTATAATACTAGCCGCCCGTGTTTTGCCGGGGCCCGAAAGGGGAGCAAAGAATAGCAACACTGCTTACCTTCAACGCATGTCGTAAAAGGCGACTACGGAGGTTATGGGACGGAGTTGGCTGTCCCATCCCATATAGGATCAGTGACCTAAAGCCATGATGAAGTCGGATGTGCCAGGTCGAAAGGCGCAGATATCGCAGAAATGATGTACATCATGACACAACGCATTCCGTTCTCTGGACTACATCCTGCTAATCTGCAGGAGTTTGAGAATGAACACAGAAGAAGAAGAATACCCGCATCCTACTCATGGCGAAAATATGCGGAACCAGAGGACACTGCGTCTATGTATGAATTTTTGTGATATACTACAACATGACGGGTAATGTCAGATGTTATGGTAATGATAGGTAATGAGGTAAATATGGGCAATGTCAGATGTTATGGTAATGATAGGTAATGAGGTAAATATGGGCAATGTCAGATGTGGCGGTAATGATAGGTAATGAGGTAAATATGAGCAATGTCAGATGTTATGGTAATGATAGGTAATGAGGTAAATATGGGCGATGTCAGATGTTATGGTAATGAGGAAAATATGGGCGATGTCAGATGTTATGGTAATGATAGGTAATGAGGTAAATATGGGCAATGTCAGATGTGGCGGTAATGATAGGTAATGATGTAAATATTGGCAATGTCAGATGTTATGGTAATGATAGGTAATGAGGTAAATATGGACAATGTCAGATGTGGCGGTAATGATAGGTAATGATGTAAATATGCGCAATGTCAGATGTGGCGATAGTGGCTGTAAAGACGTGTAATATCAGATGCGATGATAATGACTGGTAAAGACGTGAAATGTCAAATGTGACGGTAATGGTGAGTATTGGCAGTAAAGACGTGTAATGTCAGATGATTCATCACTGCAGATGGGACAAAAAATCTGATACAAGAATGATGAAATTGTTGACACAAAGGAATATAACAAGCTCCTGGAAGGACGGGACGAGTCTTGCATACTGCTTCTCTGAAATGCCTGCCTTCGAAAACCAAAACATGCATCGCTCAACTCCCTAACACAACCCTGTCTTCGGGAACTAAACATTGCATCGCTTAACTCCCTAACACAACCCTGCCTTCGGGGGCTAAAACGTGCATCGCTGAACCCCCTAAACCTGCCTTTGAGACAATAATGGTTATTGTCAGAGCGGCTAATGGTGGTAAATAGATGGTACATAGATGGTAAATAGATACATTCTTACTGCTAAAGTGATTACTTCGTTACAACAATCTTCATAATCACGTTGCCGTATCAACATAATGATAAACATTATTTAGCCGTAAGAGGAGTAAACAAAACAACGATTTCTTTCACTAATTTTTTAAAATTTAAAACTATGGTGTTTAACTTAATTCGGTCTATAGCGGTGTGTGCTGCATTGTTTTATTGTTCACACATTTCAGCGTTTCATTTTTAATTTGGTCTAGACTTTCAACGAATTCGCGGTGTTCCTGGACAGTTGGTTTGGCTAATTGCGGTTTGGATATCGACATGGCTGCGAGTTAGCATATCTGGTATATCGTGTTCCCATGTGTTCACACTACGCACTTGTTTGCTCACGCCATTGATTTATCTTCAGAGCGTTACGAGACTTTGTACTGTGGGGCACAAGCTCAGAGATGTAAGTTGACCCTGTCCGCTGGAATACGTTTTATTTATCGAGATTATTTCTAAATTGTGAGCTGTTATTGAAACTATGTGATAAAAATAGCTATAGTTGTGGTAGCAGTAGTAATGGCAGTAGTAGTAGTAGTAATAGTAGTAGTAGTAGTAGTAGTTGTTGTTGTTGGTGTAGTAACAGCAGCAGGTAGTAGTAGTGTGCTAGTAACAGTAGTATAGTAACAGCTGCAGATAGTAGTAATGTGCTAGTAACAGTAGTATAGTAACAGCTGCAGGTAGTAGTAGTGTGCTAGTAACAGTAGTATAGTAACAGCTGCAGGTAGTAGTAGTGTGTTAGTAACAGTAGTATAGTAACAGCAGCAGGTAGTAGTAGTGTGCTAGTAACAGTAGTATAGTAACAGCTGCAGATAGTAGTAATGTGCTAGTAACAGTAGTATAGTAACAGCTGCAGGTAGTAGTAGTGTGCTAGTAACAGTAGTATAGTAACAGCTGCAGGTAGAAGTAGTGTGCTAGTAACAGTAGTATAGTAACAGCTGCAGATAGTAGTAGTGTGTTAGTAACAGTAGTATAGTAACAGCAGCAGGTAGTAGTAGTGTGCTAGTAACAGTAGTATAGTAACAGCTGCAGGTAGTAGTAGTGTGTTAGTAACAGTAGTATAGTAACAGCAGCAGATAGTAGTAGTGTGCTAGTAACAGTAGTATAGTAACAGCTGCAGGTAGAAGTAGTGTGCTAGTAACAGTAGTATAGTAACAGCAGCAGGTAGTAGTAGTGTGCTAGTAACAGTAGTATAGTAACAGCTGCAGGTAGAAGTAGTGTGCTAGTAACAGTAGTATAGTAACAGCAGCAGGTAGTAGTAGTGTGCTAGTAACAGTAGTATAGTAACAGCTGCAGGTAGAAGTAGTGTGCTAGTAACAGTAGTATAGTAACACCAGCAGATAGTAGTAGTGTGCTAGTAACAGTAGTATAGTAACAGCAGCAGGTAGTAGTAGTGTGCTAGTAACAGTAGTATAGTAACAGCAGCAGGTAGTAGTAGTGTACTAGTAACAGTAGTATAGTAACAGCTGCAGGTAGAAGTAGTGTGCTAGTAACAGTAGTATAGTAACAGCAGCAGATAGTAGTAGTGTGCTAGTAACAGTAGTATAGTAACAGCAGCAGATAGTAGTAGTGTGCTAGTAACAGTAGTATAGTAACAGCAGCAGGTAGTAGTAGTGTGCTAGTAACAGTAGTATAGTAACAGCAGCAGGTAGTAGTAGTGTGCTAGTAACAGTAGTATAGTAACAGCTGCAGGTAGAAGTAGTGAGCTAGTAACAGTAGTATAGTAACAGCAGCAGGTAGTAGTAGTGTGCTAGTAACAGTAGTATAGTAACAGCTGCATGTTGAAGTAGTGTGCTAGTAACAGTAGTATAGTAACAGCAGCAGATAGTAGTAGTGTGCTAGTAACAGTAGTATAGTAACAGCTGCAGGTAGTAGTAGTGTGCTAGTAACAGTAGTATAGTAACAGCTGCAGGTAGAAGTAGTGTGCTAGTAACAGTAGTATAGTAACAGCTGCAGATAGTAGTAGTGTGTTAGTAACAGTAGTATAGTAACAGCTGCAGGTAGTAGTAGTGTGCTAGTAACAGTAGTATAGTAACAGCTGCAGATAGTAGTAGTGTCGCTTTAAGTGTCCAAAATACTGTAGCTCCCTTCTTATGATGGTATATAGAAGCCAGCCTTCATTTAGTTTCAGTAATTTAAAACTTCAATGTTCTTCTTTTCCTCTGTCCATGATATTCGTAGGATCTTTCTGTAGCACTTCATTTCAAATTACTTTATTCTTTTGGATATTGTCTTGTTTAAAGTTCAAGTCTCAGATCGACATGTTGGCACTAGGAAAACACATAGTCTTAACATAGTAGTAATAGTAGTAGTAGTAGTAGTAGTAGTAGTAACAGTAGTTTCTGTAGTAAGATTGAGTGTACAACGTGATTGGTATTGGTGTTGTCAACAGGCAAACTTGGTTTATCTTTCTGTCCATAATATTCTTAGGACCTTTATATATAAAATTTCATTTCGAATACCAATATTTTATTTTCCATTGAGAACGCCATTTTCCATGTCTCACAACCATATATTGCCACTGGAAAGATAGAGTTTCTTAATAGTTGTAACTTTGGTTTTTTTTTTCTGTTTATGCCTTGCCATAGATTGTTCAGTAATGATGTCTTATGGGCCTTTGCTAATCTCTTTCTGATCTATACAGATCAATCTCCTGTGCTGTTGATGGTTTACCCAAGATGTTCACAGTTGCTGACATTTTGTAATTGTTCTTTGTCAATAGCTATTGTAGGTGTGAGCTCATCTCTGCTAATATGCGTTATTTTTGTACTTTTTTGTGTTGCTTTGAGGGAAAGATTTCGCGCATAGCTGCGATGTTTGACTGACATAATCATGTGTTCTATACATGTAGGGAACCTTGATATAAGGGTGGTGTCGTATGCATACCTCATTTCTGGAATCGCACGTCCACCGACATTAACTAGTTAAAACTGTTCATAAAGTGGGTCTTCTCATACATTTCACGTGATATTTTCTGCGTATATGTTGAACAGACGTTGTGAGAGGATGCATCCGTGTCTGACTCCGTTTTGGACCTCAAACCAGTCAGATGTTTCTCCCTCGACTGAGAGAAGACTGTTGATCTTGATAAAGAATTTTACTAAGTGAAATGAGATGGTCTGGAAAGGATATAAACTCAGATTTAATTTGATAGCATGTTCTTCTTTTAGGGACGTATCCTTGAACCCACCTTTTTGCTGTTGTAAGGATTACCTAGACAATGTATTATGTTCAATATGTTACCATTATACTCCACCTACTCCTGTTGCCATACACTTCAACGACGATAGCCACCGTAATGTTCTTGATATTCAGGTTACTGCCATCAGATCCTGCACCATTGATGATAGATCTAGGTACTCTCTCGAAAATCGTTTTATTTTTGAATTCTGTACCCTCAAGCCATTTGGACTCAATTCCGATCACTCTGTTGTCTTGTTCTCGGTCAGTGTGGTCTTTGTCTTTATTCATTTTGTTCCGTCATTTACGTCATCTTTTTATTCATTTTGTTTCTACCTATATTTACGTGTTTATGTACTTCCTGTTTCTATCCTTCCGGCATCTCACGTACTTATTTCGCTCGGACACGTTTATGTGATCATTTCTACTGGTCGTCTTTTGAACGTATCATGTGTATTGTTGTTTGTATGATTATATCCTGTGTTTTATTGTGTGTATTATTTCACGTGAGCTTCATACAGTGTATTAGTTGTCGTTCAGTAAGACTTCATTACCTGTTTTCTACCATCCTGATGAGTTTGGAAACTTCACACCCTGCCCATTCTTTAATATTATACAGACATGTCTTCTTCTTACTGGCCACCTAATTCATATACGCTCCATAGTACCTTCAAGAACATCTTTTGTCATCGATGAATATCTCATTACGTGCCTGTACCATCGGAGTTTACGAAGTTTCGCCATTTGTCACAGTGAGGTTCTTGTTGCCCAGCTAATAAATTAATTGTATCATGCACAGAAACATTGGGGTTTTTTCCGGGTAAAATGGCTAGCCATAACAACTGTGTTTTTCTGTAGTTACTTCAATGTGGGAGTTTAGGAGAAGATTTGGGCACTATCGTATTATAAAAAACTCACTCAATTGTCACATTGAGATATTAGGAATGCGTTTTACGTTTCTAATAATCTCTCTTATTGAATCTTCCCATCTTGTTCTTGTCTTCCTCTTGCCTTGTAACCGTTCTTTCTGCTGTTGTACGTCTGGATGGCTGTTTGTTATGGTTCCATTCGCATAAGGTCTCCAAACCAGTTAATTGACTGTCTTTGTATATATTGTTTGCATGATATGGTCATTATTATCTTTCCGATGTTTTCATTTCTCTTCTGGTAACATCTATAGCCTTTCTCATGCATTTCATCTGGCATGTTGTAATCTTTCTCATGAATGTTTTTGTCAGGGGCCATTTCTGGCACTGGTAACATAACGTTGAAATACAGATGGTGTTTATTATACAGAATATATCATAGGATAGAAATAAATTTTAAAAATCCTTATTTCTTTATATTGCCCAGTATTGCTGGAGCCATTACATCTGTAGTACCTTGGGTTTCCTCCGACACTGGAGATTTATCTTCTTGGAAACGAGGATGTGTAAACACCATGAGGGAGGGGGGTAGATTGATTTGGGTGAGGGCTTGATTTATTTGAATTGTTCGCTGTTGAAACTATCAATTCGTTGAAATAACACATCGTTATAATGAACAGTACCAGCAGTATGGGTCGTAGATATTACCTTAAATGGGGTGGGGGAGTTTATAAGACAAATCATTTCTTCGTTATTGTGTGTAAATTTCACTATTTGTCTGAAAATTTGAAAAGATTATCGGGAAACATGACTAAGGGAGCTTGCAGGTTTACTGACCTTTTAGCTAAGTTTTTAGTACACTGAGAAATCATGTTCAGATAGACCCGGGGGGGGGGTGTTTGAATACTCGAATCCTCATTTATCTACGGGCTTGTCAGCAGGAGTTAGCATATACTGTCGTAATTGTAGAATTAGCAGTAACTCATCCGGCGATCACATTTTATGTAACATTAATATAAACGCTCGTGTAGGGCCAGGGCATTAGAGGAGAGTAAAGAATTGCAACACTGTTACGTTCCACACATTTTGTAGGAGGCGACTAAGAGCCTTTTGGAATGGAATTGGTTGCCCTACCCCATAGAGTCATAGAGCAAAGGTTAACAAAGTGAACGGTATCGCCGCCGCCCAAAGTTAGTTAGCATAGCTCGTACCAATTAAATAATTACGCGTAATGGGATGTTATAAAAGATTAATTGTCGCGAGAAATGAAATTAAATATAAACTGTTTCGTTTAGTCAGATAGATCGTTGTTTATCATACTAACCAACTCGAATAAGACGGAAATCTCCAGTGTCGGAGGACACTCAACGTATTACAGATGTGATTGCTGCAGCAATACTGGGCAATATAAAGAAATAAGGATTTTATGTTTGTTTCTATCCTACGATATAATGAATAATAATAAACTAATATTCTATATAATAAACACCATCTGTATTTCAACGTTATGTTACCAGTGCAAGAAATGGCTCCTTTGTTCCTAAGTGTAGGAATTTGTAAGTAATGTATTCCTAATATTGCTAACTCGAGGGAAAAGGATGAGCAAATATTGTTGGAATTTTATTATACTGTTTTCTGTGGTTATGTTTTTAGGTTTCGTGTTTATATGTTGTGTTTATAACTGTGTTTCAAGATGAATCACACTTTGTTGGTGTGGTGTTTATATGTTGTGTTTATAAATGTGTTTCAAAATGAATCACATATTGTTGGTGTTATGTTTATATGTTGTGTTTATAAATGTGTTTCAAGATAGAATCACATATTGTTGGTGTGGTGTTTATATATTGTGCTTATAACTGTGTTTCAAGATGAATCACATATCGACCACTAGTTATTTCAATAATTTAACGACATAACCAGTAATGTATCATTAGTTGCTATTAAAGTCGAAAATAACAAACATATAATCATATTGAACGCGGAGAAGTGTTATAAGGAGGGGGGGGGGGGGTCGTTACAACATTTATGTCTCGTAAAGTGGGCGGTGACTCGAAAGAGTTTGTGAACCTATGCCAGAGGGTTAAAGTGACACAAAAGCCATGCTGAAGTCAGATTTGTCTGATTGAAAGGTGCAGATTTCGTAGCCAAGCTTTAACGATGACACATGCAGGAGTCTAAGAATGAACGAATAAGAAGAAACACAAAAGAAAAACTGACACAGAAAAACGAAGCGCGCAAAAAGTTAGAACAATGGACATGACGAATAATTCTTAATGAAACAATCAACAAAAGATAGAACAATGGACATGACGAATAATTCTTAATGAAACAAACAACAAAAGACTGAAGGAAGATGTGTGTTCAAAGAGAAAACAATGAAGAAAGAACTTTAAAATGGCTGGACGAAACAAGCATCGGATTCACAAAATGCAGGAAGTAAATAAAACTTCTGGACACAGAAAACAAGGAAAAGTGCTTCAATGCTCTGGTTTCCATGAATGAACATACCCATTCCTGACCAGTCGATATAGATCTGTTTGACTCATCGAATACGTTACCACAAGCAAGCAAAGAATGAAGAGCGTGGGCTCGCATTGTTGGGTCGATATCGCTAAACTTCTGTTATCAGCGATCAGTGTCGCCCGTTGTGCCGATCAGAGGACGTAACAAGTTTGTATTTGTGTACAAGTGTAGATTTACGAGAAAGTATGGCGATTTACGTGTTATTTGATTAGATTTGTATCAATTTCCTTCTTATTTGAGTTGGTTAGTGTGATAAGCAACGATCTATCTGACTAAACGAAATAATTTACATTTAATTTCATTTCTCGCGACAATTCTTCTTTTATAACATTCCATTACGCGTAATTATTTAGTTCAATTTATATACGATTTGATCTGAAGTGTAGAAATGTGTAAGTAATTTGTTCTTAAGTGTAGAAATTTGAAAGTAATTTGCTTCTTAAAGTGTTTGAATTTGTAAATAATTTGTTCCTAAGTGTAGAAATGTGTAAGTAATGTGGTCCTAAGTGTAGAAATGTGTAAGTAATGTGGTCCTAAGTGTAGAAATGTGTAAGTAATTTTTTTTTAAAGTGTTTGAATTTGTAAATAATGTGTTCCTAAGTGTAGAAATGTGTAAGTAATGTGGTCCTAAGTGTAGAAATGTGTAAGTAATGTGGTCCTAAGTGTAGAAATGTGTAAGTAATGTGGTCCTAAGTGTAGAAAATGTATGAATAATGTGTTCCCAAGTGTAGAAATGTTTAAATAATTACTTTCTTAAAGTGTATGAATTTGTAAGTAATTTGTTCCTACGTGTAGGAATTTGTAAGTATTTTTTCCTAAGTGTAGAAATTTGAAAGTAATTTGATCCTAAGTGTAGAAATTTGAAAGTAGTTTATTCCTAACTGTAGAAATTTGAAAGTAATTTGTTCCTAAGTGTAGAAATTTGAAAGTAATTTGCTTCTTAAAGTGTTTGAATTTGTATATAATTTGTTCCTAAGTGTAGAAATGTTTAAATAATTACTTTCTTAAAGTGTATGAATTTGTAAGTGATTTGTTCCTACGTGTAGGAATTTGTAAGTATTTTTTTCCTAAGTGTAAAAGTGTATAATTGAATGGTCGGGAGATTGCAGTAAAAATATCTATAGAAACACGTAAATAATTTAATCCTAAGTGTAGCAATATGTAAATAATTTGATTCTGTGTGTAATTTGATATTAATGTGTTTGTGTACAAATATTGATAACTAACTTTTATTTCTTTAACATTTTATTTCATCATTATTAAAAGACTTAACAACTTGGATTTTTTTCTACTCAACTTTCCATCTTTGTGGAGCATTTCTCTCCAGATAATATATCTACATCTGTTCTTAGCTAGTGTTTCCATTGCCGATTATTTCCGATATTTTATGTATAACTAACATATTTTTTAATTATTTTTCCCGACGATTTTCGTTGTTTCTCTTTCCATTAGATCTTCAGAGCACACTTCAGAACACACGTCAGAACACACTTCAGAACACATTTCAGAGCACACTTCAGAGCACACTTCAGAACACACTTCAGAACACACTTCAGAGCACACTTCATAACACACTTCAGAACACACTTCAGAGCACACTTTAGAGCACACTTTAGAACACACTTCGTCGTGTCATACTTTTTGTGTTTTAAATAATATTAGAAGCATGTTCTATAGATTATCATCATAAGCGTCCATCGCAGGTGATAACAGTTTCAGTTTTGTGTTGCCATATCTCCTTGGTGTGCGGCCGTCCATCGCAGGTGACAACAGATTCAGATTTGTGTTGTTGTATCTCTCTGGTGTGTGGCCGTCCATCGCAGGTGATAACATTTGTTTCAGATGTGTGTTGTCGTATCTCTGTGATGTGTGGCCGTCTATCGCAGACAATGATAACAGATTAAGATTTATGTTGTCACATCTCTCTGGCGTGTGAGAAGAGGACTGAAACCCTCACTCCTGGAGTAGAACCCCGGCCGCATATGGGACACGTATGATAAGATTTAGACATTTGTGTGTTTGTTGTTCTGTCTTTCTGCGCAGCACGTTTTCTCTGTGCCTCTGAGATATGATGCATCTCCGTGATGCAAGAAGCTTTGCTAGTGGTGCTGCGCCTCATTGGGCGCAGACTCCCAGGACGTTGTATCGATGTTGAAGCTCTTAATCCCCCGTAGGGCGTTTATTTACAACTATTTATTGATAGTGGCGTATCGCTAATACTTCCACTCTCATTGCCAGTACAATATGAACGGCGGTTGTAAACCGCGTGCGAATTTTGGGAATATGAGTTTGGAGACGTATACGTAAACTACTCTACAGCCGAACCTGGTCTTTTACCGCCGAACCCCTACTTTTACCAGCAAACCTGGTCTTTTACCAGCGAACCTGGTCTTTTACCTCCGAACCTGGTCTTTTACAAGCGAACAGGTCTTTTACCAGCGAACCTGGTCTTTTACCGGCGAACCTGGTCTTTTACCGCCGAACCTGGTCTTTTACCAGCGAACCTGGTCTTTTACCAGCGAACCTGGTCTTTTACTGCCGAACCCCTACTTTTACCAGCGAACCTGGTCTTTTACCGCCGAACCTCTACTTTTACCAGCGAACCTGGTATTTTACTGCCGAACCCCTACTTTTACCAGCGAACCTGGTCTTTTACCGCCGAACCCCTACTTTTACCAGCGAACCTGGTCTTTTACCGCCGAACCCCTACTTTTACTGCCGAACCTGGTCTTTTACATGTACACCTTACTCATATCTAACACTGTTTTAATCTCTCTCAATCTCTCCCCGCTCGCTCTCACTCTCTCTTCCTTTATATCCTCTCTCACCCTCTCTCCATCTCCTCTCTCTCCATCTCTCTACTCCTTTCTTTCACTGTCTCCATATCACTCGCCCCTTCTGTTTCTTCTCCACTACCCCTCTCTATCTATATTTACATCTCTCTCTCGTAATTGATAACTGCTTCACTCTTTCCACGACTTTCTCATTAGGGTTTCCACCTTATCATTTCAACCCTTCTGTTAGTTTTTCTACTGCATCATTTCAATCATCTATTATGTTTTCCACCTTATCATTTTAACCTTCTAGTTTACGCTTCACCACTAATTCATGAAAGATTTTTGCATCTTATTTGTCCCTGTTGTTGCCATTGGTCTTACTAAGCCAAACATCACCACCGATATAAAAAAACTAAGAAGAACATTATTAGTTTTCATTAATCATCATTTGAATGGTGCCTTACATTCTCCAAGTCATGTTCTCTCTTTGTTCTATTCCTATTTTAACATCCCCGTACATGCTTCTGTCAACTTAAGAATACGATTTCACTTCCTATTTCACTAAAAATAATCTTTGTTATGTTTTTAAAAATCCCCTACTTTTAAAATATGTTATTTTCCCCCTCTCTTTGTGTTTTCGCATACTGTTTCTGTGAATTTTCATTTAGAACTTCCATGTTTTACTTCAGCATTGTGCAGTTGCTGGACACGAATGCACTGATTGTCTTCAAAATCAATGCTACCTTAGCTGTTTCACCAGAGTGCATTGGATTTAAACAAGGTCTTTGATATGGTTGGTTACATTATTTAATCTAATCTATCAAAACGAAAAAATTATTGTACGAAACATCTTTGTCTCATTCATGTCTCATCCCTTTCTCATACCAAATCCTATCCCAAAAAGATCTGAACAATTAAATCATGGAGAATTCTACATTTAATCTCTTATTTATGTTTCTTTCATAGATTTGCAAACTTACTAATAGCTCTTATACATATACCTCTTATACCTATAGCTCTTATATTATACCTATAGCTCGTATACTTATAGCTCTTATTTTCTTCTTCTTCTACAGCGTTCATTCTCAAACTCACACTGGGTCTCCCTTGAGCTCATCTTATAATTATAGCTCTTATCTTATACTTATAGCTCTTATAAACTCTTATACTTATAGCTCGTATGCTTATAGATCTTATGCTTATAACCCTTGTCTTATACTTATAGCTCTTTTACCTTTAACTCTTATACTTATAGCTGTTATACTTATAATTCTTATCTTAATACTTATAGCTGTTATACTTATAACCCTCATCTTATACTTATAACCCTCATCTTATACTTATAACCCTCATCTTATATTTATAACCCTCATCTTATACGTATAACCCTCATCTTATACTTATAACCCTCATCTTATACTTATAACCCTCATCTTATACTTATAACCCTCATCTTATACTTATAACCCTCATCTTATACTTATAGCTCTTATAGCTGTTATACCAATAGCCTATACTGCAACAACAAGCAGTCGAATAATTGAATTATTTGCCGTAACGCAGTAACTTAACTGGCTGGAATGACAAAAGTATTCCCACGCGTGCATACTAAGTGACTCAATGAATGCGATTCAAAAGGTCAAAACAGGTGGTATACGAATGAGATTTGGAGTCATTGCAGAAGGCATATATTCAGACTTCTGCGACATAATCACGCTTTGTCCCTGGACACGCGGGTGTAGGGGGAAACGAACGGGCGGACCAATTAGCTAGCCTCACCACCATAACAGATGGTTAGCCTTTTGACCGAAGAGACATAATCAATGCTTTTCGTGAATCCGCACGATCAGAGGAGTTTGATATAAATGAGCATACATCAATATCAAGAATGCGAGAATTGGAAGTACAGGCGTAGCCCGTACAGAAAAATCTAACAGAATTTCAAAAAAGAGCAGTGAACCAACATAGAACCGAATCCATCAGTCGTTATACCCTGAGAGATTTACTAAATCGGAGATCTGAGCATCTATGGACATGTCCAGTGTGCGAGGAGGATAATCAACATACCTAATACAGAATACTTATAGTTCTTATAATGCTTTAATTGCTTCTTGAGTGATTCTAAGCTGCAAAATACTGTTTTATAATCGTCTTGTAGCATTAGCTAGAGTACATAAGAAGATGCTGCACAGAATTAAGCAAGCAACTTGGTGCTCTACAATCAATGCGCAGCGTATAGTAATAATATGGTGCTCTACAATCAATGTACAGCGTATAGTAATAATATGGTGCTCTACAATCAATGTACAGCGTATAGTAATAATATGGTGCTCTACAATCAATGTACAGCGTATAATAATAACATGGTACTCTACAATCAATGCGCAGCGTATAGTAATAACATAGTGCTCTACAATCAATGCGCAGCGTATGGTAACAACTTTGAGGTTATCTTCTTATAGAAGATTCATTGCACGCCGTCTATACAATCTCGTAGTCGTAACCTTAGATAACAGTTACTATGTTGTTCCGACAGGCCGATGTTGTGCTCGGATCTGTTCTGTCGAATTACCACATGTTGATCTCTTATATAATTTGTTCTGTCGCATATCCGCATGTGCATCTCTTATATGATCTGTCGAATGACTGCATGTTCCTCTCTTATAGAATCTGTTCTGTCGAATGCCAACATGTTCATCTCTTATAGAATCTGTTCTGTCGAATGTCCGCATGTTCATCTCTTATGGAATCTGTTCTTTCGAATGCCCACATGTTCATCTCTTATAGAATCTGTTCTGTCGAATGCCCATATGTTCATCTCTTATATAATCTGTTCTGTCGAATGCCCACTTGTTGATCTCTTATAGAATCTGTTCTGTCGAATGCCCACATGTTCATCTCTTATAGAATCAGTTCTGTCGAATGCCCATATGTTCATCTCTTATAGAATCTGTTCTGTCGAATGTCCACATGTTCATCTCTTATATAATCTGTTCTGTCGAATGTCCACATGTTCATCTCTGTTATATAATCTGTTCTGTCGAATGCCCACATGTTCATCTCTTATAGAATCTATTCTGTCGAATGCCCACATGTTCATCTCTTATAGAATCAGTTCTGCCGAATGCCCATATGTTCATCTCTTATATAATCTGTTCTGTCGAATGCCCACTTGTTGATCTCTTATAGAATCTGTTCTGTCGAATGCCCACATGTTCATCTCTTATATAATCTGTTCTGTCGAATGCCCACTTGTTGATCTCTTATAGAATCTGTTCTGTCGAATGCCCACATGTTCATCTCTTATATAATCTGTTCAGTCGAATGTCTGCATGTTCATCTCTTATATAATCTGTTCTGTCGAATGCCCACATGTTCATCTCTTATATAATCTGTTCTGTCGAATGTCCACATGTTCATCTCTGTTATATAATCTGTTCTGTCGAATGCCCACTTGTTGATCTCTTATAGAATCTGTTCTGTCGAATGCCCACATGTTCATCTCTTATATAATCTGTTCTGTCGAATGTCTGCATGTTCATCTCTTATATAATCTGTTATGTCGAATGCCCACATGTTCATCTCTTATAGAATCTGTTCTGTCGAATGTCCACATGTTCATCTCTTATATAATCTGTTCTGTCGAATGCCCACATGTTCATCTCTTATAGAATCTGTTCTGTCGAATGCGCACATGTTCATCTCTTATAGAATCTGTTCTGTCGAATGCCCACATGTTCATCTCTTATAGAATCTGTTCTGTCGAATGCCCACATGTTCATCTCTTATAGAATCTGTTCTGTCGAATGCCCACATGTTCATCTCTTATAGAATCTGTTCTGTCGAATGTCCGCATGTTCATCTCTTATAGAATCTGTTCTGTCGAATGCCCACATGTTCATCTCTTAGCCTTTTCCCTATTGGCTTCTTTAGATCTGTGCTCTTCAAGTGAAGATATTAAAAATGTGATACAAATTAGAAAAACCATGACATTGTCATGTAACATGTCAACATTGCGCTATTAATAATGTCAATGGTGTTATGCACGTGCTATCTTGGTGCAGACGAACAACTTAACATAAAAACGACAGTTTAAAAGATGAGCACCCCAACAATGCCATGCACCACAGAGGACAAATGATCTTTTATCCGTTATTTATCAGTGACAGGTTGAAACTCATAAAACGTCCACGGTGAATGAAGGCCCAATTTGGTCGATCATGTCAATCAATCCAGCAAGTGTATAATGATTGAAAAGTTCCAATACATCGTGAGTTATGTGCCGCCCCATCTTATTGATTGATTCAATCTCAGCTGATTCGATAATTAATTGACCGGTTCATTCGCTTGCTCACTCGTTTCTTGAATAAGCGTCAGTTCATTAATTGATTTAGCCTCATCTCACTCGCTCACACGTACATTGATTAATCATTAGCTCGTTCATTCATTCATTAAGCCTCATCTTCCTCATTCTTTGATTAATCATCAGCTCGATCATAAATTGACTCAGCCGCTTCTCATTTCTTCATTTATTAATCATCAGTTCGTCCATTCATTCATCCTCATCTCACTCTTCCATTGATTAATCATCAGTTCGTCCATTCATTTACTCATCCTCATCTCACTCTTCCATTGATTAATCATCAGTTCGTTCATTCATTCATCCTCATCTCAATCTTCCATTGATGTATCATTGGCTCATTCATGCATTCATCTTCATCTCACTCATTCACTCGTTCATTGATTTATCATTAGCTCGTTCATTCATTGATTTATCATTAGCTCGTTCATTCATTGATTTATCATTAGCTCGTTCATTCATTGATTTATCATTAGCTCGTTCATTCATTGATTCATCCTCATCTCACTCGTTCATTGATTTATCATTAACTCGTTCATTCATTCAGCCTTATTTCACTCGCACCCTTATTTGCTAATTCAGTGTCACCTTGAACATTAATCTATTCAAGTATTCACCATCTCACCAATCACTGACACATTCAATAAGGGGGCTGTCTATACATTACGTCAATAGTATTTGGCAATCTTACCCCTAACCCCTCTTCCTTGTCAGTTTTAAAAATTATGGGGACTTCCATGCTTAAATATGTCCACACCATAAATTAACCCCCTCCTACTCCCCCACCTCCAATTTGGAGTAAACTTATGCACACAAAAATACATGATCCGTTAATTTTTTTTTTATGTTTCACATTCAAACAATTAATTTAATTGATATATTTTAGAAGGTTGTTGTTGACGTCAACTTTTTTTTAACTATCCTTCCTCTTCTCAGGAATTGTCAAACATTTTAAGAATCCCCCCCCCCCTTTCTCTCCTCCCCAATTGTTGACGTAATTTATAGACATTATTAAATCTAAAGATCTTCACCTCACGGCGATAAACATCACATCATGGCGATATACTTCACATCATAGCGATAAACTTCACCTCATGACGATAATCAACACATCATGGCGATATACTTCACATCATGGCGATATACTTCACATCATGGCGATATACTTCACATCATGGCGATATACTTCACATAATGGCGATATACTTCACCTCATGGCGATATACTTCACATCATGGCGATATACTTCACATCATGGCGATATACTTCACCTCATGGCGATATACTTCACCTCATGGCGATATACTTCACCTCATAGCGATATACTTCACATCATAGCACTAACCCACTGACTAATCTAACATTGTACAACTTCAGCCCACTGATTAATCTAGCCTTGTACAGCCTCACCTCAGACACTAACCCACTGATTAATCTAGCCTTGTACAACCTCACCTCAGACGCTAACCCACTGATTAATCTAGCCTTGTACAACCTCACCTCAGACGCTAACCCACTGATTAATCTAGCCGTGTACAACCTCACCTCAGACACTAACCCATTTATTAATCTAGCCTTGTACAACCTCACCTCAGACACTAACCCACTGATTAATCTAGCCTTGTACAACCTCACCTCAGACACTAACCCACTGATTAATCTAGCCTTGTAAAACCTCACCTCAGACGCTAACCCACTGATTAATCTAGCCTTGTACAACCTCACCATACTCATGATTTCATTAATTGATTCAGCAATACTTCTGAGCTTTTCAGAGTTTAATTCCCCAGACTGTCACAGCTAACTTCCTTCCATATTTACCAACATCTCTCAACTAAACATAAATCTCATCTAAACAGTGTCAAACATTTTCTAAAAAGAGATAAACAAAACAATGAATGTAGTTTGTGCCTCTAGTCCTCTCTGTAAGCTATTTCTCCCTTGTCCAACAATGATGTACTCAAATTTGTGCTAATGGCTTTCCAATCGCCTTCATAGTAAACAAAACTTTGTCATGACATTATATATGTCTATAGATAAACAGAAATCACAGGAAAAGCAAATGTTTAATGTTGTTGGTAACATAGAAACAATTAGTTTCAGGAATGTTTGCTCTCTCTTCCCCCACTCTCTCTCTCACTCGCTCTCTTCCCCTACTCTCTCTTCCTCTCTCTCTTCCCTTACTCTCTCTTCCTCTCTCTTCCCTTACTCTCTCTTTCTCTCTTCCCCCCACTCTCTCTTCCTCTCTCTCACTCTCTCCCCCTACTCTCTTCCTCCCTCTCTTCCCTTACTCTCTCTTCCTCTCTCTCTTTCTTCCCCTACTCTCTCTTCCTCTCTCTCTTCCCCTACTCTCTCTTCCCCCACTCTCTCTTCCTCTCTCTCACTCTCTCTCTTCCCCTACTCTCTCTTCCTCCCTCTCTTCCTCTCTCTCACTCTCTCTTCCCCTACTCTCTCCCTCTCTTTCTTCCCCTACTCTCTCTTCCTCTCTCTCTTCCCCTACTCTCTCTTCCTCTCTCTCTTCCCTTACTCTCTCTTTCTCTCTTCCCCCACTCTCTTCCCCCACTAACTCTTCCTCTCTCTCACTCTCTCTCTTCCTCTCTTTCACTCTCTCTCTTCCACTACTCTCTTCCTCTCTTTATTCCCCTACTCTCTCTCTTCCTCTCTCTCTTCCCCTACTCTCTCTTTCTCTCTCTTCCCCTGCTCTCTTCCTCTCTTTATTCCCCTACTCTCTTCCTCTCTCTCTTCCTCTCTCTCTTCCCCTACTCTCTCTTCCTCTCTCTCCCCCCTCTCTCTTCCTCTCTCTCACTCTCTCTTCCCCTACTCTCTCCTCCTCTCACACTCTCTCTCTTCCCCTACTCTCTCTTCCTCTCTCTCTCTCTCTACCTTCATCTATACATCACTGTTCTAAGACACATTGTATGTTTACTTTGACATCCTCATTTCTTGCTCAATGCTCTCGTGGTGTTTATTTTTCAAAAAGTCTGTAATTTTTCTGATTTCGTTACGTCTGTATGTTGTTTTTTTTAATTTCGAAAAGATCTGTCAACTGGATATTTCTTATTTCAAATAGATATGTCAAATCTATGTTTATTATTTCAAAGAGATATGTCAAATCTATGTTTATTATTTCAAATAGATATGTCAAATCTATGTTTCTTATTTCGAATAGTTCTGTCAAGTCTATGTTTGCTATTTCATATTATTCTGTGATGTCTGTAGACCTATGATTTCGTACCGGTCAGCCAGATCCGCCAAGTTTTAATTTATGTCATTAGTCTGATTTCTTTTTATTTATCCATATTTAGCTATCAGGTTCTGAATGTCATACAACCATTCAATCACATGCCCACTTACCATATTGGGTCTCAATATATGTATTTTATAATACTCTTAGAATAACGTACTATACTTTCCTAGGAATTTCATACAGACCTTTACTTTAAGTGGGGGATTCTTGTTGCATGTTATTAACTTTGTACTACAATCTGTGGCGCAGACGTAGTTAACACTTCTGACATTGGAACGAGTCACATAGTGTATTAAAAAGCAGCTAGTAAAACTACAAATTATAGCGAAAATTAGAAACAGACAATAAACATTTTTTAAGGAATATGATAAGAAAAGTTACATTTAGTAACCACCGGAAAGATCAAGGAAAGAAGAGACAAAGGAAGCCACAGAAAAAATGGATTTAAAAAGTCAAAAAAGTCACTTCTGAACTTATTAACAGCACAAGAGAAAGTTGTGGAGCTGCATCATTACCTACGCCACTCGGCATGGTACTTGATTGATTGTTGTCTCCCATGATTGACCATGCATGTGATGTTTAACACAATAACAAACGCCTTAGTGTAGTCCATGAATCACATATGTAAATTCAGATTCAGATTGTGCATCTAGAAAAGAAATTTTACCACTTCAGACATTACTCCGGATGCAACCATAAATACCGTCTGTCTGTGTTCAGGAGCACAAAATAGCACAATTTCACGCTCAAGTCATGCCAATTGTATGATATACAATTCATGTGTAAATGAGGTTATATAGCTGACTGTACACATCTTTAAAAATGTGTTTTAGATGTGTACTGACAAGTAGACTTTTCATAGATATCGCTAAAAAACGAAAATTGAAACCAATGGCTACATTGTAATGAGAAATATAAATCGTATGGTCTATACCATTATAAAATCATAAACAAAATTTCTATTATACTCATAATATATTTGCTGAAATACATCATTTTGAAGTTGGGTAAAGCTAGTGAAACGTACTATAGCACTCTAACTCGCGTGTGCATTAACACTACTCCATTGCAATAAAAATGTTTCTCATCTTTTGGAATGATGATTTGTCCCGTATTACTCTGCTCTTGATCTCAGTGAATCACCGGCCATCAGGTGTTACATTGGTGCCAAGATACTTGCTTTTATCCACTTGATTTAATTTTGCATCATTGATATTAACACTGCATCTTGAAACAACTATTTCTTCTGTTGTTTTTTGTTTTGTTTTATTTATTTATTTATTTATTTTTTTAGATTGAGGCCTTTATTTTCATTTGTGTGTAGTACCATGTCTAACAGGGCTTGAAGTGCTTGTTCGCTCCATTTAATCAGAACTTTATAGTTAGCGCATCTCAGATTATTCAGATTGTAATCTCAGCCCTATTATTGATATATTGAGATTCATTGGATAAAGTAATGTCTAAAACTTACTACAGTCAAAAATGATTTGTTGATCGTTCCGTTGATCATTCTGTTGATAATTCCGGTGATCGTTCCATAGATTGTTCCGTTGATCGTTCCGTTGATTGTTGTGTTGATCGTTCCATTGATTGTTGTGTTGATCGTTCCGTTCTTTTCTGGAACTATCTACTCATATTTATTACTATAAAAGGTTTAAATATGAACAGCTGTTCTCATCGTGTTTCGTCAAGTCCGATGCACATAAGCACATTCTTTTCCTGGGGCCTAAACTTAAACAAATATAAAACTGATGGGTAAGTGGAGCACCGACACATCTGGGATCCAGTAAGTAAGAAAAAGTGATTATCTGGATAATTATTGAAATATATATATATATATTGGCAACTATGAAAGTAAGTTGACACGATTATATGTATTTTCCCTAAAGATAATTGGACCAAAAATGTGTTCCGAAAGGGGTATCACGACAGGAAAAGGTTGAGATCCACTATTATAAAGCATTGCATGCGTAGGCATAGTTCTTAATTGTTTCAGGAAGACCAATCTTGTATTTTTATGACTCGTCAGATATTTCTATGACGCCCCTAGTCATATATGGCACCCCTAGTCAGATATGACGCTCCTAGTCAGATATGACGCCCCTAACAACTATGATGCCCCTAGTCAGATATGACGCCCCTAGTCAGATGTATCTATGACGCCCCGTCAAATATTTCTATGACGCCCCTAGTCAGATATGACTCCCCTAGTCAGGTATGACACCGCTAGTCAGATATGACGCCCCTAGTCAGATATGACGCCCCTAGTCAGATATGACGCCCCTAGTCAGATATGACGCTCCTAGTCAGATATGACGCTCCTAGTCAGATATGACGCCCCTAACAACTATGATGCCTCTAGTCAGATATGACGCCCCTAGTCAGATGTATCTATGACGCCCCGTCAGATATTTGTATGACGCCCCTAGTCAGATATGACTCTCCTAGTCAGGTATGAAACCGCTAATCAGATATAACGACCCTAGTCAGATATGACACCTCTAGTCAGATATGACACCTCTAGTCATATATATCTATGGCGTCCTCTTTATATAGAAAACACAAGACGGTAACGCAATATTTTCACCGAAGCTCTCTGTTCCTATCAGATGGGGACTCTATTATCCCAGAAACAAAAGGTTATGTGGACTCTTATTTGTATGGCTGCTGGTGAGAGGTCATTCGAGTAACGAGGATAACTTATGGCTGCTGGTGAGAGGTCATTCTAGTAACGACGATAACTTAATTAATGTCTCCACAAAGATAATGGGATGCCTGTAAATTGAGACAGAGCCCACATTCTGAAAGTATTGAAAGATAAAATAGGAAATCGTTGTTTGAGGATTCTGGCCGTCTGTGAGACATCAGTCTGTGAGACATCAGTCTGTGAGACACCAGTCTGTGAGACATCAGTCTGTGAGACATCAGTCTGTGAGACATCGTAAATTATATCTCGGGGTTTGAATATATCGTGTTGACAAAACAGAGAATGTATTTCTACTTTCTTATTTTGTTCTGCGTCGTTGTCAAGCTCTCACAGTTGCAGAAAGTAGTCAGGAGAACGTAATCAGTTGTGTTATGTTTTACAGCTTGACTACGATACCGGCGCCTACATGAGAGCATAACTTCTTGTGTTATGTTTTACAGCTTGACTACGATATAGGCGCCTACATGAGAACATCATTTGTTGTGTTGTGTTTTACAGCTTGACTACGATACAGGCGCCTACATGAGAACATCATTTGTTGTGTTGTGTTGTACAGCTTGACTACGATACAGGCGCCTACATGAGAACATAATTTGTTGTGTTGTGTTGTACAGCTTGACTACGATACAGGCGCCTACATGAGAACATCATTTCTTGTGTTGTGTTTTATAGCTTGACTACGATACAGGAGCC
Organism: Meghimatium bilineatum; assembly: GCA_034231615.1. Taxonomy (NCBI): domain Eukaryota; kingdom Metazoa; phylum Mollusca; class Gastropoda; order Stylommatophora; family Philomycidae; genus Meghimatium; species Meghimatium bilineatum. The sequence goes on along the minus strand of CM067311.1, from coordinate 17,455,543 downwards.
TACATGAGAACATCATTTGTTGTGTTGTGTTTTACAGCTTGACTACGATACAGGCGCCTACATGAGAACATAATTTGTTGTGTTGTGTTGTACAGCTTGACTACGATACAGGCGCCTACATGAGAACATCATTTGTTGTGTTGTGTTTTACAGCTTGACTACGATACAGGCGCCTACATGAGAACATAATTTGTTGTGTTGTGTTGTACAGCTTGACTACGATACAGGCGCCTACATGAGAACATAATTTCTTGTGTTATGTTTTACAGCTTGACTACGATACAGTCGCCTACATGAGAGCATAACTTCTTGTGTTATGTTTTACAGCTTGACTACGATACAGGCGCCTACATGAGAACATCATTTGTTGTGTTGTGTTTTATAGCTTGACTACGATACAGGCGCCTACATGAGAACACAATTTGTTGTGGTGTGTTGTACAGCTTGACTACGATATTGGCGCTTATTATAAATCTATATTTTCCTTTCTCCACCTCTTTTCTTCCATCTCAACTAATCGTAACCTTTCAGATCAATATTTCCCTAAAGTCATCTATTATTGGAAGTATCTAACTGTGTACCAATTCTTCTTGTTCTTTCTCCGTGTTTTTTTAGGCAATCGTTTAAAACAGTTTAAATAGTTTAGTTATTTAGTTTACATATGTTTTTTATCGCGTCACCACATTTGTTGTTAGTGTAACTACTTCCTACCATTAGTACTAGACGCTTTATATATAGTACTGTATCGTATTTCTTATTAATAAATAATATTCCCGTCCGGATTGTTTTTTATGAAGACCCACTTGCCGTAACGTAGACTGTGTTGCTGTTTATATTTATATTACATATTATAAGTATTATACGTTTTTATTATTTGTTTCCTATTAAATGTGCTTTATTGTAACATCACTCCTTATTATTTAGTGGTAGCACAGTCAGATTTTATTACTGTGTCCATTACTGCAGTTGTTGCGATAATATTATGATGTTTAATTATTAAATATTTAGAGAACTAATTTCATTTAACTGTCTATTTAAGATACAATAAACTTTCTGTTTTTATTCCGTATTCTCATTTTTACATCAAAACCTGTTGATCTCGATCTCGATCTCTCTCTCTTCTCTCTCTCCCTCTCTCTCTCCCTCTCTCTCTATCTGTCTGTATGTCTCTTGCCCATGTGGTAACCGGAGCTTGGACTTTTAGTTCGGAGAGCAAAATATATGGTCATTGTCTTCTTTCTAGGAATGTCGTAGAAGGCGACTAACAGATTTTGGGGGATGGACTGACAACCTGTCACCTGTGAAGAAAATCATCATTTTATCACATCGTGTCTCAATTTATTATTTTTATCTGCAATCAAATCATTCCACGTTTGTGGGTCCCACCAATGGCCCACTAGACAAACCACCCATGCAACAGAAAACCTTAGTAGATGGCATGCTGTTATATTGAGGCTATCTTCTTATAGAAGCTTCATGGCACGTCATCTATACAATTATAGACCCCCTCTGAGTAGAAGGCTCCTTCAATGGGCATTGCACTAAGCCAAAAGCTGTGGTCTCCTGGGTATGAAAGAAAGCTCAGAAAAACCACCCCCACAGCACACAGGTAGTAAGAGCTAATAGCTCACAATTCTTGGGATTCTCTAACAAAGAAATAAACCAACAAATCATTCCCGTGGATGACATTTGCACTTTTGTCTTTGTGTCCCTGATTTATAGGTGGCGATGGATGCTAGATGCGCCATCACTGCGTGTCTTTGTGTGCCTGAATTCTAGGTAGCGATGATTGTTACATGCGCCATCATTGCGTGTCTTTGTGTGCCAGAATTCTAAGTGGCGATGATTGCTAGATGCGGCATCATTGCGTGTCTTTGTGTGTCATAAATCTAAGGCGACGATTGAAAGATATGCCATCATTGTGTGTGGGTCGATAGTTCTGAGAAAATAATAATGAACTATTTGGGGCAGAAGTGTTTGCTGCGGTTCTTAAAGTATGTCAGTAAAGACAAAGTTATGAGTAGAACACATCACATAGAAGAACAACAGCGCATGCGGTTGCGTCTGTGGGTCTCACCAATGACTCACTAGACAAACCAACCATGCAACAGAAAACCTTAGTAGATGACATGCCTTTATATTGAGATGACATGCCTTTAGTAGATGACATGCCTTTATATTATATAGATGACATGCCTTTAGTAGATGACATGCCTTTATATTATATCTTCTTATAGAAGCTTCATGGCACGTCATCTATACAATCCCGTAGTCGTAACCTTCGATAACAGTTACCATGTTGTTCCGACATGCCAACGTTGTGCTTGAACTATTTATGGGCACAGCGTGGGTGGGAGGAACAACAAAGAAAACTGTCGCAGGGGCCAGAGTTGTGCCCTGATGTCGACGTCTGTTTCGGCGGCATTGGACTCGAAACACCATCGAGTCGAATGGCTGCTGGAACAGAGGTCAGAGCACTTATGGGAATGCCCCACGTGCTGTGAGGCCAGTTTTCTAATCAAGAATCAAGAACATAGAAGAACAAGGAGCCATACATATATTCATATTGTCGTAACGATTCAGTTATATATGATCTATGTTTTCCATATTCCTTGTTCAAATTGAATAGTCTATTGTTGTCATATTTGTTTGGTCTTGCAAGCTGTTTTTATCGAACATTGACACCGCCTGTTGCTTTTGTTATTTAAACTGTCCCCGCGTATGTCACCCTAACTTTAACGTTAGGTGTATGGTACAAGAACCAATCGATGTGTTGTATATTTCATAGTGAAGCGATTAACAGAAAACTATTCAAGCAGATTATCAATCTCTCTTAAGTGCGCTTACGTGATTAATCTCATAGGAAACGAACTATAAACTCGGAATGTATGTGTGCAAAATGCTCGCACTTAATTATAGAATTATTGATAACTGGAAATTAGTAATAGTTGGCTGAATACACTGTCGATACAAAATAAATTATCCGTAGTTTTTTGTGACAGGACTAACTAAACTTTGACCTAATAATTTTTAGTTATTGACGCCCTGATATAATCACTCTATATTATGGTCTAATGGTTGAAATTGTTCTTCGTGAAAACGAGGCTTTAATCCAATAACCACTAATCAACCTGATCTTCTCTCAAATTAACTGCTGATTGTGTTGAACTCAAATATAAACAGTTCCGGAGATTGTTCAGTCGAGATTAGAAGAAGACTCGCAATTGTAACACTCAAATTAACACAAATAAGAAAGATATGGCAAAGTATTACTACGACACTAAAGTAACCCTTTTAAGATCATGTGTTTTCCCAGTGGCAACATATGGATGCAAGACTTGGACTTTAAACAAAACAATATCCAAGAATAAATTCATTTGAAATGAAGGGCTACAGAAAGATCGTACGAATATCATGGACAGAGAAAAAAAGGAACATTGAAATTTTGAAATTACTGAAACTAAATGAAGGGTGGCTTTTAAATACCATCATAAGAAGATAGCTATTTTTTACACTTAAAGCGACATGATGGTATCGAAAGGCTGATTCTAGGGGGCAGAGTGCCGGGAAAGAAAAGAAGAGGAAGACCAAGAAGACGATGGACCAGCGACATCGAATAATATATGCGCATGTCTCTGACAAATGCAGGTTTGTTTGCCCGGAAGAGAGATGCATTCAGAGTATCCGCGGCGAAGACAACGTTCTGGAAAGAACATGTCATTTGAAGAGATATTGCTAGGTTGGTACCGTGAAACATTGAGTTCTGTCTTATAGCCACAGCGCCTAACGACTCTCATTCAACAAATATTATGTTCTGCTTTCATTTTGAGGGTTCGTTGCAATCCATGTGAATATATTAGTGAGGCTTTTTCCTATCGATGTGTTGTGAGTAGAATAGTGAGGCTCTTTCCTATCGATGTGTTGTGATAAGAATAGTGAGGCTCTTTCCTATCGATGTGTTGTGAGAAGAATATTGAGGCTCTTTCCTATCGATGTGAATAGAATAATGAGGCTCTTTACTGTCGATGTGAATAGAATAATGAGGCTCTTTCCTATCGATGTGTTGTTAGTAGAATAGTGAGGCTCTTTCCTATCGATGTGAATAGAATAATGAGGCTCTTTACTATCGATGTGAATAGAATAATGAGGCTCTTTCCTATCGATGTGTTGTGAGTAGAATAGTGAGGCTCTTTCCTATCGATGTGAATAGAATAATGAGGCTCTTTACTATCGATGTGAATAGAATAATGAGGCTCTTTCCTATCGATGTGTTGTGAGTAGAATAGTGAGGCTCTTTCCTATCGATGTGAATAGAATAATGAGGCTCTTTCCTATCGATGTGAATAGAATAATGAGGCTCTTTTCTATCGATGTGATGTGAATATAATAGTCAGGCTCTTTCCTATCGATGTGAATAGAATAGTCAGGCTCTTTCCTATCGATGTGTTGTGAGTAGAATAGTGAGGCTTTCTTCCTGTGGACGTCACACAAATCTTAATCTAAACTATAGATTCACAAAGTGGAAGGTACCACATCACAGTGCTTGCTGAAGGCTTCTAGAGGGGCAAAAATAGTTCATGAGAAATTTTGGGACATTAAGGCGATCTCGAGGTCAGTAATTGCTTATAGGAGAAATTAATAATATTATTTAAAAAATAATTATGTTCGTGATTTTTCGATATATTTTGCGACATATTTTGCGATATATTTTATAGTGTTTAATTATTACAATAAGATTATTAGTACTGTATTAAATACAATCTCTGAATATGTGTTTCGAGTGTTCATATTAAAACCATTGTATGGAACTATGCATAACTTTATCCGATCATACTTTACAATCTGCACATACGGGTTATTGTTTCATCAGTATTCATATTTTCACTGGGTACCACAGTCTATGTAAGACATATTTCAAGAATGCATGCAAATGTAGCTAGAGGAAGCGAGACAGCTTGCCAGAATCCGCGGGGATTTCAGGAGATTCATAAGGAAAACCGCCTGTGTGTTGCCGGGGACCGTAAGGGAAGAAGAATAGCATCACTGTCTATCTTCCACGCATGTCGTAAAAGTCGACTAAGGAGGTTATGGGATGGAGTTGGCTGCCCCATTCCATATAGGGTCAGTGACACAAAGCCATGCTGAAGTCGGATGTGTCAGGCCGAAATGCGCAGATATCGCAGCAATACTTTGAACCATGACACAGCGCATTCCGTTCTCTGGACTACATCCTGCTAATCTGCAGGAGTTTGAGAACGAACGCAGAAGAAGAAGAAGAATAAGTAAAACTACGTTCTGGATAGAATACATCACATGACATTTATACACCAGTCGACCACTCCACGACACGCCAGGTACCCCATTATCACTGTATCCATTACACGCTGGAGTCCCAAGTGTCGAAACTGAAAGGTGTGCACATTGACACTATCTCTAATAAATCAATCAGTAAATCCGTAACCCATCAGGGTCGTAGGGGTACCACATTGGTTGCCTTAGCACACAGAGTCCTCCAGAGAATTCTATCCTCAGCGATGCGGATGAGTGTGGAAATATCATGCCCTGTCCATTCCTTTATGTTGTCTGTCCATGTCTTTATTTTTCCTCCTCTGCTTCCTCCATCCTCGACAGTTCCCTGCAGTATTATTTTTGACAAGGAATCGTGCCTGCATACATGTCCGAACCATGCTAGTTTTCGTCGCTTCACTATTGAAAGCAATGGCTCCTGAACACCTGCACACATCTCTACTTTATTTCTTACGTACACATTGGTCTTATGTTCCCTATAGGAAATTCGTAGAATTCGTCTGTAGCATTTGTACTCGAAAGCCTGTAATCTTCTCTCCATGTCCGCAGTGAGTGTCCAACTCTCACAACCATACAACACAACAGAAAGCACCAGCGACTTATACAGTTTGATTTTCACTCCAACACTGATGTAGAGATTATTCTATACACTCATAAAGTATCTCTAAACCACCATGTAATTCAACACATTATATGTCCTGCTAACCTGTAGGAATTTGAGACGGAAATTAGAAAAAGATGATATTCAGGTAACAGTTTCTAATATCCCAACATTCAGTAATCAACATAGAATATATCAGTTCCTAATACCCCGACACTCAGCAATCAATAAAGGATATTAAGATAACAGTTACCAATATTCAGACATTCAGTAATCAAAAACGCAATCTTTGATGTTTAGTTAGTTATTATTTGTTTTATTGTTTTGTTGTTGCGATGTCACTTTTCTCCAGCATTGTTCTTTCCTATTTGTTCTCTAATTTTTACTATAGGAAGCATTTCATAAAAGGGCAGATCTAATCATAGTTCTATGGCCAATGCCAGCAGAAATAAGCCCCCGGCGGATTTATTTATTTATGTTTATTGCAGGGCCCCCACATCTCGCGCAGAGTGATTGTATTCAGTGTAATCGAACTAATGTCTCTGTGGAAACGCAAGGGGTATTTTTATGTTGTGATGTCGCGTTTCCATTTCATTTCTATTATTTTTTTTATTTTTTTTAAATCTCGTCTGTATGTGGTTAGATGTATTAGTTGTGTTCAAAAGTCCATTCATTATTAATACACTAGCAACCAAACATCAAAGATATCAAAAGGGGGGAAAATGTTATTCTAAAGTACTTTTCCTCATATGTAATTGCAAATAGTCCGGTAGTTTACCTTTTAATTATAGTTAGATTGTACTTGTTACTCTATTTTGTTTTTACTTGTTATATTGTTTTACTCTTTTTATCATTTGCTTTATTTTATTTTATTTTGTTTTTACATTTTGTTTTATTTTGTTATATTTTTTTTTACTTTATTCTGATTTGCTTTACATTTTTAATATGATTATTATATTATGTTATATTTTGTTTTAAATTAAATTTAAATTTTCTTTTTCCTTTTCTTTTGTTTCATTTATATATAAGCTTTTTGTACTTTATTATATTGTTGGTGGTTTTTTTTTACGTTTTCTTCTATTTTGTTTTTTTTACTTTATTTTCTAATAATTATTTTTACTGTTTGTTAGATTTTGTTGTTACTTTGGTTATATCCCATATCTAGTGCCTACCACTGTTCATAGAGTTTAAATAATTTTATATTTTATTATAAATCTCTAAATAATTTTATATTTTATTATAAATCTCTATTCCATCGCATTTTTTTTTCTGAACATTTGTTTTTCGCTGTTCTGCACATGTTACGTATCTCATTGTCTATAATTGAGTATTTTTGGGTATATTTAGCTTTCTTTCTTTCTGATATTTTATATAATATTTCATCTGACATCGATGTTTGTTTGTTCTTGGGATTTTCATTGGTAAATTTTCATTTAATGTTTGAATACTTTTCCTTACGCTGTCTCATTTATTGACCATTTTCTCTTCTGGATTTTCCCTTCTGTATTGTTCCATGCATTCTAGCATTAGATCTTCATATCTATTCCTTACATCTACAAGGTATTTTTGTTGTATGTTTGGTTGTTTTAGTGCTGATAAATCTATCTGTGACTCTTTAATTCTACTATTTCTATCTGTGGATCTTGAACTCTTCTATGTTCTATAAACTCCTCTATGTTTTCTTGAACTCTTCTATGTTCTATCTGTGCCTCTTGAACTCTTCTATGTTCTATCTGTGGCTCTTGAACTCTTCTATGTTTTATCTGTGGATCTTGAACTCTTCTATGTTCTATCTGTGGATCTTGAACTCTTCTATGTTTTATCTGTGGATCTTGAACTCTTCTATGTTCTATCTGTGGATCTTGAACTCTTCTATGTTCTATCTGTGGATCTTGAACTCTTCTATGTTTTATCTGTGGATCTTGAACTCTTCAATGTTCTATTTGACCTTCCGATACATATTTTACCGTGATTAAGTAATCGACAATACCAGAAATTGAAAACCAACTTCCAGTGTAGCCTCTTGTAGCCAAATGCAGCCCAATATCACTGCAATACAATGATTGTTGATAAAAGAACATTGTAATATACTGCCAACAGAGGTCACAACAAGATAGAAATAACACAAGAATCTACGGCTTATTTTACATAATAAGAACTTTGAAATGGAAAAACACATTTTGAGAATCACTCTTAGTTGTTCAATAAAGAAACATTTTGAGAATCACGGTTATTTATTCAACATTGTTAATGTCGCTGCTATTTGTGATGTACAAACATTTTGATAGTCTCTATTAGTTGTAAAGTATAACAAAAAAAGAGTCAGTGTTAGTTGGAATATAGAAAAACAATGGAGTCAGTGTTGGAAATTATAAAAAAAATCAGTGTTAATCAGAAAGTAAGAAAAACGATAAATCACTGTTGGCTAGTAATAAAAAAATAATTAAAAAATAAACATTCTCTATAATCACTTTCAGTGATAAGTTAAAAACATTTTGAGAATCGCTGTCAATGCTCAGACATGCACAAGATTTTGAGATTCATTGTCACTAGCTCTGTCATAAAACATGTAGACAGGCATACATTACTGTGACGGATACATTAACGACAACCGAGAACATTTGAAAATTAATGAGCTTTCAATCAGTGTAGGACAACTAGAATACTTCAATACATTATTGTTCTCTGCCGCCGTCTGGCTCTTTGTATGATAGAAACAAAGGTCATTGATTGGTCGTGAAACAAATGCTTCTATCCAGTCCATTCTTTTCACTTCAAAATGGTGTATATTTATTCTGAGCATGTATGTGGCAGTTCAACCCAACCATTATCTAAACAAAAGTGTAAACGGATAAATAAGTGGAGTCTGCTAGTTAGTCAGTCGTTATATCATAATGGTACTCAAGACATTCAATCTTGTATTCAGTATGTCCTTCAATATGTGTTAACAAACTGTTCCAATCTCATATTCAGTATGTCCTTCAGCATGTGTTAGACATATTTGTAGCCGCAGCTACAGACATATTTAAGCAATCTGATATATCACTCCACAACTGTCGTCCTAGGCGGGCGCTATTTTCCTCTGTTGTCGTTAACTCTGCCTTCAGCTATTAATCTTTCCATGCTGTTATATATCTTTATATGACCAAAAAACACAGCTTTCTTGTTAAGATCTTGTTAAGGAGCCAGCCCTCTTCGACATATATTTATCTTAACACTTCTTGATGTGTCTTTTTTAGCTGTCCATGGTTTATGTAAAATTCTTCTGTAGAATCTCATTTCGAAAGCAGCGTTTCTCATGTAATGTCCATGCCTCACAACCGTATATTGCAACTGGAAATGCGCATGTTATAATCATACATAGTTTGGTTATGCTGCTGGTACCTTGTCAAAGATTTTTCAATTGCGCTAGTACCAATAGACTTCTTCTTCTTCTTTCCTTCCTTTTTACCCTTTACCGGTGTCGAGGGAGATACAATGTTCTTGTTCTCGCTTTTCAGGCAGCTTCAGATAATGTTATTTGATGTTTGTGTAATGTCTCTTTGATGTTTTCGATCCAGCGTACTCTAGGTCTGCCCCTGGCTCTTCTTTCTGCTTCTCCTCTCCTTATATGTGATTTATAAATTAATTAATCACACGGTATTCTTTCCAGATGACCAAACCATTGCATTTGTTGATTTTTATATGTATTGTAGAAATGATTTGACACCCAATCTTTCTCTTATGACCTCGTTTCTAAGTCTCTCTTCTAGTCACTCCTGTGGCTATTCTCAGACATCCCATCTCTGTTGTAACCAGTTGTCTCTTATGTTCTGTTGTTAAGGACCATGTTTGACATTGGTAGCACAGTGTTGGAATGAAGATAATTTGGATAAGATGTTTTTTGTTGTCATTGGTAGCCTTTTGTGTTGCAAAATGTATCACTAGATTAGTCTATAATATTTGAATAATATACCCCATTTAACTGATCTGTCTTATTTACTAATATATTCTATTTTACTAATATATTCTATTTTACTAATATATTCTTTTTTACTAATATATTCTATTTTACTAATATATTATATTTTACTAATATATTCTATTTTACTAATATATTCTATTTTACTAATATATTCTTTTTAATAATATATTCTATTTACCGAATGTATCCTAATTGACGTATCTATCCTATTTGACTAATCTATCTTATGTGAATTAAGTCGTTTAATCCGTTTCACCGTGAATCCTCTTCTATAGTCATAAATTTGATCTCAAATTAGAAATATCAAATACGTTTGTTGAATTCGGATTATTATCATTGATATTTCGCTGCGTAGTAGGTTCTTTCTTGCTGTTATTACATTCTCCACCTAGTATAACTATCATCTAGTGTGAGTATCATCGAGTGAGACTATTATCTGTATTTTATCAGAGACGCCGGAACTGGTTTGTAATTAGTGCCTACATGTGTAATTATTTCCCTTGATTATTTTTATTAGTTTATGTTTATCATTTATTAATTTAATTATAAATATGTGTAGGGTTAGGTTTAGGGTTCGTTATGTAAAACATAACTAACCGTAACTTCTAATCCTAAAACATGAATATTAAAAATAATTATTGATGAATCATTGATATAATATTATATTAATTAATCATAAAATACGTCCGTAGGTACTAATTGCATGCAAGAACCGAATGGCACCATACATATCCGCTAAAAATGAGAAAGAGAGAGAGAGAGAGAGAGGAATAAAGATCGTATATCTCTGGAGGATCTTTAAAAAAGAGACAGAAATATTCTAATTATTTGTAATATTGTCTGAAATAATGGCCATATTTTTTTAACATCGATAAACAAATATGATCACATCCTAAGATACATGTACACTGGATTTACTCGAGATAATTGCAGTCATGCACATACACGTGTATTGACATTGTAGATATGTGTTTGATATAGTACATCTAGATGTGCTTCGTTTGGTTGTTTCAAAGAGTGATGAGACGGTTGCTATTTCAAAGAGTGATCAGATGGTAGCTATTTCATGTAGTGCTCAAATTGTTGCTATATCATTCAGTGTACAAATTGTTGCTATATCATACAGTGTACAAATTGTTGCTATATCATACAGTGTACAAATTGTTGCTATATCATACAGTGTACAAATTGTTGCTATATCATACAGTCTACAAATGGTCGCTATATCATACAGTGTACAAATTGTTGCTATATCATACAGTCTACAAATTGTTGCTATATCATACAGTGTACAAATTGTTGCTATATCATACAAATTGTTGCTATATCATACAGTGTACAAATTGTTGCTATATCATACAGTGTACAAATTGTTGCTATATCATACAGTGCACAAATTGTTGCTATATCATACAGTCTACAAATTGTTGCTATAGCATACAGTCTACAAATGGTTGCTATATCATACAGTGCACACATTGTTGCTATATCATACAGTCTACAAATTGTTGCTATGGCATACTGTCTACAAATTGTTGCTATATCATACAGACTACAAATTGTTGCTATAGCATACAGTCTACAAATTGTTGCTATAGCATACAGTCTACAAATGGTTGCTATATCATACAGTCTACAAATTGTTGCTATAGCATACAGTCTACAAATGGTTGCTATATCATACAGTCTACAAATGGTTGCTATATCATACAGTGCACAAATTGTTGCTATATCATACAGTCTACAAATTGTTGCTATAGCATACAGTCTACAAATTGTTGCTATAGCATACAGTCTACAAATGGTTGCTATATCATACAGTCTACAAATTGTTGCTATAGCATACAGTCTACAAATGGTTGCTATATCATACAGTCTACGAATTGTTGCTATATCATACAGTGCACAAATTGTTGCTATATCATACAGTGCACATATGGTTGCTATATCATACAGTCTACAAATTGTTGCTATATCATACAAATGGTTGCTATATCATACAGTCTACAAATTGTTGCTATATCATACAGTGCACAAATGGAAGCTATTTCATAGAGTGTTCAGAGGGTCGCTATTTCATAGTGTTCAGATGGTTGTTATTTCATAAAGTGCCCATATGGTTTGTGTTATATTCCCTATCCTCTAAGAATAATGACTAGCCCGAGTTACATATGTTGTAGTAGATTTCCAATGGACATGCCACTGAGAAGTAATTTTTGGTGTGTTAATTGTACTTTCCATTACTAACAGCATACCTAGGTATGGTGTGGTCAGCATCCCGGCGTCCTTACCCATTACATAGAAGAGGTTGATTTTAAAAATATCCCCAGTTGAACTGGACACTAAACCCTAGATCACCCGGTATAAAGCCAGCGCACTAACCACTTATCTACCGATACTCCTTTAGATAATTGTTTTGATTCTCTTCTTTATTCTTGATTAGAAACTGGCCTCACAGCACATGAGATATTCCATATGTGTTCCGCTATCTGTTCCAGCAGCCATTCAACTCGATTGTGTTTCGAGTCTAATTCCACTGAAACAGAAGGCGACATCAGGGCACAACTCTGGCCCTTGCGACAGGTTTCTGTGTTGTTCCACCCATCCACGCCGTGCCCGTAACTAGTTCAAGTACAGTTACGGAACTGTCGGTCTGTCGGAACAACATGGTAACTGTTATCGAAGGTTACGACTACGGGATTGTATAGATGACGTGCCATGAAGCTTCTATAAAAGATAACCTCAATATAAAGGCATGTCATCTACTAAGGTTTTCTGTTGCATGGGTGGTTTGTCTTGTGAGCCATTATGAGACCCACAGACGCAACCGCATGCGCAATTGTTTTGAATTTTTAGGCACCACTGCAACATCCAATCAAATCGCTAGAACAATGCTAATCACAGGCTAATTCGACCAAGTTTGTTTTTGAGACGGGCCCACAATCAACTGTACCTCATTGGACGGTGGGTTGTATAATTCTTCCTCTTCAATTTCGCCAGAAAAACATTGATATTCAATTATATAACTGGTTATATAATGTGATCTAAACTCCGGTTACAGAAACAGTTGTCCTATAATCGGCCCTGATAACCCTGAACAGGCCCGTCAAACGTCAGGACTCATCAACGTGCTAGCAAATTGTTATCGTTAACAAAAAATCAGTGTTGCAGTGGAGAAACAAACTCAAACCATCGAAAAATCAGTGAAAATGCAATCCCCACCAATTATTAACTAAACAAATCTCCTAAAGGTATTCGATTGTCTGCACAATTTCTCACTCAAAACGTATCCTCAAATATGGTATCCCAAACTAATGAAAATATTAACATTTATTTCTGACTTTATATGCCAGTTCATATAATGTTTTTAGAGCCGTATTACTTTGCCAAGTTTATTTTTCCTAAAAAAAGTTGTTCATTTTTTAATGTGAATACCACCATATGTTACCAGCAGATGTATCTTAATGTTAGGTGAGGGGAAGTGTATTATTAGGTGAGGGGAAGTGTGTTATAGTTGGTGAGGGCAAGTGTGATATTAGGTGAGGGGAAGTGTGCTATTAGATTAGGGGAAGTGTGTTATATTCGGTGAGGGCAAGTGTGATATTAGGTGAGGGGAAGTGTGCTATTAGGTAAGGAGAAGTGTGCTATTAGGTGAGGGGAAGTGTACTATTAGGTGAGGGGAAGTGTACTGTTTGTAACATCGTGTTTACTCGATTTAAACCAAAAAATGGGCTAAAATTAAAACATTTTCTGACGAAAAATATAACAGTTACACATGTCAAGGTTTTTTGGTATAAAAATCACAAAATTTGTGAAATGACCATCTATCAACCCTGTGTTCAATGTGACTATGTAAGTATGCTCGCGACGCTGCCTTTGTAGAGCAGATTTCGTGCGGAGAAAAGTGGGGATTATTGCTTGAAGCTACGGATTATACGTGATATGAATTGGACACCCTGCAGACGACATGTCGCTTCGTCAAGAGGAACGGAAAACAAATGGGGTAACCCGAGTACAGTGAAGTCAATCATCTACGTCTTTTCCTCCCTTCAATATGTAAATGCCAGTCACATTTGTAGCGAGCAAGGAAAATGAAGGAAAATATAGGTTGATAAAAAGAAATTTGAAATAAGGAAGGAAAATATAGATGGATAGAAAGAGAAATAAAAAAGATTAGAGACAGTCATGTAAAGATATATTAAATCAAAGAGACGAAAAATAACACAGACACGAAAATTACCATTCATATAAGTGGAATATAGACAAGAGACACAGACGGTTAGAATTCTCCAAAGTACAATCTGTACATTTCGTTTCTGATGCGGCAGTTATCGTTCCGTGGATGTGACTTGCCAAGTTCCAGATCTTAAAGACCTCCCGAATCTCCTGTTATTAGCTGGGACTTAACTTTTACATAATTGCTCCCGTTGTTATGGAAACCGACAGTCAGAATTCAGTAGATGGCCAGCTTCTGTAAGTTTGTGACCACAAGTTTCATAGTGCACATTTTTTTACCCGACTCCTTGTGTCTGTTGCTTTCGTAGACTCAACGTTTGTTCTTAGGTACTACTTTTTACTGTTTCCGATTGTGTTTAATGGCTATCCATCACTCAAATGGTAAAGGAATATCAACATGTTTGAGAGTATGATATATTCTAGTAATAATTATAATTTGTATTTCATTATTATTATTGTTACTAATATTATTATTATTATTATTATTATTATTATTATTATTATTATTATTATTATTATTATTATTATTATTACGCATGTGCGAGCTGAGACTTAGTTTTTTACAGTTTTTGTAATCTATCTATCTATTTATCTATCTATACGCTCTGTCCCTTGTTTGCCTTGCGGCGTCAGGGGTGGAAGAGTTCTCTGGAGATGGCCTTCTTGTGTGCTCGTTTGTAAGCTTGTTCCTGTGGCTTCTTTGATTTCTATGATCCATTTTTTACATGGCCTGCCTCTGGCTTTATAACCGTTATGTTTTCTTTAAATAGCAGGGACAATTAACGGGTACTCTGAAAATATACAATCAACGCATCACGGGAACTATACAGAGATGCCCATCTTTCGTATTACCGGAAAGTGACGGAACTCAAATGCCTGAAGTCTACCGAAGTGGGTTCATATAATCACATATCACTAATTTACTATCCCCTCAACCACGGAGGCCGGTGTGGGATATATACTAACAAGAAGTTGGACAACATATAGGAATACCTGCACGTATCTTGGATTAGTAGTTTGAAAAGAAGAACAAGGAAAGAGACTTATGGGGACTGGTTGTATTATAACCGCCCTCTATACCCAACCTCAACCCTCTCTTATCTTCAGCAGTTGACTATCAATTCTAAGATAAGAAGGTAAACAAGCACACTGTTAGAGATCTATGAACCAAGTGTGAAATGGTTCCTGTTCTAAATAGTATACTTAGTTTGTGATCCTGCTCTACCTGTCTGTGTTACTAAATAGGGTTGCATCTATTATAGTTCGTTCCATAATTCATGTTACTCAGTGGGTTCACCTTCCTGTATAGACTTTGGAAACTGATTGCAGAAGAAGAAGAAGTTGAAATTATTTTCTCCAAAACTAATTTTTAGATCGAAAAGAACTTTTGGATCCTACTTGAAATTCACCACGACCCTATGAAACCATTTTTTGTCCTTAAAAAATTTTACAAGATTAGAAAATGTTCTCTATAAATTATACATTTATAAAGGTTTTGTGAATGTACATAATGTGCCTTATTTTTACCGTACAACCGAGTCTTTCGACAGTACTTGTTGATGGGAATAAGTTTTATTTGTTTATTAGATTTTATTTCTCTCCAACTCTTCATTAGCTGTGACACAAAGTATAAATATACTGGATAATTAAAGGCACGATAAACATAAGAAGACGTTATCAGTGATTGATTTTTCTATCGATACATAAACTTTAATGATGATATCACATCCTCCTACTATGTTACGGAAACAACATGAATCTTAATGTGTCGTTATTTGTCGTTTATTTAGAGTTTTTATGTTTATTGGCAGACTTCGTATTTGGCATGAAATTTTTCCTGATTTTCATTGATCCTTGTTATGTGTTATCAAGATTGTCACCAATGAAAAACGCAGAAATACTGGGTATGCCTATAGAAGATACATAAGGGTGTATTTTGTTGTTGGTGGATAACTAAATTGTTTAATCTTCTTCTTCTTCAGCGTTCGCTCTCAAATAACCACAACGAATATTTCGTGTGATTTCCGCCAGGGAGCGTGAAGTACGTTGTGCTGCAAGTTCCATAGTAAAACTGTGATTATTTGCACCCCGGTTGGCCACTTGTGGTCCGGACGTCCGAGGTTCAGCACATCCGTTTTCGTCATTCCTTTATTTCGGGTTTGGTCCCTAAATTGTTTAATCTTAAAATAATATTTAAATATTCCAGTTTACTTGAAGGCGTATCGTATATTCGATGTGTTTCATTTTGATATCTTGCTCAATTTAGACCATTTATATATGTAAGTAAATGTTGTGTTACAATATGAGTTTCAAATGTAAACTTACTATAATGCAAAATTGAACAGCACAATTGTACAGTTACTTTTGCAAATAAGCTGGAAGAGACCGAATATTAATTACAATATACAAAATTCTAAAAATAAAACACAGCAACCCTAATGTTATTAAATAGTCATTTAACCTTTGGATAAAACAGAAAGGTAATTATGTAATCCTGAGTGACTAATAATTATGTAATCCTGAGTGACTAATAATTATGTAATCATGAGTAACTAATAATTATGTAATCATGAGTGACTAATAATTATGTAATCATGCCACGTAAACTCGTCTGTGCAGCGATTGCATATTAATATTTATAAAACCGCATTATGGAGGATTGTTAGGGGCAGCTGTTTCACTTTTCGGAAACTTTTACAAGCAAGAATAATGTGAGAAAACACACCTTCTAGCTGCGCAATGCAAATATATGAGACAGATACGTGAGTGTAGGATGGAAGGCTATGACATAGCATATCTGGATGAATCGTGGATAACAGCTCACCACACATTTGATAAAGAGTGGCAATCACTTGATAGAACTAAGAAAAGGGAAACTTCAAGCATCAAAGGTAAACTCATTGTAATAGATTATGCAGATAGCAACGCAAATGGTGGTGTCAGTGGGGCAGAACTTATTTTCCAAGCATTATCTACAGATGATAAAGACTACTACGCCGAAATTAATGGAATTATTTTCAGGTTTTGGTTAGTGAACTAACTTCTACCAGAGTTGGATAGGTCATCGTGTATTCTTAACGGACTATGGCTCCTATCATAATGTACTATCACTTTAAGACAAAATTCCCACTTCATCAAGCACAACACAAGAAATCATGACATGGTTTGCAAAAGAAAATGTATCTTTTTTGCTGCAATAAATTCAAACCAGAGTTCTTAGAACTTGTGAGACGGATGAAGAAGACGAAGACTTTTGTAATTGAGAAGTTCATCGCTGAGCTTGGTCATACTTCTCTTCGGTTAGAACATTACCATTCAGATCTCAATTCCATTCAACGTAATGTGGGCTGATGTTAGAGGTCAAGTTGCCGCACTAGACTAGACTTTCAAACTTTGTGATGTAACATAACATGCGATGCCCTCGCACAAATAGATATTGAACACTGAATAAAATGTGAAGAGCACGTGCTTTAGGATGAAGAGACGTATTGGCAACGATTGGTTTGCACTTAGCCATTCCTTAGCCGTAGTCGATCTTTTCGAGTCTGAAGAATCCGAATAAAATAGTTGATGTGTCAATCTCTGTTGTTCCCACATCGACCAAATTCTAACAATATCACAGACTTAGAACAGAATCCACTGGTACTTCATCGTTTTGCTTCAAACAATTTTGTTAGCAGTCACCTTTATTTACAGAATGATCAAATACACGTATTCCTCTTCAACACCAATGCCACAAGAAATACATAAGACTATTTGATCTTAAAACATTTTTATAAATGTTTTGAATACACTCTTGAAGTAATGAGAACTATCTCACATTTCCTGTAAATGTAGTTGGGATATTCCTTTGCATGCACAATTTTGTGTATAAATGTAAAATGTGAGCGCGATTTTTTGCTGTTTATGCAATACTATATAGCCAAAAAAACACATAACAACATCTTAACGCGAAAGCTGTGTTTTGTTTTGCTTTTGGTCATCTGACATAAAATAACAGAGTGGAAAGATTAATAAGATTAATAATAGAAGGCATAGTTAACGGCAACAAGGAAGGAGGGCGTCCAAGACGACGATGGTTCAGTGATATTTCAGATTGCTTAACCATGTCTTTAACTGCGGCAGGTCAACTCTCCCAGAATCGCGGAGTGTTCAGAGACACAATGGGGAAGCGGATAGGCTGCGAGTTCTAATATTGTTTCGAACAGTAGAGTAAATGTACTGGGATTACAAGTTGAACTACTTACGGGGAAAAAAACCCGCACAAACGAAATTGATAAGGATGATGATTCATTTTCCATGACTAGAATCTACTGCTGTGTTTTATAGTTGTCTTATAGTTTCCATCTTGATATGCGCCTTTTGGCGAAACACATCCAATCTCTGCATGGCTTCTGATCATTTTGGCGCTCTATGGGATGGCACAGCCAACTCTACCCTAATACTTCCTTGTTAACCTCTTTCGGCAAGCACTCTTTCCCATTATTAAAATTATACTCTCTGACACACTAACCACACATACACTTCATATGCACTCTCTCCAAATTTCCACATATAAAACCAAATATAAAAATCAGACCATGAAATTCAGTACTCGGAAACGAGGAAAAGATTACCCAAAAAATGCCATGAACGCAAAAAAGTAATCCTTTTTAGGAAAATACTCCACTTGGGGGGACAGGCCGCCAAATTTGCAGGTTCTTCCAGGACGCTATCAACGTAATGACGATAACCAAAAATATTCGATGAAGCTTCCACCCACTTGTTTGAATATTTCCCTATTATGATCTGCTTTTCCTATAATCTTTCCCATATGGAATTACTCTAATTGAGCTAGATTATGTTCTGTCTCGTATGGAATAATTCTAATTGTTCTAGATTTCAAATCCACATTAATCAAACATGATTACATGCTATATTCGATAAGTTGATTGGTTATAGTATATCACTGAGAATGTATGACATTTTTGTATCTTTGCGAACAATCTTTAAGCTAATAGATTAAATATTTATTCTCGGCTTGGGCAGTTGTATAAGGCAATGATTCTCAAGTTATGACATACAACACCCCATGAGATTACCGTGATTTTAAGGGGGACAGCAGTGATAATAAATATGTAAATAGGGCGCCACAGACTCGTCCTTTGGCGGAACACAGAAAGTTGACTATATGAAAAGTCTTCAGGTATTGTCAGACTGCTGCAGCGCTTTGCCCCAGACTGACATCGTCGAGGAGCAGCAACGCTTTGGTCGACATAGAGTCACTACACCTTGAGAAGATCGCTCAATTCAGAGGTTATCACTGCAAAAGAGAACTGTATGTGCAAATGTTATCAGGCAATTCCTCAGAGATACTGACAACACCGGAGTCAGTTATTAGACTATTAGGAATAGCTTTAACTATGCCGATCTCCGTGCTTGTCGGCCAGCCCTTCGACCACACATGACTGCTGCCCACAGAGAAGATCGTTCAAGTGGGATAACGGTATGGTCATGGATGAGTCCAGATTTGTCTTAAATCCCACAGATGGACTAATCGCCCGTGTGTTGCTGGGGCCTGAAAGTGGAGCAAAGAATAGCGACACTGTTTACCTTCTACGCATGTCGTAAGAGGCGACTAAGGAGGTTATGGTATGGAGTTGGCTGTCCCATCCCATATAGGGTCAGTGACCCACACCATGCTGAAGTCGGATGTGCCAGACCGAAATGCGCAGATATCGCAGCAATGCTGTAAACCATGACACAACTCATTCCGTTCTTCGGACTACATCCTGCTAATCTGCAGGAGTTTGAGAACGAACGCAGAAGAAGAAGATGGACGAATCATAGTATAGTCGTCGTACGAACGCTTCAGTGTCGGTGCAGTCCTCGAGCTTAATTGATTTGGTGGGGATAAGTGACGATGAGAGGATCCATTAATTTACTCCACATAACTCCCTCTATGTGATTGTGAATCTGAATGGTGACCACTAACGTGACAAGATTCGACTGCCTCTTACCATCCTAGCACTACAGGTTATTGGGTGCAATACAGTCCCATCCCAGTACTACATGTTATTGGGTGCAATACAGTCCCATCCAAGAACTACAGGTTATTGGGTTCAATACAGTCCCATCCAAGCAGTACAGGTTATTGGGTGCAATACAGTCCCATCCTAGCACTACAGGTTATTGGGTGCAATACAGTCCCATCCTAGCACTACAGGCTATTGGGGGCAATACAGTCCCATCCAATCACTACAGGTTATTGGGTGCAATACAGTCCCATCCAAGCAGTACAGGTTATTGGGTGCAATACAGTCCCATCCTAGCACTACAGGTTATTGGGTTCAATACAGTCCCATCCAAGCAGTACAGGTTATTGGGTGCAATACAGTCCCATCCTAGCACTACAGGTTATTGGGTGCAATACAGTCCCATCCCAGTACTACATGTTATTGGGTGCAATACAGTCCCATCCAAGCACTACATGTTATTGGGTTCAATACAGTCCCATCCTAGTACTACAGGTTATTGGGTGCAATACAGTCCCATCCAAGCACCACAGGTTATTGGGTGCAATACAGTCCCATCCAAGCAGTACAGGTTATTGGGTGCAATACAGTCCCATCCAAGCAGTACAGGTTATTGGGTGCAATACAGCCCTTAAAGAAAATAATGCAAGACCACAACGTTATCGTGCAGTAAATGATTTCCTGCAACAAGTGGTCGACAATAGAATGGATTGGCCAGCAAACAGTCCGGATATGAATGCCATAAAATGTCTTTGGTACGAGCTCAGGCGACTAGATAAGCAACATCTACCTTCTCCTGTATCTCTTCATGAACTGCTTCTGGTACTTCTGCATCAGTGGCAGGCAGTGCCCCAATGTTTCATTTGCAAGCTCATTGTTTCCATGTGACAGCGGTGTCTTGAATGTATCTCAAATAATGGAAGACACCCACACCATAATGACAATGTTGACCTTTATTGTTATTTTCATTAATTTTGAAATTGAGGGTTGTGTTGATTGTTGTACTGTCATTTTACACATGTTAATGCTTTCTTCTTCTTTCTTTCTTTTCGCTTTATACCCCTTTATGCCTTACAGTGCCAAGGATAGAAGACGTCTCTATAGGTGGCATTTTTGTGTTCTTTATAGATGATGTTTTCGTTGACTCGTTTTATTTCTTTAATCCATCATTTGCAAGGTCTCCCCCTGGTTTTGTATCCATCGTGTCTTTATATTCAAGATAAACAAAAATAGGTAGATGTGTTACCAAAATAAAACATAAAATAACATAACAATGTGATAAAAGACAGACGACGCTTCGACTAAAAAGCCTTCATATCTTACATGGGGACAAACATGGTTATGGTATGGAGGTGAAGAGGACAATAGCGAATAGATAATGGAGGAAGCACAGATGGAGCAGCATGACAGGGAAGAAAAGGATATAGGGAGAATAAAGTGGTGATTAAGGGGGAGAAAGTGCACATAAGAAAGTGGGAAGTGGAAAATGGATAAGATATAATAGTAAATCAAATGATATAAACTAAAATAAGTACTTACCTCAAACGTGGCAACAGGCAATGAGTATTACCGACATACGATCATAATGTAGGGGAAGAACAAAAGACGATGATGAGAGAGTGAGAGAAAGAGGCCAATGCAGCAAGAACAGATGAGAATGAGGGAGAGTGGAAAATAAAGAGCAGAGGAGAGAGCCGGTGAGAAGAAAATACAGTGATGATATAGGCAAGCCCGTGTCTGTATAGTAATGCTTTTTTGAGTGGAATTCTCTGATGGTAATCTGGTAGCATGCGAAAACCATTTAATATGTTGTGTTATTTTGTAATCCAGGATTGGCATTGTGTTTGTTAGTCTTCTGATGTAATCCAGGATTGGCATTGTGTTTGTTAGTCTTCTGATGTAATCCAGGATTGCGTGTGTTAGTCTTCTTATGTAATCCAGGATTGGCATTGTGTTTGTTAGTCTTCTGATGTATTCCAGGATTGGCATTGTGTCTGTTAGTCTTCTGATGTAATCCAGGATTGGCATTGTGTTTGTTAGTCTTCTGATGTAATCCAGGATTGGTATTGTGTTTGTTAGTCTTCTGATGTAATCCAGGATTGGCATTGTGTTTGTTAGTCTTCTGATGTAATCCAGGATTGGCATTGTGTTTGTTAGTCTTCTGATGTAATCCAGGATTGGCATTGTGTTTGTTAGTCTTCTGATGTAATCCAGGATTGGCATTGTGTTTGTTAGTCTTCTGATGTTTGCGTTCCTGATTCTGTCTCTTATTTTTACTTCCAGAATAATTCCACGTAGACAAGTCATTTTTCTTGTAACAAGTTACCTTTTGACATCTGTTTGTTAGTGTCCACTTTTGACATTGATAGTATAGTGAAGGTATGATGATCGTTTTATATAGTGCCGTTTTGGTGACCATGTTCACATATTTCTTTTTTGCAAATAGGGGACATATGCCCTAAGATCTGGTATGCTATGATGCATCCATGTTGGATTTCTTTGGTGTTTTCTTTCCATTTGATGATATGATGCTTCCAAGATGAATGAATTCTTTCACCTGTTTAAGTTGTTGGTAATTGATGAGAATAGTGTTTTTTTTTCCTGTTTTTGCGATTACTATTACCTCGGTTATTTTCTGAAAATGTTAAAGCTGGCGTCATAAAATATAGTGCTGATTGTAACTGATACGGTTGTAATGGTATATTTTGAGATGCTGTTTGGTTATTATTATTGTTTTTTACTTCAAGTTAATTTAAACTAACCCATAGCATTTTTTATGCCGTAGTCGTGTGAGATATTAGTGATCTCACATTTCAGTGACTCTGCTATATGAGGGCGGTAGCCATCTGCTCTCCCTTGCAGTCTTTACTTCCCGATTAACCCGGTATCCAAATTAAGGCCTGGCTGACGCGGGAGTCATTACAATCTGAAAACATTTCGACCTCAACTGTGGAATGAACCCAGGACCACGCATATGCGAAGCCAGTGCGTAAACCACTGCGATACGTGGCCCCCTTTTTGATTTAGTGCTATTTTTTTTTAATTAGTCCTTAATTCTATTTGAACGGTGTATTATTTCGTTGTTCACTGGTCTTGTTCATCCTCTACCGGCCATTTCCATTAATTGCCTAGCCACTAAACTACACTAATTTTTGCGATCAAAGACTGTGTTTTATGATGTGGAATTTGTCTATTCTAAGTTTCCCTGCCTTTTACCGCAGCATGGTTATGCCTTTTACCGCAGCATGGTTATGCCTTTTACCGCAGCATGGTTATGCCTTTTACCGCAGCATGGTTATGCATTTTACCGCAGCATGGTTATGCCTTTTACCGCAGCATGGTTATGCCTTTTACCGCAGCATGGCTACAGTCCTGGTTAAGAAACTAGTGATGATAACGAGAATTACTGTTTACTGTATACCAGCAATTTTTTTTAGTAAAAGCACTGTCGCCCACAATTCAACATTTTGCAACAATTTGTGGTCGTTAAGAAGGCAAAGAAATTGTAGTTTATGTGGGTTGATGGTCGATAATTTATGTATATATTAATATTGAAAATTAGACATAACAGCATGGAAAGATTAATAGGTGAAGGCAGAGTTAACAGCAACAGGGGAAGAAGGCGCCACAGACGACGATGGTGTAGTGATATAGCTGATTGTTGGAACATGTCTTTAGCTGCGGCGGATCAACTCTCGCAGAATCGCGGAGTGGTTACAGAACTCAACAAGACGACCATGTTCTGGAAAGAATATGTCATATGATGATTAATATTTAAAAGGGGTATTTGTGTGCGTGCGTGTGTGTGTGTGTATGTGCGTGCGTGCGTGTGTGTGTGTGTGCGTGCGTGCGCTTGCGTGCGTGCGTGCGTGCGTGCAAGTGTGTGTGTGTGCATGTGCGTGTGTATATTGTTCTTCCATCAAAGTCGACGATGACCATTCACCTCATGTGGGATGATGAAGATGCAGTGTTTCCGACTGTGAGTCCTACACGTGTCTGGAATTGTCTACCACACACTGAGCTTGTGTGGGAGAAGTATGTAGGACCTTCTAGCGTTTTTGTTGCGCAGCATGTCTGAGGTTCGCTGCAGCTGCAACACCACTCTTGATTCTGCACTCCAGTTGGTTCTGTCTTGTGAAAAATTCTTCCACGAATCTGTGTCCATTTTGAGGGGAGTCAATGATGCCTTAATAGTGTCTTTAAAACGCTTCTTCTGTCATCCGGCCTTGTTGGAGCTAGTCTAGAGTTCTCCATGTAACAACTTTTTTTGGTAGACAATGATCTTTCATGCGGACCATGTGCTCTGCTCATCGTCTCTGCGCCGTCATCAACATTTTGTGTTAGCTTACAGACTCACTCGCTCGCTCGATCACTCACACATACACACACTCACTCACACACACACACTCACACACACACCCACACTCACTAACTCGCTAGCTCACTCACACTCACTCACTCACTCACACACACATACTCTAACACACACACTCTCACACACACTCAGACTCAGTCACTGACACACTCTCATACACATTCACACACACGTGCATACATGTATGTATATACATACACACAATTATGTACATATATATATATATATATATATATATATATATATATATATATATATATATATATATATATATATATATATATATATATATATATATATATATATATATATATATATATATATATATATATATATATGAAAGTTTTCTTGAATTTCCAACACTATTTTCTATGAAGTTACATTCAAAGTTGGACTAGTATCTAAAGATGACTAGTGTCTAAAGATGACTAGTGTCTAAATAAGACTAGTGTCTAAAGATGACTAGTGTCTAAAGATGACTAGTGTCTAAAGATGACTAGTGTCTAAAGATGACTAGTGTCTAAATAAGACTAGTGTCTAAAGATGACTAGTGTCTAAAGATGACTAGTGTCTAAAGATGACTAGTGTCTAAAGATGACTAGTGTATAAGGATGACTAGTGTCTAAAGATGACTAGTGTCTAAAGATGACTAGTGTCTAAAGATGACTAGTGTCTAAAGATGACTACTGTTTAAAGATGACTAGTGTCTAAAGATGACTAGTGCCTCAAGATGACTAGTGTCTAAAGATGACTAGTGTCTAAAGATGACTAGTGTCTAAAGATGACTAGTGTCTAAAGATGACTAGTGTCATCGAATTACCAAGATGAGATTCTCAGTCATCCATATCTAATTATAATCCAATTCAGTTTAATAAAACCTGATCAGATTATGTCACCATCGTTTGCTTTGCTGTTCAACCCCATACACAAGATTGTATGGTAAGCAATTAGGTTAATGGTAATATCATTTTTAATTTATTATCTAGTATAGTTTGCTTATATATATATATATATATATATATTCATTTTCCTTTAGCGCTGATGTTAGCGCATATGGCAGAGGTCAGATCTCTAAAATTATGTCTGTTCAAAGCTATGCTGTGCAGTTCTTGAATAGTATGTATATTGGTTGTTTTAGTTTCTCCAAGTATTGTTGATATGAGTGTTTCTTTTGGTCTACCCCTGGCTCTTTTTACTTTAGGTATCCATTCAAGAGATTGGTGGTGTATTCTGTTGATGTCTACGCGTAGGACATGCCCGATGTAGGACCAACGGCGTTTTCTGATAACATCTGTGATGAAGTTTTGATGTGTCTCTTCTCTGATTTTATCATTGGATTTGAATTCACTCCAATGGGTGTTAGTTATCCTACGAAGACATTTGTTCTTGAAACTCAGTAAATTTTTTTATGAAGATAAAGAGCTGTTCCAGCTCTCACATCCATATGATAGCACCGGAATAACGCAGGAATTAAACAAGCGCATTTTAGTGCTTGTGCTGATTGATTTTGACCTCCAGATATTAGACAATCTGTTAAAGGAATTTTAAGCTAATGCATTGGGAGTTGTAATTTCTGCTATGACATCACCGTCGAGTATTAATGTGCTTCCTAGATAGGAGAATGTGTGTGCTTTTTTCAATTTGTTGTTCATTTAAACTAATTAGTATGATATATATTTATATTTATATATACTGTTCAAAAGAAAAACGCAATATTATTTCAATCGTGCACTCAAACATTTCATTACGGAATTAATATTTCAACCTTGGCATGAAGAAACTTTCAGACTTTAACTAAACTAAACCCGTACAAGTTTGCAGTCATTTCCAACGGTCCATTGACGATTACGCTTCTCCAACTGCAGTCGGTTCTAACGATGTCGGTCCGTAAGAATAGGACCTCAATAGGATCTTCTAACTTAAAGACCAGCATCGTACAGCCTGTTCCTGACCGATTCGAAAAGTTGTTGACATTGAGTTGATTGTGGAGGACGTAGATTCAAATCGATTCCTGAGGGGATGCAGCTGTATGTCTTCGGTTAGAGTTGTGACTCTGGGTCTTCCACTGCACGGCCATTCTGCCACTGAGCTAGTTTGTTGAAATCTCCTCCAAATATGATTAATGGTGCTTCTAACCACATTAAATTGTCTGGACACTACATTTTGTGATTATCCAGTCTGTAAGCGTCCAATGATGATGTATCGTTTTTCTATAGTGAGATGAGCCAATTTAATTTTCAACAAGATGTATTCGAATTTATTTTATTTATTTATTTATATGGCTGTGAATCTAAGACAATGATCAATAAAATAAGAAACAAAATTGCAGCGTTTGAAATAAAATATTAGAAAGCCATCCTCAAAATGTCATGGACCAAAATAATCAGCATTTTGTCTGAGAAAATTGAAGGTAAAAGAACACTGAGTAATGATACAGTTCTCTCCAGAAAATATTTTGGCCATATCAAACGAAATTGCAGCCTATAAAAAAATAGTATGGATGCGATGATGCCAGGGAAACGAGAAAAGATAGATTACAAACTACAAAGAAGATGGACGCAGGATATCAAAGATTACCCGAACACGTCACACACAAAAGAAGGAAGATTAGCTCAAGATCGTCATACGTTTCTAAAGAATGTGATGACTGCTACATCCTGTCCAAGATATATAAGATAATGATGATGTTCTAATGACTACATATTCGTCACAGATACTCCTGCCGTTTTTTATTTAATTGGTAGAGTATCTTATTCAGGACGTTATTCAGTACCTTCAATGACATGAGGAAATTATTAATATCTAAACAAATTACAAACAAGTTAAAAATGAGAATTATAAAATGCTACATCTATTCCATATTAATGTATGGCTCAGAAACATGGACACTAAATAAACAATTAGAATACAAAATTGATGCCTTTGAGATGTGGGTATATAGAAGAATAGGGAGAACATCATGGAAAGAGAAGAAAACAAATAAAGAGGTGCTAAAGACACTTAATATAAAGAAAGAACTACTAAGAGAAATAAAGATCAGGCAAATAAAATATTTTTGACACATTAAAAGACATGACACCTTATTGAAAACCTTACTTGAGGGTAAAGTCAAAGGGAGGCGAGCAAGAGGTAGGCAGAGATACAAGTGGGAGAGTAACATTACACGATGGACAGGTTACAGTCTAGCAGAGTGCACCACGAAGACAAGAGACAGGAGATGTTGGAGATACGTTGCAGCCAACCTTCGTTGCGGAGACGGCACTTGATGATGATGATGATTCATGACGTTGCCATCAACCCAGCATATTTTGGCTGTGTTTAATTTCTAGTCAATATAAATACGTTCACTATTTTACCATTACTTTCTGAACGGTCCAGATGCACAATTCTGGCGGGGGTCGAACTCAGTACCTTGGCCGTTACGGAATCGCTTTATACAACTCCGCCACACAGCCTCCTACCATTTGCTTACAGTAAATCTAATTTTAATGGTGATTATATATTCGTTATCCTCGAGATTGCTGCCATGGCACTGCTGAATATGAATTGGAAAAGTAAGATCAGTATTACAGTAAAGATAAATCATACAGATTACTAGTATAAACTATTCTTTTCCTTGGATGTGAGAACTGGACATGGATATGGGTTTTCTGATATTTGATATAAATGCTACAGTCATGATATGTTTAAAAAAACAGTTATATGTATATATATATAGAACATAAGAGAAATACATTTGTTCAACAACAAATACAGTTATCAAATAGCATTTCTGGCAGTGTAAAATGGAATAAATTCCGTGGTTTCGACGTAACGATACACGACTCACTTTCTAAAATTATGTCGCAAAGAACATTTGAGGCTGGAAGGAGAAGAGACGATTAGATGAAATTCTGGATTAGCTTCACCAAGACATGGGCATTATGGGGTTTTTATTCTATGCTCGTCCGAGTGTCTGAGACAGAGGTATTTGCAGGGTTTTCTTCTGTTGATCTTTCTAAAGTGGCACCCAAAAGATGATGACCGGTTATGGGTCTCATTATTATTATTATCTTCTTCTTCTTTTGCGTTCGTTCTCAAAGTCCTGCAGATTAGCAAGGTGTAATCCACAGAATGAAATGCGTTATGTTATGGTGTCATTTCATTGTTGTAGCAGTGCTGCGATATCTTCGTCTTTCGGCCTGACACATCTGACTTCAGCATGGCTTTGGTTCACTTACCCTATATGGGATAGGACAGCTAACCACATTCCATAACGTCCTTTGTCGCCTATTACGACATGCATGGAAGGTAAACAGTGTTGCTATTCTTTGCTCCTCTCTTTGGCTCCGTCAATACACAGGCGATTATTATTATTATTATTATTATTATTATTCCTTGATACATTCACAATCCATGTCATTTATTTTAAACCATGTGGTACTACGCAGTTGAATTAGTCCGCTAATTCAATGCCACGATCAAATCGTCTACAACGTCACCGTGCACTCATTT
The DNA here is from genome assembly GCA_034231615.1 of Meghimatium bilineatum. NCBI lineage: Eukaryota > Metazoa > Mollusca > Gastropoda > Stylommatophora > Philomycidae > Meghimatium > Meghimatium bilineatum. The sequence continues at coordinate 17,426,552 of CM067311.1, read as the reverse complement.
ACATTGTTTGGGATACTCCGTCATATGTGCGTCATTTAGTGCAGATCTATGTGACATCACTGCACAGCGACTTTGTAGACACCTTATAGTTCTGACTTACTAATTACGTTTTTCTGAAATATACACATTGTCTCTTGTAACTGATTTATGGAAATTATATTCTGTCTTCTTTCCAAGCAAGATAATTTGACTGTTTAATTCTAGAATTAACAAATGGTGTAATGATTCTGCAGTCTGCTTTCTGATTTTATGCAGTGAGCTCCGTATTAAACTGCATCTTTGGGGAGTAGTGAACGCAAACATCTTTAATATTCTGCAATGTACAGCCTTGGTTCTCAACCTTTCTTTGCTCGTGCCCTATGTCGTGCCCTTTTTTAAACAACGCTCATTTACCTTAACCACTGAGATTTTTGTTATGTTTATCAATATGTATCGTGTTATTTATCGTTTATATAGTTGCCTTTCTGTGGCCTCACTAGACGGGTCACTAGATGGGTCACTAGACACTCACTAGATGGCCTGAAATTTCAATGTTTTTCTACATCGCCATTTTCAATTCTTTATAGCCCCCAGGAAGGAGGTCAGATCACTAATGTTGAGAACCCATGATAGAGTGTTGGCCTCTTAATATTTATGATTAACAGGGTATATATCATGAAAAACAAATATCGGCAACCTTTTGGAATGGTGGACAAAATTATGTGTGATTCATCGCTTGAGATGATGATAAACAAACTTAAGTTGAGTCCTTTAAAGTTCCAATCCATGTCATTTATTTTAAACCATGTGCTACTACGCAGATGAATTAGTCCGCTAATTCAATACCACGATCAAATCGTCTACTAATCATATAATCAACAGATGTTATAGCATACGCAGATAACAGCTTACTACTTTTGGACATCATAGTCGCCGAGGACGGATGTGTCAGGCCATTGGTGTGAATAAACGGCGACACAACGCAGGTCCATTCTCTGGACTACATGCTGGAAATCTAGTAGGATCATGGTCATGCTACATGAGAGATCCAGCGGAAGTCCAGAATGAATGCTCAAGAAGAACATCAGTAGACTTGCTGGTTTTTATTTTGAAGTAAATTCTTTCATTGCCTCTGAAGGCGAAAATCAAAAAAGGGCGACGCAAACTGTTTCCATAAATCTATTTCGTTCTGAACACTGTTTTCAACTCATAAAATCTACGTTTTGATGTAACATTTGCTCCTTGTAACTGTTTTAACGTAACATTTTTTCCGTATTACTGTTTAGCACTATATTTTACTTTTTAGCTAAGAAAGTTTGTGATTTCATATTTTCTAAGTTTAGTGGCCAGTACATACCGGGAGCCGCGTACCGCTGTGGTTAGCGCACTGGCTTCGCATATGAGTGGTCCTGGGTTCATTACCCAGTTGAGGCGGAAATATTTTTCAGATCACAACGGCTCCCGGGTCGACCCAGCCTTAAATGGGTACCGGATTAATCCGCTAAGTAAAGACTGCGAGAGAGTGTAGATGGCCACCGTCCTCATTTAAAGCGCCACTGAAATGTGAGATCGCTAACATCTCACACCCCTACGGCATTAATAAATGCTATGGGTTACTTTACTTTTTACTTTTACAAACTGAAAATGTGAAACAGCTTGGCGGAATATTAAAAATGTCATGAAACATTTTCTGACCCCTCGATATGTTGCCAAATCATGGTGAAATGACTAGTAGAAAGTGTTCTTTGAACATTCTTTTCTCTGTACCAGTACATGACGTTTTTTGTATGTCAATAGAATATGAACACATGTTTCCCTTTGTGGTTGCAAAATAACGATACCCATCTGTACTTATGTAAGAATTTTGAAAGGATACTTCTCAACAGCATACTTGAGATATAGCTTTGATAAAGTTCACAGTCAAAATAGATATAGCTTTGATAAAGTTCACAGTCAAAATAGATATAGCTTTGATAAAGTTCACAGTCAAAATAGATATAGCTTTGATAAAGTTCACAGTCAAAATAGATATAGCTTTGATAAAGTTCACAGTCAAAATAGATATAGCTTTGATAAAGTTCACAGTCAAAATAGATATAGCTTTGATAAAGTTCACAGTCAAAATAGATATAGCTTTGATAAAGTTCACAGTCAAAATAGATATAGCTTTGATAAAGTTCACAGTCAAAATAGATATAGCTTTGATAAAGTTCACAGTCAAAATAGATATAGCTTTGATAAGGTTCACAATCAATACATATATATCTTTGATAAGGTTCACAGTCAAAACATTTTTATTCAAATAAATCGAACCTACTTCTTCTCGTTCGTAGTGTCTACATGTTTACACAGCAAGTAATTATGTTGTAAAGACATGTATCTGGTCGTGCCGCGTGTTGCCATGGTTACTGGTACGCCAATTCTACCTTAGAAAAGTCAACTATAGTGTATATTATTCTGGTGACATGTATAAGAGATATGAGAACCCCTGAACTAATGACTCTGTGTAACACATAGCTATAGTCACGAGACACAACGGTAACGTAAAATAACTAGATGCAATTCAAATTTTCCTTCAACGTTGATTTATCGATTTAGGACATTAATGGTTCTATTTACACAAGAGGCTTGCTAGGGAAAATGGAAGGGGTCACTTGAGGTCAATTGTTGCACAATGGTGTCCCACAGCTGTGGAGCAAGAGGTGTCGGCATGGTCAGTGAGAATGCCAAAGAGGGGGGTGTGATTATGTACACTGATGAATCTGTGATTAGGCATGTTCGCAGTGCTTGGGCCTTCACAGCTCAATGCGCAGATAGAACGATTAGGGAGGAGAGTGGGGCCTTTGCTGTGACTACGAGTAGCATGGCCATGGAGATTATGATGCTGATCAGGCCATTTGAGTGGGTATGTACACAGAACGTAACACATGTTTTCATCTTGAGTGACTCACAGTATAATGAAGGTTAAATGGGTCTCGTTCGGAACAGTGGATTGAGGCCTAGAGAAAGGCGAGGTTGACAGTAGTTACATTTTTTTTTCGTCCCGGGACATGTGGGTGTTGGAGGAAATGAAGGAGCAGATCAACTGGCATAATATGCTATTGTAGCACAGAGCGATAGGGCAATGGATCGAGCTGATTTTTTTGAACTCTTTAAGAGATATATCACGGGAGAGTGAGACTAGTGTGGATGATGATTCCTTTTCAATGTCCAGGATTAAAGATCAGTGTTTCAAATGCGGTCTGCTAGAAGTAAACATTTTGGAGGGCGCAGAGAAATTATGGTCAACCAGCAGAGGACGGGTAGACCTACTGTCAGCAAATGTATGATGGCGGATACACTCAGGGAGAAATCGGAGCAACTATGGACGTGTCCAGTTTGCAGTGATGATGATCCGACGATTAATTAGTTAACTAATATAACTAACAAACTTGTTGCACAAATTTTCGAAGAAGACCGGGCTCACTCAAACTGTCAAATACTGCATGTTTGTCGTTAAGGAGTTTCAGGGAGGGGTTTTGAAGATGTGTGATAAAGGTCTCATGTTATTGCTCTCGCCACGCCATGTACATGGTGAGTTTGTTTATTTAATTTACCCTCCGACAGAAAAAAGCATGACTCAGTAATGAACAAAAATCAAAAGCTAGAAATCACTGTTATTAAATATATGTCACAAATACATAACCGAACGATAACAGCGCCAATATGGTATGTACAAGAAATACAGTTTTATATTTGATCAGAGTTTCTGAACTACAACACGGTAGGTGTGACAAATACAAGAGATAATACATTCGGAAATGTATGTGTGTTTACGTATGTCTGTCTGTTTGTTTGTCTACATGTTTGGCTGTCTGTAAAAAAAATAAGTCTACATAAAACAGGCATATAATTGTGTGTATCTCTTTTCTTCTTCACATGTTACTGTAGCTTTGTCATTAATATCGTTGTCTGGTTCCATATTTTTCTAGACTTTTCTATAATTTTTTATCTTCTACAGCACTCGTTTTCAAATTCCTGCAGACTAACAGAATATAGTTAGAACATAAATCAAATTCCTGCAGACTAACAGAATATAGTTAGAACGTAAGTTAAATTCCTGCAGACTAACAGAATATAGTTAGAACGTAAGTTAAATTCCTGCTGACTAACAGGATATAGTTAGAACGTAAGTTAAATTCCTGCAGACTAACAGAATATAGTTAGAACGTAAGTTAAATTCCTGCAGACTAACAGAATATAGTTAGAACGTAAATCAAATTCCTGCAGACTAACAGAATATAGTCTTAAGAACGAAGTCGAATCTCCATTACGATCCCTATGAGATATGAAATATGAACCGACAGTATATCTTTTCGGGTAGACCCATAAGCTTCGCCACCCCATACAATGTCGAAGTGTTTGCATACTAATAGTTTGTGGAACTCCCTGATTGAATACGCTCCTCGTCCTACTCTGCAGGCGTAAATGTTTACTAGTTGCACTTTTAATACGACGTTCTTCGGATCTCAGAATTGCAAAGTCTGCAAACAATATGTCAACATACAGCAGCGGATCTCATTGTATTCATTATAGAAGCCACAGGGAATTACAAATAATATAACTTGTGTTGGTTTTTGTAATGTGAACAGAGAATTAATTTTATACTCACAAGACTTCAAGTCTCAGAGGTGTTCAACACTTTGACAAGAAACCTACTACTCAGTGGTGTTCAATACTTTGACAGGAAAACTACTATTCAGAGGTGTTCAACACTTTGACAAGAAACCTACTATTCAGAGGTGTTCAACACTTTGACAAGAAACCTACTATTCAGAGGTGTTCAACACTTTGACAAGAAACCTACTATTCAGAGGTGTTCAACACTTTGACACGAAAACTACTATTCAGTGGCCTACTAAGTGATAAGACCGCACATTCTATTTTTCAATCTCTATCCTGCAGGAATTTGAGAACGGATATAGAAGAACAAAAATGATGTACAAAGGTACAGGAAAGTCTGAAACCAAAAAAAAAGATGTTACTTACAAAGCTAAAGTAGTACATAAAAAAAGAAAAAAAGATACAGGCAATTATATGCATGTACAACAAAAATACTGAGAACAAGCTCTTTGTGACATAGGGAGAATTAGAAGACAAAATTGATGCCTTTGAAATGTGGGTATATAGGAGAATAGGGAGAACATCATGGAAAGAGAAGAAAACAAATAAAGAGTTGCTAAAGACACTTAATATGAAGAAAGAACTACTAAGAGAAATAAAGATCAGGCAAATAAAATACTTTGGACACATTAAAAGACATGACACCTTATTGAAGACCTTACTTGAGGGTAAAGTCAAAGGGAATCGAGCAAGAGGTAGGCAGAGATACAAGTGGGAGAGTAACATTACACGATGGACAGGTTACAGTCTAGCAGAGTGCACCACCACGACAAGAGACAGGAGATGTTGGAGATACGTCGCAGGCAACCTTCGTTGCGGAGACGGCACTTGATGATGATGATGACATAGGGAGAAAGGAAGACCAATTGAATACATAGATATAGACATGTAGGAAGAAAAGAGATGTAAAATGCAGCTATAGTAATTAATGAAGAAAGAAGGAGGTATTGCATAAAAGCCTGTAAAAGTGTAAGTGAAAAGTAAATAAAGTAACACATATCATTTATTAATGCCGTAGCGGTATGAGATGTTAGCGATCTCACATTTCAGAGGCTCTGCTATATGAGGGCGGTAGTCATCTCCTCTCCCTCGCATGTAGAAGTGTATGAATTACTGAATCAAGTCGTTTCATACTTTCGATATGTTTCCACAGATTCAATGTATCATTTCGCCCGTGTTGTACCGGGCCCGAAAGGGGAGCAAAGAATAGCAACACTGTTTATCTTCCACGCATGTCGTAAAAGGCGACTAAAGAGGTTATGGGATGGAGTTAGTTGTCCCATCTCATATAGGGTCAGTGACCCAAAGCCGCGCTGAAGTCGGATGTGTCAGGCCGAAAGGCGCAGATATCGCAGCAATGCTGTAAACCATGACACAACTCATTCCGTTCTCCGGACTACATCCTGCTAATCTGCAGGAGTTTGAGAACGAACGCAGAAGAAAAAGAATGTATCATTTAGAGCGAGTATTAGTAATAGAAGAATGGTGTTCCTGAATCGATTTCGAATTTACTCTAACTCTAAATGATCGATTTATTTACTGAAATCTAGTTAGGCACACTAACATACTGGGCGATTATCCCTTTAAGTGAATCTTACACACAGGAACTGTGCTAATGGATAGATACCTTTCAATAGAAAATGTAAACATGACCTGAAAGGCCCAACTTGAATATTTCCGTGCTTTTCGTTGATCGCTCTCGTCAATTTTTGGCATGAAACTCCAAGTAATATAAATAGTGACCTACTAAAACCACGAAAATAACTTTTAAAAAACGTAATGAATAAAGTCTTAATTAATTATATACAGAGGTCTTATAGGACTGCTCAAGGTCACGGTAGCAGCCATTTTGCATTTCTCATATTTAAAAATAGAATGTTTTGGTGGTCGTGCCGAATATCGTGAGTAGTTTTCTAACAATCATGCGAGCAATTAGAACTAACAACCATAAAGGCCGAACAAGGCGGGTGCTTGCGTACATGTAGTTTTGGTAATATTCTTAATTACAATGGTCTTCGCTTACACAGCATGTACACCATCTCCATTATTAAGCAGAATTAATGGATTCTAATCATGAAATAGTCACCACTGAAGGGGGAAAAAACCCATATATAAACATATTTACATAGATTATTGTTATTGTTCTGGCTGTTTCGTGACACCATATTTATTAGGGTTTTAGGTAAAACAATCGTACTTATTTTCTTTCTTACTGTCACTTGTCCACTCTTACCACATCCCCCTTCCCTCTTTTCCATATTCTTCAATTACCTCCGAATACTGCTAATTTTAACTCCGCATATTGATGACGTGCTTTTGTATATGTGTTTTATTGTTTTATACATAATCATGAGATCAGTGCTCTACGTTACACCAATATGGCGCTATGTTTTTCCAGTGTATGAAAGTTCTGAGTTTTCAAAAGTGGATGTAACATTTGGTAATCATCCCTTCCGATGAACAAACAACAACACATGCATCAGAGTTCTATAGGGCGTGCCCGTGAGTGTTTTCCTTTTCTCCTTCACGATGTACTGTAAGGCTTACTATTACACTGACAAGTAGAACACTTACGGGAATGTCCACAGTTACGTCATGCTGGTTTCTAATCAAGAATCAAGCAACGCTAACCCTCATTGTTGAGTTTGTCCGAGTATTTCGTCGTTTTACAGCACTGTAGACTCATTATTACCATCCTTGAAAAGTGAGCCTATTTAATTTGTCCTTGATTTTCATTGGTTGTCAACAAAAAGTATAGACAAAGTTAATAATGAAAATTGCGGAAAATTCATTTTTAAAGAATGGTCGAATGAGTTTTCAGGACTGTATAAATAACGAGAGACTCGATTTCTCGTAGTTTATTTTCATATGGTCATAGTTTGGAATTTTCCCAGCAACGAGGTCACGCTCTTTGCCTTCTGTTCATGAAGTTGCTGTTTCGAAAACGGGCTGCGATGCCTGGTTCATGCAGATTTTATTTTTCCGAAAGTCTGGTAGCTTGCAGTTTAAGTTAGCATATTGTTCTTCTTGTTCTGAAACTCAAAGATTATCGGGATGAGTCCGGATTCTTGAATTAATTTTATCATCTCTACAGCTCGGTTTTACGCCTCAAATCTACGCCTTTCGGCTAAACACGTCCGAGTTCAGCATGACTTATTCGTCACTCATTGTCTAGTGTATAGAAAAATGTGAGTACAAATCAGTTATTCGATTGTCCCTTTGAAGCCCCATTAAACGGTTACAATTATATTACATATTATCCAGACATGACCAGTCATCTGAATAGAAGTCCCGTGTACAGAAAATGTAAACATGGCATGAAAGGCCGATTTTGATTATTTCAGTATGTTTCGTTGGTCGGCTATTTATGGAATGCGATTCCCAGTATATAAATAGTTACCAAAGAAAAAACACAAGAATAATAAAGTAAAAGAACGAATGAAGGCATATTTAATTCTACCAACGGGTTTTCTAAATCACTGACTGTCTCGGTATATGTGTATAAGTCACTGTATCAACCTACAGCGGTTCAACCAACCAATCAGATCGCGCTTTGTTTTAGGGTAATACAACGTGGGATAATACTATTCAATATTTGTTGGCTAAGTTACCGCCCTACTTTATATGTAGTACAAAAGGATTATATGTTGCGGGTACGTCCACATAATGTTTACGGCAAACGGCTAGTTATTACTAGTGCGGTTCAATGCGTGTGTTAAATTAATTCCTTTCAAGACAATAATGTTATTATTGCGTATGTTGACGCTTTTTACAGGCCTAAAACGTGTATTATTGCTTCAGTCAGGACATTGATTGTGTAACGTTTATAATAATATTTCTTTCATCTTTTCTTCTGCGTAAGTACTCTATATTGCCATTATTAGTATATATATAAGATAATTTATCCTGACAGACAGTCTGAAGCAAGCTTCTATCAGATCGAGTTGTGTAGGTACGAGTTAAACATGCATTTTCAATTCCCATGGTTAAATCCCATGGTAAATGATTGATTTGATTGATTGCAGAAGCATTGGGACATTTTCTTTGGACTGGTTCTCCTAGCGTCTACAACATCTTTTGTTGTACCCTGCTCAACATATATTCTATAATATCACAGAGCCACTACGCAGGTTTGCTCTCCATGTCACGCGATTGTCTGTCAGTTCTCCCAGTTGTCAGAAGTCATGATAAAGAAATTCATTGACGATTTCAATATGTCAGTGTTCCCCATATACGATATTCTTGTGAATGTCAATGTTGTTCTTGTGAATGCCACTGTTGTTCTTGTGGATGACACTGTTGTTCTTGTGAATGCCAATGTTGTTCTTGTGAATGCCAATGTTGTTCTTGTGAATGCCAATGTTGTTCTTGCACATGACTGCAGTGTTAAGATCTTATAAATAAAGTTTCCCCTTTAACGCTATATTGGCCCATATTTTGCATCACCAATTGCAGGATGATGTTGTTGCTGGTTGGACGGGGGGGGGGGCCTTTGAGGTTATCGCTTGAAGATTCAGTTACGCTTTGTGAGTGATACTTTAGGAACGGAAGACGGAGAGGCCTCACCGTTGGTGACCCTAATGATTATTGTCTGTGGTTACTTCTCAAGTTATGTTTACAATTCTGATCTCAAGAAAACAGAGACACGTAGTACACATGGGAAAACCTAAGTATAATCCTCTAGGCCAGTAATACTCAATTTTCTCACACTGTGAGCACCCTCCCCAATGTAATCGATAGTGCTTACGAGCACCTTTTAAGAGCATGTCACGAGCACCTTTTAAGAGCATGTCACGAGTACCTTTTAAGAGCATGTCACGAGCACCTTTTAAGAGCATGTCACGAGCACCTTTTAAGAGCATGTCACGAGCACCTTTTAAGAGCATGTCACGAGCACCTTTTAAGAGCATGTCACGAGCACATGTTGCTCGCGAGCAGGTTTAGGAATACCTGCTCAGCGATGTTCTACTTTGACGAATATTGGCAACAGAACAATCCCCTGCTTTCTGTACATACATGTATACTTTTTTTCTTGCAAAGCTTGACCAGTCCATTCATCAGTCCAATCACTATCAGTTCAATCACTGTCAATCCAATCACTATCAGTTCAATCACTGTCAATCCAACCACTATCAGTTCAATCACTATTAGCCGATTATCAGTCTAATCACTAGAGTCATCATCATCAGGTGCCATGCCGGCTGGCGTAGGCGGTCATGGCTCTCCACAGCTCTCTGTCCACAGTATTATGTATCAAAGTCGGTGTTGTTTCCTTGCTGTTCCAGGCTGTCAAACTGTCTAAACATTTCTCACGTTGACGCCCTCTGTCTCTGTTGCCTTCAATTTTGCCTGTTGTGACTATGTTCTCTAAACCTGTCTCATGAAGTGGCCAAAAAAATAAGATTGCCTTTTTCTTATATTGTTGATTAAGGACCGTTTCGCATTTGACTCTTTCAACACCTCTTCATTAGTTTTTCTGGCAGTCCATGGTATTCTCAGCATTCTTCTGTAGAACCACATCTCTGTTGCCTCTAATTTCCCACTTTCCAGTTTGTTTATTGTCCAAGACTCGCGCCTATACAACCACTAGAGTGTATAATATATATTTATTATATAATTTTCCATGAAATCGTAATGCATAGTAGTGTGTCTGTTTTACCTCCTAATCTTCAACAAGCTATTAAAACACCCAGTTAAACAGACCCCTTCTGCTGGTAAGACGCTAATATCTCCATTTCATAGCTACTTCGAAATACATTGATGCACACGGTTGCCAGAATTTGGCCATTTCTTGGTCAAATAACACAAATATTGACTTTCATGTCAAAGGTCATAAAATTAATGTTTTAGTCATTTTTGTAATTATTGATCAATCTGAAAACTGTAAGCAATTTATACTATCTGGTAATGTTGTTACGGAAGGACGGGTCAAGCCCTCACGGAGATACTGTGTTAATAACTTGAGTTAGTAGTCCACATACTCTTGCGGTTATTTATGATATGTTAAACAAATAGCTTCTTTAATCTCTTCCCACTTGACCTGTCACATTTCAATCCAAGGTCCTGTCAAACTGATCTTATCGCCTGTGGATTTATTGAGACTGATCGATTTAAATCCTTCGTTTATATCGATATTTTTTAATTCATCAACATATTTCGTGGAATATCGATTATTCATTTTTTTTCTCTCCCTACGTTTATCCACCGTCTTCAGTTTGCATTTTCATGCCGGTTTCTATCTATCTCGTATCTAGAGCCGTACAGTGCTATGTTACAGAACTATCACAGCCTGATTCTACCTCCTGTAGTGTTGTCTTAACTATCACAGCCTGATTCTACCTCCTGTAGTGTTGCCTTAACTATCACAACCTGATTCTACCTCATGTAGTGTTTCCTTAACTATCACAACCTGATTCTACCTCATGTAGTGTTGCCTTAACTATCACAACCTGATTCTACCTCATGTAGTGTTGCCTTAACTATCACAACCTGATTCTACCTCATGTAGTGTTGCCTTAACTATCACAACCTGATTCTACCTCATGTAATGTTGCCTTAACTATCACAACCTGATTCTACCTCCTGTATTGTTGTTTTAACTATCACAACCTGATTCTACCTCCTGTATTGTTGTTTTAACTATCACAACCTGATTCTACCTCATGTAGTGTTGCCTTAACTATCACAACCTGATTCTACCTCATGTAATGTTGCCTTAACTATCACAACCTGATTCTACCTCCTGTATTGTTGTTTTAACTATCACAGCCTGATTCTATTTTGAATATTTGTTTCTCCTATTCCTTGTATTATTTTCCACCAAACTTACTGTAAATTGTTATTTAAAATATTGAATTATCTTAACCAGTAACCTGACAAATTGATTGCACTATCTCCTGCGCCACATGTGTTATGTGTGTGGTAACCATAAGCCTGTGATATTACAATGTGGATATAAGACATATGGAGGTATATATTTATGTTAATAAACGACTCTTATAATTTAACCAAGTGAGAGCCAAAAAATGTGTGTCCGTTGTTTTTATAAACTTTTTGGAATGGGGCTCGGGGGCTCCGAAGACGATATCCTGGACGCGGATTACTCGAAATCAAAAGCCAAGTTCCCTAGTGGTGATCTACGGAACGGTCAATCCCGATATGGCGGTTTGACCAGTTCACGACAGAACATAGAACTCTCCGAAAGAACCAAGCAAATTCAGAAGGAAAGTCAAGATAAAGCGCTCAAAGAGAAAGCAATGCTGGTAAGTCACCTTCGTCGTTCAATCTTAGTCGATATTTTAGTGTACAAATACATAATGTAAGTACAATGTAGGGTAGTGTACAAATACATAATATATCACACAAGTTGCTGTCTTCATAGTGAAAGTACAATGAATGTACTGTACAAATACATGTTCTCATATCACACAAGTTGTTGTCTTCATAGTGAAAGTACAATGTAATGTTGTGTACAAATACATAATATATCACACAAGTTGCTGTCTTCATAGTGAAAGTACAATGTAATGTACTGTACAAATACATGTTCTCATATCATACAAGTTGTTGTCTTCATAGTGAAAGTACAATGTAATGTTGTGTACAAATATATAATAGATCACACAAGTTGCTGTCTTCATAGTGAAAGTACAATGTAATGTACTGTACAAATACATGTTCTCATATCACACAAGTTGTTGTCTTCATAGTGAAAGTACAATGTAATGTTGTGTACAAATACATAATATATCACACAAGTTGCTGTCTTCATAGTGAAAGTACAATGTAATGTACTGTACAAATACATAATATATCACACAAGTTGCTGTCTTCATAGTGAAAGTACAATGTAATGTACTGTACAAATACATAATATATCACACAAGTTGCTGTCCTCATAGTGAAAGTACAATGTAATGTACTGTACAAATACATAATATATCACACAAGTTGCTGTCCTCATAGTGAAAGTACAATGTAATGTACTGTACAAATACATAATATATCACACAAGTTGCTGTCCTCATAGTGAAAGTACAATGTAATGTACTGTACAAATACATAATATATCACACAAGTTGCTGTCTTCATAGTGAAAGTACAATGTAGTGTAGTGTACAAATACATGTTCTCATATCATACAAGTTGCTGTCTTCTTAATGAAAATACGATGTAATGCAGTAAAATCACACACTGTCCTGCTCCTTAGCATAATGAGAGATATAATCACTCAACAAATTTTATTGTATGTTCTGTTGTTTTTTTTTTTTGTGTTTTTGTTAGTTAATTGTTTTTGTTTGTTTGTTACGTTTTATTTTGGTTTTGATTATCTGTTTGTATGGTTGCTTGTTACGATCACCAGAAATTACAAGCGATGAAACATTTGTTTCCTGTGTGCAGTGGACGTGCTGCGGAGCTTACTTTCATACCTAGTTGACTTCAACGGTATAGAGTGTTTTCAGAAGCAGCCTCCTCATCAGAGAGATTTTTGTGTGTATATGTACAAGTAGACATATTCTACATGTTTCTACGCAGTCACCCACTAACATGACAGTCTGTAATCATCCGGTAGTGTCCAATGTCGGCCACATTTGACCGCACATATGGATCCACCGTATGGATTCAATACAATCATTCAACTTTTAATATATCCTTCAGCTGCATTTCTTCTTGTGCATTTTATCTGAATCAATCCCATCCTTCCCCCCCCCCAACCCCCAGTGCGTTTTCCTTTTTCTGTCTACAAATATTGTCATCATATTTCTTAATTTGCGGTTCCTCGAGTGCTTTATTCATTATATTTGGTTTTTCGAGTACTTTCTGCATTCTCTGTTCTTCGAGAACTGTCTTTATTCACTGTTCTTCAAATACTCTATCCATTTTATTTTCTTTAATTGCTTACTTTGTCCTCTATTAGTTCTTCGAGTACTTTCTTCACTCTTGATCATCGGAGAATTATCTCCATTCTATGTCTATTGAATACTGTTACCATTCCCATTTTGTTTGCGTTTTTCTCCATTCTTGTTCCTTCGAGTATTTTCTTCATTCACAGTTTTTTTTTATCTTACTCAAGTGTTTTGTACTGTGATTGAACGTTTTCTTATTTTGAGTTTCGTTCTTCAGTCATGCTAGAGATTATGAACTGTATTACTTTAAACTAGTCAAACTGGTTATAACGTCCATGATACAATGTCCATGATACATTTTTAACCTGTATAGCTAAAAAGAATGTATATATTGTAGGGCAGTATTGGGCGAACTACAGCCCGCGAAACACATTCGGTCAGGAAGTCCAAATTATCTGGCACCCCTGGATGATCTAAAAGTAGTATATGCGTTGTCTCCAGATTTCAGACGAGACTACTTTAACTACGAAAAAACTAAACAAAAATTGGATTTTTGGCCAGATTGCACATGAAAGACGTTCCATCCGGCACACCACGTAAAAAAGGCTGCCTAATTATGTTTTCAGTTAGTCGACCGATCACCATCATGACAGCTCTCCAGACTAGTCCATGTGTGATCCGATCTCATTTTGAGAATATGGTAACCGACTGTTCCTGTTCTGTGTAGGATGGTAACTTCTTTTGATTTCCATATGCCTAGATTCCTCTGGTGTAATGGAACTAGAGCAATGTTTGTGTTACCACCCAACTGTTACGGTGACGTAACAAATCACTTAACATATCTCAATAGATATTGAAATTCGTGGGAAAATCCGACACTTTCGTGCATGTGTTCATGATTGAGAAACTTTTGATCAAATCTCCCGTCATAAAGCCCTGTGCGTATATCTAGAAACATTTATATATGCTAACTGCTCCGAATTTGTCCTTGTTTTCATTGACTGGCAATACAAAAATTACGTGAGGTGGTCATTGACTGGCAACGTGAAGTGGTCATTGACTGGCAACGTGAAGTGGTCATTGACTGGCGATACAAATTATACATAAAGTGGTTATTTATTACGGGCATCAGCCAAGATAAATGACGCTATATGTGATCTGTGTGCAGCACCATTCTGGAGGAGAATATTTGCTTTCAAATGAAACAGTATTTGTCAGGTAGAAATGTGCACCTACTGAGCGGAATATTGCATGAAACAGTATTTTGCAAGTAGGAATGTGCACCTGCTGGACGGAATATTGCATGAAACAGTATTTTACAAGTAGGAATGTGCACCTGCTGGGTGGAAGATTGCATAGAGAATATATGCAAGTAATTGTTATCTCTAGAAAAGAGAACTATTACAAACGCAACGCCGAAATGGCGGACGCCCTACCAAAACCCAGAGATTTAAATACTTGGACATTTTGATCATGTCTGACAGTTATGCCACTCGGAAATAAAAGAAACCGCAGACGGCATCAGGACTGTGGAAAATAAAAATCTTTATGTAAACAAATCTTGGATGAAGTCAATAAAAAAGATATTTCTGCAATTCTAAGGAGACCGTAAACCAAACATATTTTTTAACCAAATCAAAATTATAACATTTCATGAAACAAATGTGTCTTCTTTATCAACCCACGATTCTCTTCTCATGTGCGATTGGAAAGAATGTTACTAACGATTATATTGTGTAGTTTCCCTTCCTACTACTATTCCTCAAAACTAGATGTGTAAGTTATTGAAGGTAGTAATGTCTGCTTTCAGAATCCATTTAAATCCGCAATTGACGCGGATGTTATTATTATAGCTGGTGTCTACATAGTCGTTGTGCAATCTTTAACTTGTGGGTGACACCATGTCATATGAATTGTGAGTATATTGTGCATATCTATGTGACTACAGTGCACGGCGACTGTATACACGCCCTATAATGTGTCAGTAAGGTTTTCTCTTTTCAACGATATTAGGGCGTATTTTGGAATACGGTGAAATGACTCTGACAGATAAGGACAGGTTTCGGGGTAAGGTGAGAAAATACACTAGCTACAGGAACTATCAGTTTACATACCCTTCGTCATCTGCTGATAGAGTCAAAACTCATATGGGTATGCCACGAGTGTGTCGGTGTCGATTCAGAACATCATGCACCAATATAAGTCAGAACATCGTACACCCATGTAAGTCAGAACATCACACATCCATGTAAGTCAGAACATCGTACACCCATGTAAGTCAGAACATCACACATCCATGTAAGTCAGAACATCGTACACCCATGTAAGTCAGAACATCACACATCCATGTAAGTCAGAACATCGTACATCCATGTAAGTCAGAACATCGTACATCCATGTAAGTCAGAACATCGCAAAACCATGTAAGTCAAAACATCGCACACCCATGTAAGTCAGAACATCACACACCCATGTAAGTCAGAACATCACACACCCATGTAAGTCAGAACATCACACACCCATGTAAGTCAGAACATCACACACCCATGTAAGTCAGAACATCACACACCCATGTAAGTCAGAGCATCACACACCCATGTACGTCAGAACATCAAACACCCATGTCAGTCAGAGCATCACACACTCATGTAAGTCAGAACATCACACACTCATGTAAGTCAGAACATCACACACCCATGTAAGTCAGAACATCACACACCCATGTAAGTCAGAACATCACACACCCATGTAAGTCATACGTGTATGTTCTATTTTCTCTTCTTAGATTTAGTAGATAAAGTAGTTTTCAATTTCCACGTCATTGTACGCATTTCCACGTCATTGTATGAATGTCCAAGTCATTAGAGAATATGTTTGGTCAGCTTTCTCCTTGACCAACATCCTACTTAGGACAATGCGGTCAACATAACACATGTACTTTCGAGAAGATCCAGTATCCATTTCCTTAGGCTTATACAGGTGTAGTTGCATATTTTATTTAGAAGGCAGTGTTGAGGCTAGGCATTTGACACCCTGAGTAGCCTCTTATTCTAGTGCCCCTTTACATAAACGAAATTCATGTCGGTGGGGACACCCATGGACATTGCTTTTGGCGATCCGATCACCCCTATATGTCATGGCGTTGCAATAAACCAGTATTATTTTAGTTGTAGTGATGTTCTGGACAATATTTTCGTTATGTAAGCTGCTGTTTCTTTATGTATTCCACTATCTGTTAAGGTTGAACAAAAAAGAGCTGAAAAGTCGTAAAGTATCTCATTGTACTCGATTTCCCATATGTACTCTGTCACTCTCAATGAAGCACGCCTCCTGCCGAGAGTACGACTAATAGCACGTAACTCCGTATCTTCAAGCGACAATCTACAGATATCTCCGAAAATAATGCACCTTGTAAACAGGAAGACACGAGCCGGATTCGAATCCATGATCTCTTTAATACAAGGCGAACAGCTTAACCACTGAGCTATAGAGGTCCCCTATCTGTTACATGAGTTTTACTATTACAGAAATTTAATGTAGTAATATACATACTGAACGCATTTGGAAATAATTGGCAAGAAATGTGGTCATGTATGCATCTGAATTCAAATCTGTCACCTTAAGATTATGAGACACTCTCACTACACTCAGCCAGTCTTAGGATAAAGATAACACATGCAAGTAAGAGGAATCTCTAAAATAAATCTATAAATTGCACATTTGTTTTCAATGTCCCCATATTTCAATAATCTTGTGGACGTTTTTTTTTTTTTTTAAATCGGACACATTTGAATTTCTTAAATTCTTAATCTCACTTAAGCTGCAAATAAATTGCACGGCAGTTTGTCTCCTGGCATAAAAATAACGGTGCTCAAACTGACACAAAAATTCTGGCACAATCCATCAATCCTGTAGTTACCTTGGAGGAACTGACGTGCTGTGATTTCTCTCAATGGGGACTAGGTTATTTGTGTTATGTACTGTGTGGTTTTTAAAAAAAAAGAATATTCTAACCTTACAGTGACAGAAGACAGTGGACTGAAATTTCCATTATTTTATGGTCCTGATATAAAAAATGCATGCCCATGCATACCTTAGAGTGAGTTCTGATATAGACCACACAGTGAGCTCTCTCGTGTGAATGGAAGTAAGCTCAAGAGAGACAAATCATGAATGGGTCATGCCGAGGATATTGTTAAACAGCTTTGCACTCCAGAAGACATAACTCCTGGCGAGAAATGGATACCTATTGCTATAGTCTTTCAGGAGGCAGTCAATATCGTAATTACACTCAATAGAGAGTGCAGGGAATATATTCTTGTGAGCTTGGATGCTGACGTCAAGGCGCTCATCTGTGAATGTGACGACGACACAAATGTTGTGATTTACACAGACGGGTCGGTCATTCGCCACCAGCTGTGTGCATGGGCCTTTACTGCCAGATCACATGAAGCCAGTGGATCCTTTACCGCAAGAACAACAAGCAGTCTAACAATAGAAGTATTTGCCGTACAGCTGGCAATTATCTGACCGTAATCGCAAGCCTATTCCCGTGCGTACATAATAAGTGACTCAATGAATATGATTCAAAAGGTCTTCTTCTTTTTCGTACATTTTCAAACTCCTGCAGATTAGCAGGATGTAGTCCGGAGAACGGAATGCATTGTGTCATGGTTTACAGCATTGCTGCGATATCTGCGCCTTTCGGCCTGACACATCCGACTTCAGCATGGCTTTGGGTCACTGCCCCTATATGCGATGGGGCAGCCAACTCCATCCCATAACCTCCTTAGTCGCCTTTTACGATATGCGTGGAAGGTAAACAGTGTTGCTATTCTTTGCTTCCCTTTCGGGCCCCGGCAACACACGGGCGTTTCAAAAGGTCAAAACAAGTGATGTACGCAGAGAATGAGTGTAGTCATTAGAGAGTTAAAATGTGAGGCTTACTGCGAAAGTCACGCTTATCTTTGTCCCCGGACACGCGTGTATGGAAGGAAACTAACAGGCCGACCAATTGTTGTTCGTCCATCACAAGTGATGATGACCATTTGTTGCATCCACTTTTGAAAATTCAATTTTAGTTATGTTCTTGATTATAGAGTTCGTAGATGGCTAATGAGCCCTATTCGAGCTGTAAATATCCGTGGACAGTTTGGACATGGAATAACGACTGTAGACGGATCTTGGTCTATCCGTGACTTTCTAGCTGCTCTCCGCTGTTGTGCTGCTGCATTTCTCTTTTTTTCACAAGATGATGCGCACTTTTTTATTTTAGAACGCCGTGTAGATCTATTTTGTGCAAGTTCTTCCCATGCATCGTGGTCTATTTAGCCAGATGGTCAGACTATGAACCGAAGATACATACTTATCGTTCTTCGTGAGTCCGTGTAATAAGACGAATTTGAGAAAAATGAGAATGAATTAATATTAAGAATGCGCGAATTTGGACTGAGGACAGACGTAGCCCGTATAGAACTCCTAACAAAGTTTTCAAAACGAGCAATGAACCAACATAGAACTGGAACCATCACCCATTATACTCTCAGAGTTTACTAAAGTGGAGATCTACCATGCTTCGCTTCCATAAAGTGGAGATCTACCGTGCTTCGCTTCCATAAAGTGGAGATCTACCGTGCTTCGCTTCCATAAAGTGGAGATCTACCGTGCTTCGCTTCCATAAAGTGGAGATCTACCGTGCTTCGCTTCCATAAAGTGGAGATCTACCGTGCTTCGCGTCCATAAAGAATTTGCTATATATAACATTCTAGCACTCGACATCCATTGATATTACTCCATTGCATAAAATGTTTCTCTTTATTTAATGTTGATTCGGCCTACGCTATTCTGTTTTGGAAGATTTGGCATGTACTATCCTGTTCATGGAGATTATGGTCTGTGTTATCTTGTTCTGGAAGATAATGGTCTGTGTTATCTTGTTCTGGAAGATTATGGTCTGTGTTATCTTGTTCTGGAAGATTATGGTCTGTGTTATCTTGTTCTTGAAGATTATGGTCTGTGTTATCTTGTTCTTGAAGATTATGGTCTGTGTTATCTTGTTCTGGAAGATTATGGTCTGTGTTATCTTGTTCTGGAAGATTATGGTCTGTGTTATCTTGTTCTGGAAGATTATGGTCTGTGTTATCTTGTTCTGGAAGATAATGGTCTGTGTTATCTTGTTCTGGAAGATTATGGTCTGTGTTATTTTGTTCTTGAAGATTATGGTCTGTGTTATCTTGTTCTTGAAGATTATGGTCTGTGTTATCTTGTTCTGGAAGATTATGGTCTGTGTTATCTTGTTCTGGAAGATTATGGTCTGTGTTATCTTGTTCTGGAAGATTATGGTCTGTGTTATCTTGTTCTGGAAGATTATGGTCTGTGTTATCTTGTTCTGGAAGATTATAGTCTGTGTTATCTTGTTCTGGAAGATTATGGTCTGTGTTATCTTGTTCTTGAAGATTATGGTCTGTGTTATCTTGTTCTTGAAGATTATGGTCTGTGTTATCTTGTTCTTGAAGATTATGGTCTGTGTTATCTTGTTCTTGAAGATTATGGTCTGTGTTATCTTGTTCTTGAAGATTATAGTCTGTGTTATCTTGTTCTGGAAGATTATGGTCTGTGTTATCTTGTTCTGGAAGATTATGGTCTGTGTTATCTTGTTCTTGAAGATTATGGTCTGTGTTATCTTGTTCTTGAAGATTATGGTCTGTGTTATCTTGTTCTTGAAGATTATGGTCTGTGTTATCTTGTTCTTGAAGATTATGGTCTGTGTTATCTTGTTCTTGAAGATTATGGTCTGTGTTATCTTGTTCTTGAAGATTATGGTCTGTGTTATCTTGTTCTTGAAGATTATGGTCTGTGTTATCTTGTTCTTGAAGATTATAGTCTGTGTTATCTTGTTCTGGAAGATTATGGTCTGTGTTATCTTGTTCTGGAAGATTATGGTCTGTGTTATCTTGTTCTTGAAGATTATGGTCTGTGTTATCTTGTTCTTGAAGATTATGGTCTGTGTTATCTTGTTCTGGAAGATTATGGTCTGTGTTATCTTGTTCTGGAAGATAATGGTCTGTGTTATCTTGTTCTGGAAGATTATGGTCTGTGTTATTTTGTTCTTGAAGATTATGGTCTGTGTTATCTTGTTCTTGAAGATTATGGTCTGTGTTATCTTGTTCTGGAAGATTATGGTCTGTGTTATCTTGTTCTGGAAGATTATGGTCTGTGTTATCTTGTTCTGGAAGATTATGGTCTGTGTTATCTTGTTCTGGAAGATTATGGTCTGTGTTATCTTGTTCTGGAAGATTATGGTCTGTGTTATCTTGTTCTTGAAGAGTATGGTCTGTGTTATCTTGTTCTGGAAGATTATGGTCTGTGTTATCTTGTTCTGGAAGATTATGGTCTGTGTTATCTTGTTCTTGAAGATTATGGTCTGTTTTATCTTGTTCTTGAAGATTTGGTCTGTGCTATCCTGTTCTTGAATATTATGGCAACACAAAATAACTAATGATCAGTCATATTCAGCCCAGATAAATGACGCTGTTTGAGATCAGCAGTAAAATCTATTCGGAGAAGGGCTTGAATTACACATCCAAGTTGATAGATTGATTGATGGTATTGCCACAATAAATATACAGGCATTCAAGTCAGGGGTAGGTATGTGAAATAATTGATGAATCCCAGGAGAACATCCAAAATACTCGATGTGCAATCTGCAAAATCTGCTGTTTATCTACACAAATGTCATAATCAGAGAAGCAATCTGGACATTTGATGTAGGATTTCAGTGTTTCAATACAGACAAATATTCACTTGTTTGGATACAAATCTTTTGTTTGCATACGTAAAATCACATGCGCTGAAAGAAATATACACTTATTCTCTCTTCCTCTCTATCTATCTCTCCTGTGTGGTGCGTGTGTATGTATGAGTGTCTTCCTCGCGTTCTCTCTGGCTGTCAGTCAGTTTAGATCGAAGCTACAACGAGGGAAGTAATTCTTTCTTATAAAGATAAATTGTAACTTTTCACGCGATAGAGTACTATTTGAGAATAAAAATTCTTGAGACTAACGGGACTTGAACCAGTCCTTTCAAAGGCACCAAATCGTCTAGCAATTTAGAATCGTTGAACGGACTGGTTCAATCCCCGTTAGTCTCAAGAATTTTTAATTTATCCTCTGGTTTCCTTCTTGAATTTACTTGTATTTTAGAATACTATGTTAAAAAAATTGTTCATATATCCAATTCAAGATGTAACCATCAACACAGATTATCCTTGAATATCACAGACTCTCTCTGTACCAAGCCTCAAAAAATACCGAGAATACTATGTCAGACCTGCAGTTTTTGCGACAAATTGTTCAAATAGGAATGATAGAGTCAGCGCTATATCCGGCACCTCTTATTTCCCAAAAATTGCCGTATTTTTTCCCAGGACCGAAGATACGATTTCGTTAAATGGTATAGTGAAAGTGGCCTTAAATGTTATGGTTAAATGTTATGGTTAATTATTATGTTGTGTTATGTTAAATAGTAGAGAAAACGTTGCCTAAAGAACGTTTGTGGAATTTTAAATCTTTTATTTTCAGAATATATCTAGAAAAAACCCGGTATTTTTATTTATACTAATTTTGTCCATGTTATTAAGTTGGATCGAGCAAGGAACCGACGGGTGTCTACAATAACGACAAATGGACCACCCAAATATGAAACCAGTGCCATTAATCACTGAGTTATCCGACCTCTATTGCTTCTTTATATGATGATGATGATGTCATAATTCCTTTAACTGTGATAAAATAACTCTTGACTGGTACCTCTTGACACGTAGCTCGTGACTGGTACCTCTTGACAGGTAGCTCTTGACTGGTACCTCTTGACACGTAGCTCTTGACTGGTACCTCTTGACACGTAGCTCTTGACTGGTACCTCTTGACACGTAGCTCTTGACTGGTACCTCTTGACACGTAGCTCTTGACTGGTTCCTCTTCACACGTAGCTCTTGACTGGTTCCTCTTCACACGTAGCTCTTGACTGGTACCTCTTCACACGTAGCTTTTGACTGGTACCTCTTGGCACGTAGCTCTTGACTGGTACCTCTTAACACGTAGCTCTTGACTGGTTCCTCTTGACACGTAGCTCTTGACTGGTACCTCTTGACACGTAGCTCTTGACACGTAGCTCTTGACACGTAGCTCTTGACTGTTACCTCTTGACACGTAGCTCTTGACTGGTACCTCTTGACACGTAGCTCTTGACTGGTTCCTCTTGACACGTAGCTCTTGACACGTAGCTCTTGACTGGTTCCTCTTGAGACGTAGCTCTTGACAATCCATAGATATTCAGACATACACATAGATCCTCCTCATTTGAGCAGCAAAGCTGACGCTGACATACATAATATTTGTTCTCTTAAATGTATGGTTGTGTTGAAAGGGGGGTATGGATGTATGTTTAGTTTCCAAGGAGATGCATTCTAGTGTGACCATATCCCCAGATGTCCTGCCAAGGAGATGCATTCTAGTGTGACTGTATCCCTAGATGTCCTGCCAAGGAGATGCATTCTAGTGTGACCGTATCCCCAGATGTCCTGCCAAGGAGATGCATTCTAGTGTGACTGTATCCCTAGATGTCCTGCCAAGGAGATGCATTCTAGTGTAACCGTATCCCCAGATGTCCTGCCAAGGAGATGCATTCTAGTGTGACCGTATCCCTAGATGTCCTGCCAATGAGATGCATTCTAGTGTGACCGTATCCCCAGATGTCCTGCCAAGGAGACGCATTCTAGTGTGACCGTATCCCTAGATGTCCTGCCAAGGAGACGCATTCTAGTGTGACTGTATCCCTAGATGTCCTGCCAATGAGATGCATTCTAGTGTGACCGTATCCCTAGATGTCCTGCCAAGGAGACGCATTCTAGTGTGACCGTATCCCTAGATGTCCTGCCAAGGAGATGCATTCTAGTGTGACCGTATCCCCAGATTATCATGTCCTGCCAGAAGTGCAGCATATATGTCTCAGTCAACTAGTTCATTATTCTTCAGTCATATCTGTTGACTCATCTGCCGTTATGGCACACCTAACATTCCACGCCGCTTATCAGTCTGCCACAAAAAGGAAAAATGTGCAAAGTTTGCTAGGTTGCATCTCTCTGTCAATCATTGGAATCGTCTGACAGAAAACAATAGTAATAAATCCAGGCAATACTTGATTTTTTTCACAGATGACAGGTTGTCCATCTCTCACCCAACTTTCCTTAGTCGTATTCTTCGACATGCCTGGACAAAAGTAGTGGCCCATTATTTACACCCTGAACTAGAAGTCCAGGTTTCGGTTGTCATATGGGCGATGCTTGCGGTTATATAGAGCAACAGAATAGTGATATGTGCTTCCAGAACAATATACAGTATGAAGTGGGCTTCGCAATCTCATGAGACCTCGAACCCCCAACCACTGAAGCAATGCCGTACTCTTGCATAATGAACAATTACACTTTTTTTTTAGCATACTCTGGTTTTATCACCGGCTGTCCTATCAAAGCTCGAGATTTTAGTCGATGAAAAATGTTGCGGCATAATCAATAAATCAGGGGCATGAAACTCCGTACCAGCGATCACACGAAAATGTTATCATCGGGAGCTATCTGCACACAACGCTTTGCATTTTAGAGTTTCGTTCAAGTGGTTGTTTTTTTCCTAGCATTATCTCTACTCTGTGGAGCTACAGTAACGAGTTATCCCGTCGCTTCTTCTGTTTCTGCTGTGATTGCTGTCAAGCTTCTGCAGATTAGCAACGTGCAGCTCAAAAAAATGTATCTCTTTGTCTTTCTCTGTCTTTTTTCCCTTCATCTTCCTTTTTGTTGTTAAAGGATCATATTTTAGTGTTTCTTCATCTATTTCTGTGTTTATTCTTAAACTCTGCAAATTAACAGGATGTTACCCGGAGGACGGAAATCGTTATGTACCTAGTCATAGGTACATGTGCACATTGTGTAATACATGTCTGTACAACCTCCACTGGTAACTGCATGTTTGTGTAATCTCCTTTATTCATAGGTACATGTAGACACTGTGTACTACATGTTTGTACAATCTCCACTAGTCACTATACGTTTGTACAATCTCCACTAGTCACTACATGTGTGTACAATCTCCACTAGTCACTACATGTTTTTACAATCTCCACTAGTCACTACATGTTTGTACAATCTCCACTAGTCACTACATGTTTTTACAATCTCCACTAGTCACTACATGTTTGTACAATCTCCGCTAGTCATATGTACACAATATTGACAGAATGTTTCCAAGGACTTTAATTCTGCGATAGATGTTTACTTGCCCGTTTCAACAAATAAAACAAGGAATTAGACAGGGATGTGTTTTTTCACCAGACCTGTTCTCTTCATACAGTGGAAACATAATGCGTGCATTAGTTGATATCCCATGAATATCGGTGGAAGGACATAACATAAATAATTTGAGATATGCGGATGACACTGTTCTAATTGCTAAAAATAAGGAAGATCTTCAAAATTAATTAATGTAGTAAGGACAAAACAGTAAAGAGAAATCTCTCTTCCTAAACATCAAGAAAACAGAAGTAATGGTTATTTCACAGAAATAAAACACCACAGCTTGCAAGATCAATGTCAATGATATAGTATTAAAATATGTCCACCAATTCAAGTATTTAGGTACAACGATTACAGCATATGGAAGAAGTTCAACAAAACAAAAAGTAGAATAGGGCAGGCAAAAACAATATTCAGAAAAGTGAAAAATGTATTGTATAATATGATCTTGTCATTAGGGGTGAGAAATATATTTCTGCAGTGCTGTATAACTCCTACACTAATATATGGATGCAAGATGCAAGTCGGGGACAATAAACCAATAAGCAAGCAAGAAATTGGCAAATTAGAAGCAGTATAGATTTGGTTCTATAGAAGAATGCTGAGAATACCATGGAGTGCCAGAAAAACCAATGTAGAGGTGTTGAAAGAGTCGAATGCGAGATGGAATTTAGTCAATAATATTCATGTTTTGGCCACGTTATGATACAAGGAGATTTTGAGAATATAGTCACAACAGACAAGATTGAGGGCAACAGAGACACAGGTAGACAACGTGAGAAAATATTAGACAGTTTAGCAACTTAGCATAGCAGGTAAACAACAACTATTCTGATGCATAATACTGTAGACAGAGAGCTGTGTAGAGACATGATCGCATACGTCATCCGGCATGACACATGATGATGATGAAATGTTTCTAGCCGAGTTTTTGTGACATTAAAAATTATGTCTGTTGGTGTTGTAGATATTTGTGATAAACTTATCTAAAATTATGTCTGTTGGTGTTGTAGATATTTGACACAAACTCATCTAAAATTATGTCTGTTGGTGTTGTAGATATTTGACAGAAACTCATCTAAAATTATGTCTGTTGGTGTTGTAGATATTTGACAGAAACTCATCTAAAATTATGTCTGTTGGTGTTGTAGATATTTGACACAAACTCATCTAAAATTGTGTCTGTTGGTGTTGTAGATATTTGACACAAACTCATCTAAAATTATGTCTGTTGGTGTTGTAGATATTTGACAGAAACTCATCTAAAATTGTGTCTGTTGGTGTTGTAGATATTTGACACAAACTCATCTAAAATTATGTCTGTTGGTGTTGTAGATATTTGACACAAACTCATCTAAAATTATGTCTGTTGGTGTTGTAGATATTTGACACAAACTCATCTAAAATTGTGTCTGTTGGTGTTGTAGATATTTGACACAAACTCATCTAAAATTATGTCTGTTGGTGTTGTAGATATTTGACAGAAACTCATCTAAAATTGTGTCTGTTGGTGTTGTAGATATTTGACACAAACTCATCTAAAATTATGTCTGTTGGTGTTGTAGATATTTGACACAAACTCATCTAAAATTATGTCTGTTGGTGTTGTAGATATTTGACACAAACTCATCTAAAATTATGTCTGCTGGTGTTGTAGATATTTGACACAAACTCATCTAAAATTGTGTCTGTTGGTGTTGTAGATATTTGACACAAACTCATCTAAAATTATGTCTGCTGGTGTTGTAGATATTTGACACAAACTCATCCCCGTGACATTGAATGTCATAGACAGGTCACGTGCCTTGGCACTATTGATTTAGCACTTCAGTGTAAGCCTTACAAATTGGATTTATAGCACAAGCCTTACATTGTGCCATAAATCCATATATTATATCCAAAAATTCAATAAATAAGTCTATATAACATACAACAGATAATAATTCTACGAACTGTAAAAGCTGTTTAGTATTATCTGTTACGGGTAACAATGCAGCAGCTGTTGTCAGGTAATCACATGTCAACCACAGCATGAACAACTTAGAAATTAATGTATGCTTCTGCAAAATTAACTGTCAACAGGCGCGAACTGTGCCTTTCATAACATACCAAAAGGTATTACGAGATTAGGTGTAGTGTTACATGAGAAAGGGATGGATGTAGTTAGTTTCATATTTGTCAATGTACATTTATTATTTTGATTATAATTGTATATTTTATTTTTAACTATGTTTTAAGTTGTTTTTTATGTATACATGTAATGTGATCTTGGAGCAGTGGTTAAGCCATCGGCCTTGTTTTCACGAGTTAGGGGTTGAATACTGGGCCCTATGGTCTTGTTTGCAAGTGTATTTTTCGGAGATCCCTGGGGATTATCACTTGAAGATATGGGAGCTGCAGAATATCAAACAAATTATGTATCATTCTGGATGTTTCAGTGATCCATTTAACATCTGGTTTTAAAGGGAAACAACTGTTAAAATTGTGAACACACAAATGTCAAGATATATGAGTCGAACTGGTTTGCTGTAAACAAAATAAAACTACATCCTATAGTTATAGGTTGACTCAGTTATAGAGTGTATATAGATATCAATTACTTTTATAATTATCAAGTCCATGTTAACCGAGACATCGCGACATTAGTACCGAATGTTTAATACAAATAGTCACCAGCAGCCGCATTTTTCCCCAGATTTACAATTAAATATCTACCTCATACTGTGACAAAAGAGCTACAGTGAAACCTCAGTTTTCCTTGACATCGATTATTGACGTTTTCGATTTTCACCGATTTTGTTCACATAATAGTTGTTTTAGTGCCAAAGACCAAGAACGGAAGTAGTGACCCCTAGATAGTGCCTTAATACCTAAGGTCTTTATTTTTTTTAAAAATGTTTTCGCTTTTTTCTTTGGTTATGTATTTTGCAGTGTCTATAACAAATTAAATGGATTTACATTGATTCATATGAAAATAATTGCCTCAATTTTCGTCGGTTTCGGATTTTGCCGATTGTTCTCGCGCGTATTACCGACGATTAACCGAGATTTTACTATATATATATATATAAATGTTTTTTATAAATCTTTTGCAATATTTTAGATGAGTAAGGAGTACTGACACATGATTATTCTTCCGCGTGCACTCACACATACCTGCAATCTGGCACGTTACTCAGTTAATAAATCGATAGAGAAGGACTTGAACTGCTGCCCAGTCATCCAACTGTAATCAACATTATTTTATTTCTTCAAAACGTACGCGGTCGAAATATGGGGAAAAGAATTACGCGTGGCCCCAAGTCGGTAATACTCGGATTGTGCTCAGC
The DNA here is from genome assembly GCA_034231615.1 of Meghimatium bilineatum. Taxonomy (NCBI): domain Eukaryota; kingdom Metazoa; phylum Mollusca; class Gastropoda; order Stylommatophora; family Philomycidae; genus Meghimatium; species Meghimatium bilineatum. The sequence continues at coordinate 17,398,392 of CM067311.1, read as the reverse complement.
TGCTGAGATCGTCTAGGACAGAATAAAGATTAAAGAATAAGTGACTATTCACCAAAGTATAATGGTGATTATTTTATACACACATCATATATATATTTATAGCTTTGTATGTGTAAGATAAAACAGCATAGTCAAGTTATAGCATTGGATGTGTAGGATACAACAACACAGTCAAGTTATAGCATTGGATGTGTAGGATACAACACAGTCAAGTTATAGCATTGGATGTGTAGGATACAACACAGTCAAGTTATAGCATTGGATGTGTAGGATACAACACAGTCAAGTTATAGCATTGGATGTGTAGGATACAACACAGTCAAGTTATAGCATTGAATGTGTAAGATATAACAACACAGTCAAGTTATAGCATTGAATGTGTAAGATACAACAACACACATATTCAGGTTCGTAGGGGTACTGTATTTAATGCATTAACACGTGGAGTTGCCGGCGAATTCTATCTTCATGGAAATGAATCAGGGTTTAAAAATCATAACAGGTTCAGCCATTGTCGTTGTCTGTTCTGGATTTTCATTGTTTTCTTCAGTTCCTTGCATGCATCATAGTTTACCAGAAAGCAGTAAATCATCGATCCTTAATGTATGTGAAATATAAACAGTATATGCCAGATATGCTAGAACACTCAAGCACTTCCACCTTAGTTGCCTTCGTAAGAAACTCAAGATCCATTGGTGGGATAAAATACCAGACAATGAAGTGCTGATGAAATCTAAGTCTGTAAACATAGTATGGTTACAATGTTGGTGAAGGCGCAGACACGCAGGGCAGAACATATGGTCCTCATGAAAGATCATCGTCTATCAAAAAGGCCGTTATATGGAGAACTCCAGACTGTCTCCTACAAAGCCGGAGGACAGAAGAAGCGTTTTAAAGACACTCTAAAGACATACTTATTAACCTCAAAAGAGATACAAATTCTTGGGAGAATCTTGTACAAGACAGATCCGACTGGCGTCGCAGAATCAAGAGTAGTGCAGCAGCTGCAGAGAACTTCAGACATTATACTGCGCAACAAAAACTCGCTAGAAGACAGGCAAGAGCTGCTCAATGTCCATTTGACTCCTCCCACACACGAGTGTGGTAGACAATTCCTGGCACGCACAGAACTCATTAGTCACAAACGGGCACATCGCAGACATCAACATCTTCATCATCATCCTGGTTGAGTTGAATGGTCATCGTCGACTTCGATGGACAAACAACAACATCCGGTTCTGAATTGATTGTGTCACTTTTTTAAATACTGCAGATTATACTCAGCAAATAATTCATTAACAAAATTATTTTTTATTTATTTTTTAGAGAGGTGCGAGGATAGTTTCAGTTAATTCTTAATCACAATGGTTCATGTAAAAACATGCTTATGCATTTTGTATGGTTACTAGTGCATAATTGGGGTTACTGTTCGCAAATTCCTTTTGATGTATGTCTGTGGAAGTACACAAACACCACTCACGCCTATACACCTCCTGGGACATAAACACCAATATACGTGCTGGGACACAAAAACCTCTCACACATACACACATTCTGGGACACAAACACCTCTCACATCTATACACATCCTGAGACAGAAACACATATGCACATCCTGGGGCACAAACACATATACACATCCTGGGACAGAAACACATATACACATCCAGGCACATAAACACCCATACACACCCGTGTAAACCAGCACCACTCACGCCTATACACACCCGTGTACACAAGCACCACTCACGCCTATACACACCCGTGTACACAAGCACCACTCACACCTTTAGACACACCGATATTTACGTGATCGGCTTGCCTTCAATTACTTCGTGAAGTTGTGTCAATATCTCCTCAATGTGCAGTATCGATCTAGTTAATACATTAGCAAGACACAGGGTCCGGTAACACTCGGTAACACTCGGCTGTAAACAAGATGAGTTTGAGAAATATCGTTTAGGCTTGGTATTAATATATCATAGCAATTCATTAATCATAGCAATATTCGTACAGCTACAGCGCTATTGGCAATATATAGCTTCATCAATATTTAGCTATTGGCAATATTTAGCTTCATCAATATTTAGCTATTGGCAATATTTAGCTTCATCAATATTTAGCTTCATCAGCTTTCTTCTTCTGTGTTCATTCTCATACTCCTGGAAATTAGCTATGTAGTTATAAGAACGGAATAGATTGTGCTATGATTTACAGCTTAGTTGCGATATCTCCTACTTCCTCGGTCTTACACATCAGGTTTCAGCATGGCTTCTATGTCACTTTGACAACGTATGGGACGGGCCAGCCAACTTCACTATAAAACCTCCTTAGTCGCTTTCTATGATATGCGTGGCAAGTAACAGTGTCGCTATTCTGTGTACCTTATTCCGGCCACGGTAAGACACGGGTCCGTAGTAGACCTAAAATATGCGAAACTCGTGGATAAATTGAATGTACATAATATAAACAATATACAAGAACAACAGCAACTTCCAATGAGGGGCTCACCATAAGCAATACATAAGAACTACAACAATTTACAATGAGGGGCTCAATATAAACAATACATAAGAACTACAGCAACTTACAATGAGGTGCTCAATATAAACAATATACAAGAACTACAGCAACTTACAATGAAGGGCTCAATATAAACAATACATAAGAACTACAGCAACTTACAATGAGGTGCTCAATATAAACAATATACAAGAACTACAGCAACTTACAATGAAGGGCTCAATATAAACAATACATAAGAACTACAGCAACTTACAATGAGGGACTCAATATAAACAATATACAAGAACAACAGCAACTTACATTGAGGGGCTCAATATAAACAATACATAAGAACTACAGCAACTTACAATGAGGGGCTCAATATAAACAATATACAAGAACAACAGCAACTTACATTGAGGGGCTCAATATAAACAATACATAAGAACTACAGCAACTTACAATGAGGGGCTCAATATACACATTATACAAGAACTACAGCAACTTACAATGAGGGGCTCAATATAAACAATATACAAGAACTACAGCAACTTACAATGAGGGGCTCAATATAAACAATACATAAGAACTACAGCAACTTACAATGAGGGTCTCAATATAAACAATACATAAGAACTACAGCAACTTACAATGAGGTGCTCAATATAAACAATACACAAGAACTACAGCAACTTACAATGAGGGGCTCAATATAAACAATATACAAGAACAACAGCAACTTACATTGAGGGGCTCAATATAAACAATACATAAGAACTACAGCAACTTACAATGAGGGGCTCAATATACACATTATACAAGAACTACAGCAACTTACAATGAGGGGCTCAATATAAACAATATACAAGAACTACAGCAACTTACAATGAGGGGCTCAATATAAACAATATACAAGAACTACAGCAACTTACAATGAGGGACTCAATATAAACAATACACAAGAACTACAGCAACTTACAATGAGGGGCTCAATATAAACAATACACAAGAACTACAGCAACTTACAATGAGGGGCTCAATATAAACAATATACAAGAACTACAGCAACTTACAATGAGGGGATCAATATACACATTATACAAGAACTACAGCAACTTACAATGATGGGCTCAATATAAACAATATACAAGAACTACAACAACTTACAATGAGGGGCTCAATATAAACAATATACAAGAACTACAACAACTTACAATGAGGGGCTCAATATAAACAATATACAAGAACTACAACAACTTACAATGAGGGGCTTAAAATGGAAAGAAATTACTGCTACACTATACGTGCCATTCATCTATGGCCCAATATGAACTAACTAACTAATCTACTGATATAAAAGTGATTGAGACATGGTCATCGGTTTATCCTGAGCTATATCATAACTATAGTAACATAACCATAACATAAACATAGTCTTCTGTAAACTGATTTAAGACTCCATTTCATCTCGCATTTCGCGAACCTAGAAATCTCATTTCGTTTCCATAGAACATTTTATCCAACTATATTCTACAATTGTATAACTTCTTAATAATCAATATTTGACAAAATTACGTCCTTTCGATAATTTATTTCATTTTCATTCAACCTCTGTTCTATTTTTCCACCGTTTTATTCAAGGCCAGGTTTTATTTACGTCAAGTAGCTTATCAAATATCTAATTTGAAGTGACGGCTAAGAAGCAATTTGACGATTTGTGGAATATCGATCTCAATGTGAATTGATGAAACGCTATTAAACAACTACTTAGCTATATATTTATTTAACTGCTCACGCCGGAAAGTTCACCAATGCTCTGTGGTTGATTTGTGCTTGTTTTATTTTCATTAGATTATGTCTCGTATGTTATCAGGGCCTGAAAGGGAGTAAAGGATAGCAACACGGTTTACCTTCCACGTTTGTCGTTAGAGGCGAAAAAGGAGGTTTTGGGGTTGAATCGGTTATCCCATCTCATGCAGGGTAAAAGTGACATAGACGCCAAGCTGAAGTGGGATGTGCCAGGCCAAAGTTCGCAGTTATCCCAGCCACGCTATAAATCATGATATACTAATAAAACTAATACGGATATTATATTATATGTTTGTTGTTACTGAGGATATTTCAATACCTGTACGGGATGTTTGTTGTTGTTGTAATAGTCCTTGTCTCGATCGGTCCGTTCTGGTGACTTTGTGTGCACGGTTTGAAAGGCTTGATGAAATCGCATCTTTTTTTGGAGATGCTGTTAGTCAAGTACGGAAGAACGCGTGTTCAATAGTTGCTAGGCGATTTGGTGCCGTTGAACGGACGGGCTCAATTCCCGTTAGTCTCAAAAATGTATAAATCATGACACAATTAATTCCGTTCTTCGCACTACATCCTACAAATCTGCAGAAGTTTGAGAACGAACGCAGAAGAGAATCAGTTTATGTAGCTGTCAACATTGTATATCCTAATTCTTCTCAGACTCTCAAACTCCTCCTGACTATCACGCTTCTGCTGACTCTCACACTTCTACTGACTCTCGCACGTCTCCTGACTCTCACACTTCTCCTGACTCTCACACTTCTCCTGACTCATACTTCTCCTGATTCACACTTCTCCTGATTCACACTTCTCCTGACTCACACACTTCTACTGACTCTCGCACGTCTCCTGATTCTCGCACTTCTCCTGACTCACACTTCTCCTGACTCTCGCACGTCTCCTGACTCTCGCACTTCTCCTGACTCTCGCACTTCTCCTGACTCTCGCACTTCTCCTGACTCTCTCACTTCTCCTGACTCTCGCACTTCTCCTGACTCTAGCACTTCTGCTGACTCTCGCACTTCTCCTGACTCACATTTCTCCTGGTTAATAGGATTTACGTAAACATATTTGCTTTGTATTCTGGTTTACAGTTTGATATCTGTTCTTTCTGGCCTGGTAAATCTGACTTTTTTTTCATCATGGCTTTTCGGTCACTAGCTTTTCGGACCGAGGAGTTATAACATTAGCTCACATCCTTGAGGTTCATGGTTCTATTTCTGGCAAGTGCTGGGAGTTTTTTCTCTTGAAGGAAAAATTAACAAACTCACCCTGTACATGACGTGGCGACATCACAGATATGTGGCTATATATCACACCTACACGTACCACCTGTGACAAGAGTAAAGTGAGCACATCCCAGCAAAAATAGAGAATCTTCGCAAGATATAAACTTGGAGGTGGTTGGATTGAGTTCCCAAGATGCGTGTTGAACACCAGAGGCCGAACTATGAAGTTCATAATTCTGAAATAGCGATTAAATTGGATATAAATTGCAACGTCGAAATCCCGAACGGACAAACAGAAGTTGCACGAAGAATCACGGAAGAAGAAAGTTTGCGCGCAGAGAGCAGCATCACAAATGGGATAGCCAACAGACTGTGTATCTTGAGAAGCCTCGATAGAGAAATAGAGACGAGGTGTTAAAAGACAAATGCAGCAACATACCAACTGTCACGACTACTTCTTCATCCCAAGATCGAGATGGAAGTTAAAAGACAAATGATCTACAGTATATTCCTACCAACACTGTGTTACCAGTGCCAAACTTGGTCTCTATCATCTTCACATTATAGAAAGATAGTGACATGAAATGCTTGAGGAAAGCTGCCGGGGTCACCAGGCTTGATAGATTACAAAATGAAGATATCAGGGACAGAATAGGTATAATACCTTGTACAGATTACATATAAAACCAGCAGATCAAGTGGTTTGGCCACATTATGAGAATACATCACGACAAGTTGCCAGTACAGGCATATAACCAAATCAGATCAGGGTACAAAATCAGAGGAAGACAACGGAAAAGATGGATAGAAAACGTCATGGACATCCTGAAAAGACATGGTCATAGCACAGCTGTGGCCACACATCTGACTTTAGAACACAATTCTTACAGCTGACGGGAGTTGAACCAGGTCTGTTCTAGCAACATTATTACATTGTTTTGTCTCTATGTTATTTATGTTTACAAGAAGACCTTTAGGTCCTTGTGTACGAATATGCATGTTCTGTGTTTGTGTTCCTGGGGATACTTTAATACGTGTACGGGATGTTCGCTAATGTTGTAATAGTCCTTGTTTCGATTGGTCTGTTCTCAGTGACTTGAGTACACAGGCTGAAAGTCTTCACCGCGCCACATCTTTTTATGGGGATGTGGTTGGTCAAGTACGGAAAACCTGTTTACTTGTGTTGCAAAGCGATTCGGTGCTGCTAGAACAGACCTGATTCAATTCCCGTTAGCTGTAAGAATTATTTCCATTTATCCTCATGCTTCCTACTTGAATTTATTTGACTTTAGAACACAAGCTCGAGCTCCAATCACTCCTACGCTTAACGGCAAGAGTGGATCACAAACCACATGGGGAAAGACAATAGACAGTAGACAATAGTTAGAGGCTTGCAATGGGGATAATATCTCGCAGTTGACACTGACGTCTCATTGTTTTTATTAATTATGAAAATTGGTATAAATTCGAATGCATTTTCAGTCAGGTTTGGGGGGGGGGGGTCACGAAGTTACTCTGAGGGACGAGAGAAGGTATTTGCTACAACTCAAAGAGCAGAGTTGACGGAGAGCGTGTTTCTTTTCCTAAGATAGGAACTTTGAGAAGCGAACTGCAGACAACCAGAACTTAGCAAATTGAGCGAGATATCTACTACTGTAGGAGAAACTGCAGAGCCAAGACACTAATAAGTAGAAGGTATTTATTATATGATTTACTGATATTCGAATCTTCAGAAAGTAGCTCGTCAGTTAAGAATATATTGTGTAGACTTGACTTTAACGTATAAGAGTTGGGAAGTGTTTAGTATCTGAACCAAGAGATCAGTCCAGAACTAAGGTTTGTGATGAAAAGTTGCAACTAAAGAAACAATTACATACCTGGGTTGTTGGAGTCAACCAACTACTAGAACGAGGCTCAGACTTGTTTTATATATATATATTTATTTGTTGTATATACATATACAAAAAGATATAGAAAGGGAGGTACTTTGATTAACAGTATTGTTATTCATTTGCATTGTTGTTAGAATCAATAAACATTATAGTATAGTTCATCATGAGTCACATTCTTGAGTTTGACTGCCAGACTGAGTGATAAGGTGGGAAGGATACATAGGTAATATCAATAAAGTACGATAAATAGCCTGTACCTTACGCAAACTGAATTTTAGGATTTCAATTTGACATTTATGTGGACATTTGACACGGGACATACTGACAACCATTATATGTATCACACCTACCTGCAACACAACTACACGTCCCACCTACCTGTAACACAACTATACGTCCCACCTACCTGTAACACAACTATACGTCCCACCTACCTGTAGCACAACTATACGTCCCACCTACCTGTAACACAACTACACGTCCCACCTACCTGTAACACAACTATACGTCCCACCTAATTGTAACTCCATAACGGAAAACAAACATCTTTTTCGTGTTGTTGTTTTTTCAGTCACTTTGACCACTTACGCTTTGACCACTTACACTTTGACCACTTACACTTTGACCACTTACACTTTGACCACTTACACTTTGACCACTTACACTTTGACCACTTATATGATGTGATAGTTAACTGGACCACTAAATATCCCTGACACACATCTCGCGACATGCATGGCCGGTCATAACGTTGCTATTCTTTGCTCCCCTTTGATGTCCGATAACATAGGGCCATCTTGTATCGTATTGCGTTGTTGCCGTGGTAGTGAACGTTGGTTAATCTGGCGGTTTAAATGTGGCATGTCTACGAATGGGGTGTGTGAGTAATATGTGCGGGAATGTTAGAAGGACAAAGTTCCTACAAGATTTCTAGCACAATGTAGTCCAGAGAACGGATATGCTCCGTGTCGTCGTTTTATTTTAGCCAATGTCCCGACACATCCGACTTCTGTGATTTAAAATCATCTTCTTCTTCAGCGTTCATTCTCAAACTCCCACTGGATCACTCTTATAGCAGGACAATGGTCCATCTAGATTTCCAGCAGGATGTAATCCTGAAAATGGAAATGCGCTAAGTCGCCGTTTTATTTGCGCCAATGGCCCGATACATCCGTCTTCGTCGGATTAAAATCATCTAGAATAATATTTACTAACACACATCTATATCTAGCATCTAGATAACATTTTATGACATCCATTGCTGATCCCGATTTCACGTCTATAACGTTATGGTAACCATATTTATATGGGACATAAAGAGAAAGAGCGGGAGATAAGTAGAGATAAAGAGAGAGGGGAAGAGAGATAAAGAGAGACATGTGGTATTCAATGTCTGCTCTTTTTTAATCCAAATAAATGTAACCTATTATCATTTGTTAATACTTTGAAGTGATCGAAAGAGTCCAAGCTCCTTTGATACCATGGAGCTGCTATGGGAATACACGTAATTTTCAGAACTAGAAACTTGCTTTTATCAGTTTGTCAATACCAATAACAGATTTACATTGTATGATTCAAGTTTTGAGCATTCCCTTTCTTTTCTTTACATCAAAATTGAATTACTATTCCAACTGTACGTCTTCCAACGCAGACAAAAACCAATGATAAATGTCTTGAATGATGTAACTGCGAGTTTAATGATGCCTTTGAGATCTGTGGCTCAGAAAATGCGGACGTCGAAGACTCAGCGGTATATCACCTTTCCAGCACCACCACGCCAGAACCGGATTGTTTGTAGCCAATGATTTCTTTCGGATTGTTCGAGTGATTGATGAGATCGTTAACTATCTCATTGTTTTAGTCGTACCTCACATTTTTTGTGTATTTGTCCACATCTCAAAGTTTTCTTTGTATTTGTTCACACCTCACATTTTCTTTGTATTTGTCCACATCTCAAAGTTTTCTTTGTATTTGTTCACACCTCACATTTTCTTTGTATTTGTCCACATCTCAAAGTTTTCTTTGTATTTGTTCACATCTCACATTTTTTGTTTGTATTTGTTCACATCTCAGATTTGTTGGTTTGTATTTGTTCACTTCTCACATTTGTTGGTTTGTATTTGTTCACATCTCACATTTGTTGGTTTGTATTTGTTCACATCTCACATTTGATTGTTTTTGTTCACATCTCAGATTTGTTTGTTTCTATTTGTTCACATCTCAAATTTGTTTGCATTTGTTCACATCTCACCTTTTTTGGTTTGTATTTGTTCACATCTCACATTTGTTGGTTTGTATATGTTCACATCTCACATTTGTTGGTTTGTATTTGTTCACATCTCACATTTGTTGGTTTGTATTTGTTCACATCTCACATTTGTTGGTTTGTATTTGTTCACATCTCAGATTTGTTTGTTTCTATTTGTTCACATCTCAAATTTGTTTGCATTTTTTCACATCTCACATTTTTTGGTTAGTATTTGAAACTGGCAGTTATGTTAGAAGTTATGTTGGAAGTTATGTTAGAAGTTATGTTGGAAGTTATGTTAGAAGTTATGTTGGAAGTTATGTTAGAAGTTATGTTGGAAGTTATGTTGGAAGTTATGTTAGAAGTTATGTTAGAAGTTATGTTGGAAGTTATGTTAGAAGTTATGTTGGAAGTTATGTTAGAAGTTATGTTGGAAGTTATGTTAGAAGTTATGTTGGAAGTTATGTTGGAAGTTATGTTAGAAGTTATGTTGGAAGTTATGTTAGAAGTTATGTTGGAAGTTATGTTAGAAGTTATGTTAGAAGTTATGTTGGAAGTTATGTTAGAAGTTATGTTAGAAGTTATGTTAGAAGTTATGTTAGAAGTTATGTTGGAAGTTATGTTAGAAGTTATGTTAGAAGTTATGTTGGAAGTTATGTTAGAAGTTATGTTGGAAGTTATGTTAGAAGTTATGTTAGAAGTTATGTTAGAAGTTATGTTGGAAGTTATGTTAGAAGTTATGTTAGAAGTTATGTTAGAAGTTATGTTAGAAGTTATGTTAGAAGTTATGTTAGAAGTTATGTTGGAAGTTATGTTAGAAGTTATGTTGGAAGTTATGTTAGAAGTTATGTTGGAAGTTATGTTGGAAGTTATGTTGGAAGTTATGTTAGAAGTTATGTTAGAAGTTATGTTGGAAGTTATGTTAGAAGTTATGTTGGAAGTTATGTTAGAAGTTATGTTAGAAGTTATGTTAGAAGTTATGTTAGAAGTTATGTTAGAAGTTTTGTTGGAAGTAGCATTTATCCATTATTTATTGTGTTTACGTTGAAAAAGCTCAAAAGTCACAGAAGAACAACTTCGTTGTGTACATACTTCCCCATATATCGTATCCGTCCCTCTCAAAACAGCAACAAACCGCATGTCGAGAGTAAAACACATAAAACTGAACTGCTTACTTTCATGAATGGCTGTACTCACATCTTGTAAAAGAGGAGATAGGTTCACCGTAAAAAATGACATTCGCCTATTTCTGTTTCTCATTCCTTTATTACATGAATTATTAATTATTCGAGGGAAGTGGGAATTAGGTGTTACCCGCCGTATTGCTATATTCGTAGTACAAAATTTCAATCTCTCAGTTCCTAAGGAGGGGATGAGTTAAAACCTCGCACACCCCCCCCCCCACATTAATCTATACGCTTGGATTAGACTGATAATATTCAGGAATTTCCGAAACATTTACTAGCAGACAAGAAGGTAGTGCCAGATATCTATCCTGCGACCTCTTGAACACAGGACACATGACTTAACCACTATGCCACAGAGAGTCTATGACTTAACCATTATGCCACAGAAAGCCTATGACTTAATTACCACTATGTCACAGAGAGTCTATGACTTAACCATTATGCCACAGAAAGCTTATGACTTAAGCACTATTCCATAGAGAGCCTATGACTTAACCATTATGCCACAGATAGCCTATGACTTAATAACCACTATGCCACAGAGAGTCTATGACTTAACCATTAAGCCACAGAAAGCTTATGACTTAATAACCACTATGCCACAGAGAGTCTATGACTTAACCATTATGCCACAGAAAGCCTATGACTTAATTACCACTATGCCACAGAGAGTCTATGACTTAACCATTATGCCCAGAAAGCTTATGACTTAATAACCACTATGCCACAGAGAGTCTATGACTTAACCATTATGCCACAGAAAGCCTATGACTTAATAACCACTATGCCACAGAGAGTCTATGACTTAACCATTATGCCACAGAAAGCCTATGACTTAATTACCACTATGCCACAGAGAGTCTATGACTTAACCGTTATGCCCAGAAAGCTTATGACTTAATAACCACTATGCCACAGAGAGTCTATGACTTAACCATTATGCCACAGAAAGCCTATGACTTAATAACCACTATGCCACAGAGAGTCTATGACTTAACCATTAAGCCACAGAAAGCCTATGACTTAATAACCACTATGCCATAGAGAGTCTATGACTTAACCATTATGCCACATATAATATAAGCAAGTCTTGATTTAAGAACCAGGATAGAATGTGAAATTCCCTGCACATTCCATTTTTTAATCACACTGCTAAGATTTGGTGCATTGACTTCCTACAGGTGAATATATGCGAAATCGATGTTGAGCTCTGGTTGCATTATTCAACAACTCAATTGTACAGAAAATTACATGGATATACTGTCCGGGCCACGTTGAAGTATGAGGAAACGAAAGAGCTGACAGATTGGTAGGCCATGCTGAGAGTTGATGGCACAGTACTGAGAAGAGACTTTTTTTAATGACTTAATTAATGCAGTCATAAATTGACTGGCAAATGAAGATGTTGACAATGAGACTGAAAACCTACACACACAAAGAATGACAGAAATGGGAATGTTTGGTGAAGGAAGAATGACAGAAATGGGAATGTTTGGTGAAGGAAGAATGACAGAAATGGGAATGTTTGGTGAAGGAAGAATGACAGAAATGGGAATGTTTGGTGAAGGAAGAATGACAGAAATGGGAATGTTTGGTGAAGGAAGAATGACAGAAATGGGAATGTTTGGTGAAGGAAGAATGACAGAAATGGGAATGTTTGGTGAAGGAAGAAAATGTACTCTTTTTGGTAAGAACCGAAGATCACGTAATCAACAATTGACTGGGACTTTGAGTCTACATACACTAGAATGGTTGCTGGAATTGAGAGCGGAGAACTTATGGGAATATCTCGTGTGCTATGCTGCTTCTTTATAAGCAAGAATATATTTTGTTGCTGATATTTTTGGTTAAAGGAGACAAGCACAAATGAGGTTAGCCCTGTATCAATTCTATTATATTTTACAAGAAACAACCAGAGATTAGCATAATTATTGCCAGGTAATGATTACAGGTAATGACCGACAGGAGTTTAAGAACGAATAACGATACACAGAAGACTGAGAATCTATTAATATCACACACATATATATATGTTATATGCTAAACTACGTTTTATTATGTTGTATGGCAAAAACGATCTTGTAGGAAATAGTTAAAGGTGGAAGAAGCAAAGGGAGACCATAGAAAATCATGGGCAGACAATATCAAACACTGGAAAAGGTCAGGTTTTTCCACACTCATCAACATTGCTGGAGAGATCTGTGTATTAACACATCACATGTGATACCCCTACGACACCGATTGTTATTGATTTATGGATGGCTATTGATATTTCGAACTAGTTCTTACAACTTCAGATTTGTCACCTCTTATCTAAATGTTCAAAACCGGTGCTGGCCGCAGAGGGCCACACTTGAGGGTAAGCTTTGAGACTCATAATATTATCTTCATTTGACAATACATTTTATCAAAGAAAATATTGAAGTGTGAGGCATGAAATAATGGAACGCAGAATATGAGGATACTTATTGGATACAGATTGGATACAGTTCAGATACATATTGAATGCAGATCCCATGCAGATTGGATACAGTTTTGACACAGATTATATACATATTGAATGCACATTTAATGCACATTGGTATAGATTGGATACAGATTTGATACAGATTGGATACAGATTGGATAAAGATTACATACAAATTGGATACAGTTTGGATACAAATTTCGAGACAGTCAGATCATATATTGCTGAAGAAGCACAACCAGAAGCTTACCATCCAAATGATACAACTGAACTACTCATTGCTGACTATCAGTGCCTACTCCACAGTTCAAGGGAAGAGATGCAAGAGCAAATAACCCTACTAAACTAAAGCTGCCTCAGCACAACACAGAAAAAAAATAGCAGTTATGTCTATACGCAGAAAAACCAAATACAATCAACATAAAGATAAATGATCAACTACTGAAACAAGTGTAGGCATTTAAATATCTAGGGAACATTTTTACATCCGATGGAAGAATGGACAGAGAACTGAGATAAGAATCCAAAAAGCGAACTACGTAAATTATGAACTTGCAACAATTTTGAGAAACACATCTATTGAGATGGAAACCAAAAGGCAAATCATAAATTCAATATTCATCCCAACATTATGTTTTCAATATCAGTCATGGACACTAAACTAAAAACAAAAGAGAAAGTTTACTAAGTGGAAAGTTAGAAATGCGGCAAACAGAACACGAAGAGATCATGTGAGAAATGAGATTACTAGAAATGTTGGCCACATAAGTAGTCAAATATATTGAAAAACAGATTGAAATGGCTCGGCCACATAATGAGAATAAACCCTTATTGGCCAGAAGCAAGAGCATATATTGCTGAAGAAGCACAACCAGAAGCTTACCATCCAAATGATACAACTGAGCTACATAAAAATTAAAACAGCAAGATACAGAGGAAGACCAAGAAGAAATTGGATTGAAGAAGTTGCCAGAATTCTCACACGGCACAGTATTACTGCATATCAAGCGACCAAACGTGCATTAGTCTGAAACCAATCGCCATTCAATCCTGCGACGCCTCACGGCAAAAGCAAAGAAAAGAAAATTAGATAGTTAGATAGACAGACAGATAGATTAGATTAGATTAGATTAGATTATAGATTATATTATAGATTAGATTATAGATTAGATTATAGATTAGATTATAGATTAGATTATAGATTAGATTATAGATTAGATTAGATTATAGATTAAATTATAGATTAGATTATAGATTAGATTATAGATTAGATTAGATTATAGATTAAATTATAGATTAGATTATAGATTAGGTTATAGATTAGATTATAGATTAGATTATAGATTAGATTAGATTATAGATTAGATTATAGATTAGATTATAGATTAGATTGTAGATTAGATTATAGATTAGATTATATATTAGATTAGGTAACAATTCGCAAAACATATCATGACTGAAACAATAGCAACATTAATATATCAATAGCTTATAATGAACATTCGACTTCAGACAGTTGTACCCAGCTGTGACGCAATGTGGCGGTTATAACACATAAATCAGGTGTGATAATCGAATATGCAACAAATTCTCGTTGTCAGATCTGTCCTGGGTATATCTTTTTTAGTGTGATCTCAAAATCGAACGTGAAATCACGTGATTAATGTCCAAAATATGATTCAGTTTATGCAGGAATAAATATTCGATTTATTGTTCTCATTTATTCCGAGGCGTTCACTTATTAATCATGTGGCTAGGATGAGTCATGCTGACGCTTGTTTATTTACATTCTTATTTCGATCTGGGTGTGTATATATGTGTGTGTGTGTGTGTTAGAGCGAGTTAGAAGAAGTGCTTCAAAGATCAAAAAGGGGGTTCACGGATGTAGAGGATTGATTTAATTGTGCGTGGGTTTCTCCATAACTTTGTCCTCTCAACTAAACGGTATGACACCTGCCCAAAGTACCACTTGTTGCACGTTACTCCGTTGCTTTATATATGTGTATCAGTTAGTCACGTGTGTATATGTGTATCAGTTTGTCACGTATGTATATGTGTATCAGTTAGTCACGTATGTATATGTGTATCAGTTAGTCACGTATGTATATGAACCTGCATTATCAATTTGTTCTATTGTATGTAAGGGCACATGTCTATATGTGTAGATGTATGTGTGTATGTATTCATGTATGTGTATGTTTATGCATATATATGTGTGTGCACGCAAACTTTCTTCACTGAGAAGTATGAGAAATATAAAATATCTTGGTGTGTGTATACATTTCTATGTATGTTTAGGTTTGGTTTTATGTATATGTTTATGTCTATATTTGGTTTCACATTCATTCCATGCGTTTTCAAATGATGATTCTTCTTGTATCCTTCCTTCCCCAAACTCACTCACCCCACCACCACACAACCTCATCATTACTCATCTATCATTATCTTATGCCATTCTGGTTGGCGTAGGTGACCATGGTTCTCTGTTCACAGTATTGTTATCAGGATCGTTGTTTCCAAGCCTTGCTAGGTTGTCACATGAATATTTTCTCACGTCCCCGTCTGTCTCTGTTCCCTTCAGTCTTGCCTGTTGTGACTATGTTCTTAAAACCTGCCTGTCTGATAAAGTGACAAAAGGGGTATTTTTCTTATCTTTTTCTTTTATTATTCTTGCACTCATTATAAACATCCCAACTACATCTATAGTGCCTATAATTTCCCACTTTCCAGTTTGTTTATAATGAATGCACGCATTTTCTCTTTTACTAGATGCGTTGCCATCCCTGCGCTATGGAGACGGGGCTTGATGAAATCTAGTCATCTATTTTGTTTTTATTTTGTTGTTTTCTGTGGTTTGTCTCTTGAAAAGGTTCAATTTGAGACGATACGTAGAGAATTGTCCTGTTTAGTTTTATTGTATGTTCTTTTATATATACTTTTTTTAATATATTTTTATTAATAGGCAAGGTAAGGGTTTTAGTAATCTGTTTAATTCATTTTGCTTGACTATTTGTTCATTAGGTTACTGCGGCACCATCCACTTTGTCGGACACCCTCTGACCATTTGGTTATTTATATGAGAAATATAATTGTAATGAAAATCGTGTTTAAATGGGACCAATAGAAATGCATGGAGGTGACATAGTAGCCATCTCGCAGATCGCATTTACTTAGCCGGATATGTTATGGTACCCATTTTAACGTTAAATCGACCGTGGAGTCGGTTTTTTTAGTAGTTTTTTTTTTTTGGGGGGGGGTGTCTAAAACTTTTCCTAAAACACGGAATCAAACTCTTAAACCTACTAGCTAGGAAGCCAATGCACCATCTGCTTACGTATGTATGTGTATATTATATGTGCAAGTTACTCCGAAGACGGAAGTGTCGGACCATTGGCGAAATAAAACGGCGACACAACTCATTTCCATTCTCTGGATTACATCCTGCTAGAAATCTAGTAGGACAATGATCCTACTAATTGAGAGATCCAGCGGGAGTTTGAGAATGAACGCTGAAGAAGAATGTGAAAGTTAATTTCTATGTTTTTAACGAATTCGCGTGAAGTATTTCAAGTGTGGCTTATAGCGAACTGATTTATTATGGAAATATATGCATTTGTCAGATGACAGCACATACACGAGGACATCTGTTTCTCAGTATATGTTTGATTTACCAGTGCTTGTGTTGGTGAGTGCGCGTATTTGTTTCTATACTAACTTGTTGCTGTACTAACTTGTTTCTATACTAATCTGTTTCTATACTAACTTGTTGCTGTACTAACTTGTTTCTATACTAATCTGTTTCTATACTAACTTGTTGCTGTACTAACTTGTTTCTATACTAATCTGTTTCTATACTAACTTGTTGCTGTACTAACTTGTTTCTATACTAATTTGTTTCTATACTAACTTGTTGCTGTACTAACTTGTTTCTATACTAATCTGTTTCTATACTAACTTGTTGCTGTACTAACTTGTTTCTATACTAATCTGTTTCTATACTAACTTGTTGCTGTACTAACTTGTTTCTATACTAATTTGTTTCTATACTAACTTATTTCTATATTAATGTGTTTCTACACTAACTTGTTTCTATATGAACGTATATCTATCGAGCTTCATTTCAGCGTCCAATACGTGCATATAGCAGAAACATGAGCTCTCCATGTGATGCTGCAGTGTGTAAATTCTTGTTGAGACACATAGTCATACCCTTTTTGATTGTTGTTCAGCTAAAAGTCTCTCTTGGTCTTCCACTTATTCATTTGTCATTAATGCATGTAGTGATAATAAGTCTGTTTATATTCATTCATGTCCGATATAAGTCCATTATTTTCTTCTTAATGTTGTAGAAACATATTCATGTGATGTTTTCTGTCTTCTCTTACTTGCTTGTTTGACTTGAATTCTTCCCAATCTATATTAAAGAGTTTTCTAAGACAATTATTTTCAAATGAGTTTAATTTCGTCCCCAGTGTCTTTATTGTTCAATTTATCCAACCATATGTTAATACAGATGTTACATTGGAGATGAACAGTCATAGTTTTGTATATTTACTTATTTTTTTTTATTTCCAGATATTTGTTAGGTGGTTGAATGTACTTGATATCAGCGCAATTCTGGTCGAATGCACTTGATATCAGCGCAATTCTGGTCGAATGCACTTGATATCAGCGCAGTTCTGGTCGAATGCACTTGATATCAGCGCAGTTCTGGTCGAATGCACTTGATATCAGCGCAGTTCTGGTCGAATGCACTTGATATCAGCGCAGTTCTGGTCGAATGCACTTGATATCAGCGCAGTTCTGGTCGAATGCACTTGATATCAGCGCAGTTCTGGTCGAATGCACTTGATATCAGCGCAGTTCTAGTCGAATGCACTTGATATCAGCGCAGTTCTGGTCGAATGCACTTGATATCAGCGCAGTTCTGGTCGAATGCACTTGATATCAGCGCAGTTCTAGTCGAATGCACTTGATATCAGCGCAGTTCTGGTCGAATGCACTTGATATCAGCGCAGTTCTAGTCGAATGCACTTGATATCAGCGCAGTTCTGGTCGAATGCACTTGATATCAGCGCAGTTCTGGTCGAATGCACTTGATATCAGCGCAGTTCTGGTCGAATGCACTTGATATCAGCGCAGTTCTGGTCGAAATCTCTTTTGATGTATCTCCGTTTTAAGTCATTTTTCTCATGTTGTCCGCTCTCAAACATTCCAACTTATAATTTGTAATATTAACTAAATGAGTTATATTAACTGAATGAGTTATATTAACTGAATGAGTTATATTAACTAACACGATAAACAATCATTCACCTGGGGATAGACAATAGTTAAAACGAAAAAAAATGTACGAAACGCTGACATTTAGTAGTAACTAAATGTCATCTAAATAAATCTAAGACATTCATTACTTAGCAGTAATTTTTATTTATAGTATATAAAACATGAAAGAGACTGCGTTGAGATTATTTCAATAAACATTATATAATTAGATATGCATGTGTTGCAAAGAAAACTACTATTTATAATTAAAAAAATAATTAAAATACTGATAATAAAGAAGAATATAGACACAAATTGACATTTCGGGGTGTAGATGACCTTCATCAGAACACTACAGAAACAATAATGTACGAGTGAAATTTTATTTAAACAATACATATGTATTGAAAATATATCTATATAAACTATTATTTCCCTGCTATATTCGGCGGACACACATACACACATACGACATAAATACACGTCTGATTCATTGATATCAACAAATGTAAAATATTATTTTGGTATGCTGCAGAATATAATATGTTTAGCCGTACACAAGTTTATGTTATGACTTGTGTAACATGTTTCAAATCCGTGTACGGTATCGTTTATAAATATGAATAGCATTATGCATAAATATACAGAACTAAAGGCATGTATTGACGTTAATATTTTGTCGTTCAATATAGTGGATATCATGAAATAGCAAATGTTTAGTATGAAAATAGAAAAGAGGAAAAGAGGAAAATAACCAAATCAAATACACATAATTCTTTACGATAATTCCACAATATTTACGAAATAAGGAATATTGAAATCTGATGATGAATTAACAATAGGGAAGAGAGAGAGAAAAAAAACAAGACGAAACAAGGGAGTTAAGAACGAGAATGAATGATATATTTACACACAAAAACAGTATATCCCATCTCAAGGGAGAGAATTGAGCTTGGAATAGATTTCTGTGAAATAAGCCGAGGTCTGCGCGCTTAGAGTAAACAGAAACACTGGAAGCCTAATAGAGTGCGACGAGACGGTCGATTTTTTTGACAGTGATACCGAAACACTGCCCGTGGTGGGTGATGCTAATTCTATCTTGTGTGATAATCACATAAAACAGTAGAGTCAGCAATCTTGGTCTAATTTATAGTCAATATATAAGTTTTAGTCTTGACAATAATGTGTTAACACACTACAATACACTAATCTTAGGAGGTCGTGGTGACTGGATTACCAGGTCTGCGACCTCCACTAATTTTATGGTTGTAAATCTCTGATATAACCATAGTGAACTAACGTCTGTGTGTACCTCACCATAAGGTGTGCATTTTACTTACGAAAATGGTCTTAAAAACAAATGGATTAATTCTGCGATATTCCCCTCTTTCATTCTTTCATATCATCATCTTTGTCTCCAACATTGTCAATGATTTTCTTGTATTTGCCACTATCTTTGTTGATATTGAAATCTGGAATGTTTTAATCAAGCAAATGGGGATGGGTGCCAGTTTCACTCCTACCTCCCTCTTAGGAAGTCAGAACATTTAGTACTAAGAAACAGCTCACGAAAGCGGGTATATCATCCTTAATTGCTGTTTTCCAACAATGGCCCTAAAATCAAGACCCAAAAAAAAAGATAAAAATTACCCATATGACTTTGTAAATAGCGTAAATGACTTTTTTTTATTATTTTAGACATCAGATGGCAACGGTGGAAAACTTTTTTTTAAAACAGAATTGCAACGGTGAACCAATTTTTAGACACCAGATGTCCATGGAAGAACACGTTTCCCACAAGGGGCGCCCAAAATAAGTCAAGAACCACTGCATTACATAATGTTACATTGATTATATTTATGATGGTTTGTTTGCTATTTTTACTTCATCTGGCAATTCGAACAACTTTTCTCAATTTTATTTCACATGTTACGAGCATAATATGCTAACATTTTGACAAAGTCACTGCTAATAGTTGGTATAGAGATGCTCTGTATCAAGTGTCCTTGAACTTCTTGGTTCATTTTAAATAGACAACCCTCTTCTTTTAGACACATCATGAGAAGAGGAAAGATTGAGTACATTGTGATAACAGGCAAGATGAAGAGTAACGAAGGTATGGAAACACTAAGAGACAAGATGATGCATAGACAATAGTCGTGACCAATACACGGTATAGAAGATCTGTTCACTGAATTAATTCAGACCACATTCGTGACGTTTTTGACTATTGTTGGGTTCTTGATAGGGCACTATTTATATGATTGTTTGATTGATTGAAAACCCCGGGAATTGCGAGCGATTAGCTCTTACTTCCTATGTGCAGTGTGGTGGTTTTTCTGAGCTTTTTTCATACCCAGGAGACTTCAGCTTTCGGTTTCGTGCAATGTCTATTGAAGGAGCCTTCTACTCAGAAGATGTATATAATTGTATAGATGACATGCTACAAAGCTTCCATAAGAGAGCCTCCTTATAACGGCATGTCATCTACTAAGGTTTCTTGTTGCATGGGTGGTTTGTCTAGTGGGTTATTGGTGAAACCCACAGATGCAACCGCATGCGGGGGCACTATTTATATACTTGGAGTCGCATGTCAAAAAAAGCCAAGGCCCGACCAATAGATTTTAAGCAAATGGCTCGCCTAGGTCATGTTTATGTTTTAGTTGAGAGGTCTTTATTGGAGAAGACAGTGCAATAATTGTGGCATGTTAGAACAACGGTGTCTGATATCATTGACAGCACACGAAACAGAAAATAGTGGGAAGACATAATAACTAACGCTACAAGACATAGACTATAGAAGACATAATAACTAACGATACAAGACATAGACTATAGAAGACATAATAACTAACGATACAAGACATAGACTATAGAAGACATAATAACTAACGATACAAGACATAGACTATAGAAGACATAATAACTAACGATACAAGACATAGACTATTAGAAGACATAATAACTAACGCTACAAGACATAGACTATAGAAGACATAATAACTAACGCTACAAGACATAGACTATAGAAGACATAATAACTAACGCTACAAGACATAGACTATAGAAGACATAATAACTAACGCTACAAGACATAGACTATAGAAGACATAATAACTAATGCTACAAGACATAGACTATAGAAGACATAATAACTAATGCTACAAGACATAGACTATAGAAGACATAATAACTAACGCTACAAGACATAGACTATAGAAGATGCATGTTGTGAATAATGATGATTTTTATCTATGCACTTGCTTTTTACTATTCTATTGTCTTTCCCCAGGTGGTTTGTGATCCACTCTTGCCGTTAAGCGTAGGGGTGATTGGAGCTCGAGCTTGCGTTCTATCGCCAATGTGTAGCCTCGGCTGTGCTATGACCGTGTCTGCACAGGATGTCCCTGGCGTTTTCTATCCATCTTTTCTGAGGTCTTCCTCTGACTTTGTACCCTGATCTCATTTGGTTATATGCTTGTACGGGCAACTTTTCGTGCTGCATTCTCATGTGGCCAAACCACTTGATCTGTTCTCTCTCTATGTAATCTGTACAAGATATTATACCTATTCTTTCCCTGATATATTCATTTCGTAATCGATCAAGCCTGGTGACCCCGTCAGCTTTCCTCAAGCATTTCATCTCGCGTGTCACTATCTTTCTGTAATGTGAAGATGAGAGAGACCAGGTTTTATTACTATTCTATTCCAACTTAAATGTCAATTTTTCCGCCTTCGGAACGAATTATACATATTTTATTTGATTATGTATTCGTCTTCATCTGCATTGATTCCCACACTCCCACAGATTAGCAAGATGTAGTTCTAAGAAAGTAATTCGTTGTGTCGTGGTTTACAGCTTAGATGTGATATCTCCGCCTTTCAGTTTGCAGCATTCAAATTCAGAATGATTCTGGGTCTCTTTGACCAAATATTGACCAAAAATAGGAGAGCCAACTTCACCCCATAACTTCCTTAGTCACATCTTACAACATGCATTGAAGGCAAATAGTTTTGCTACTCTTGACTCCCCCTTTCGGGTTCAGGCAACACACGGGCGCTCTGTAATCTATTTTCTTCTTCTACATTGTTCATTCTCAAACTCCCACTGGATCTCTCTTCTAGCAGGGCAATGATCTTAGCTAATCTCGATAGTACGTAGATAGAACACAGGATATGTAGTTTTACTTGACGACTAACAGACTATCATTATCTGCCTATGGGACGTAAACAAGACAAAATACTAACAGTATCCAAGACATTTTCAACGTTTCAACCGTTATATTATATTATCATGTATATAAAAAAGTAGTGAACAGACAATAAAACAGTTAAAACAATGTTATTTGTCAAAGAGGAGCTAGAACGCAAACATTTAAACAGTTCGATGACCACGGTGATAGTGACATAAGTGTACATACAAACTTCCTAACACAAGATTCCTGCTAATGGCACTCATCATCATCATCAAGTGCCGTCTCCGCAACGAAGGTTGGTTGCAACGTATCTCCAACATCTCCTGTCTCTTGTCTTGGTGGTGCACTCTGCTAGACTGTAACCTGTCCATCGTGTAATGTTACTCTCCCACTTGTATCTCTGCCTACCTCTTGCTCGATTCCCTTTGACTTTACCCTCAAGTAAGGTCTTCAATAAGGTGACATGTCTTTTAATGTGTCCAAAGTATTTTATTTGCCTGATCTTTATTTCTCTTAGTAGTTCTTTCTTCATATTCCATTCATAATGGCACTACAAGAACATTATTGTGTGTTATTTTCTGGTATATTCCTCTCTTATGTCTGATTTAGTGTATGCCTGTTCTTGTAGTTTAAACCCATATTTTCTTCATCTATTCAGCTATTTTTGTGTTTTATTTTCTAGGTTTACCATTTATTGTCTCTGTGTTCCTTGATTCATGTATTTACCATTCCATTGTATATTATTTTGTCACCGTTGTCAACATGACTTACTTGGAGGTTTTTCCTATAACATATTCCGTTTCTTATCTAACGTTACCATCCATGTATAAACTAAAGTGTATCTGTTTCCAGTATCGCCTCATCACTTGGTGTCTACAAATATCGAGTGCCCCATTTTACAACAAAAATCAATCAGACAAATCGAATTGTCAGACTATCACGGAACCAAGGGTATCCCCGACACTTCCAGTCAAGATGAACAAAGATGAAAACCTATTTGGGTTTGTTCAGACGCTGTTTACATTTGTAGATTGTTACATTGATAAATACATCTTTCTAAGTATATGTCTTACAACATAGACATTGGTTAATATATGAAATTAGACTTATGACATATAGTCGTTATCATATTGGCTAGACAGTTTATATTCACTTTGACGTGTTATGAAAATATAAAATAGTGTCGCTATCATTAGTACTAGAATTAATGAGGGGGGTGTTGAAGGTGGTGCATGATAGTAGCCATGAGAGTAATAGAGGTAGTACTAGAGGTGCTGTGGTAGTTACATCAGCAGTGATGGTAGCAGGTACAGTGGTAGTTACATCAGCAGTGATGGTAGCAGGTACAGTGGTAGTTACATCAGCAGTGGTGGTAGCAGGTACAGTGGTAGTTACATCAGCAGTGATGGTAGCAGGTACAGTGGTAGTTACATCAGCAGTGGTGGTAGCAGGTACAGTGGTAGTTACATCAGCAGTGGTAGCAGGTACAGTGGTAGTTACATCAGCAGTGGTGGTAGCAGGTACAGTGGTAGTTACATCAGCAGTGATGGTAGCAGGTACAGTGGTAGTTACATCAGCAGTGATGGTAGCAGGTACAGTGGTAGTTACATCAGCAGTGATGGTAGCAGGTACAGTGGTAGTTACATCAGCAGTGATGGTAGCAGGTACAGTGGTAGTTACATCAGCAGTGTTGGTAGCAGGTACAGTGGTAGTTACATCAGCAGTGGTGGTAGCAAGTACAGTGTTATTGTTTATTCTGAAACTCCTGCTGGATCTCTCTTTTGTGGCATGAAGGACAATGGTCCTACTAGATTTTCAGCAGGATATAGTCCAGGTAACGGATATCTAGTGTGACGTCATTTCATGTGCGCTAATGGCTCTACGTTGACATCAACAGCTGACATTTATCACATTGAGTACGTTTTGTGGTTCAGTGTCATCATCAGTGATTCTCAATGTGGGTCATATACCCCGAGGACACGACGTTTTGGTAGGGGACCACAAAGTAACAAACTGCAAATTGACTAGCCGCGTCCATATATAAGGATTGGAACGACATATAATAATGTATTAGCAAACCGTTTACACGGAAAAAAAACTTACTTTATTTAGGTCTTGGTCTATGAAAATAATCGTCTTGATCTAGTCAACACTTGTCCCAGGTAGATGGTGACAGTACTGATCAACACTTGTCCCAGGTAGATGGTGACAGTACTGGTCAACACTTGTCCCAGGTAGATGGTGACATTACTGGTCAACACTTGTCCCAGGTAGATGGTGACAGTACTGGTCAACACTTGTCCCAGGTAGATGGTGACAGTACTGGTGCATACTTCTCCCAGGTAGATGGTGACAGTACTGGTGCATATTTTCCTCAGGTGGATGGTGACAGTACTGTTTGCACACTTTCCTCATGTAGGTGGTGACAATGCTGGTCCACACTTTCCTCAGGTAGGTGGTGACAGTACTGGTCCACACTTTCCTCAGGTAGGTGGTGACAATGCTGGTCCACACATTCCTCAGGTAAATGGTGACAGTACTGATGCACACTTTCCTCAGGTAGATGGTGACAGTACTGGTCCACACTTTTCTCAGGTAGGTGGTGACAATGTTGGTCCACACTTTCCTCTGGTAGGTGGTGACAGTACTGGTGCACACTTTCCTCATGTGGATGGTGACAGTACTGGTCCACACTTGTCCCATGTAGATGTTGACAGTACTGGTCCACACTTGTCCCACGTAGATGTTAACAGTACTGGTCCACACTTGTCCCAGGTAGATGTTGACAGTACTGGTCCACACTTGTCCCAGGTAGATGTTGACAGTACTGGTCCACACTTGTCCCACGTAGATGTTGACAGTACTGGTCCACACTTGTCCCAGGTAGATGTTGACAGTACTGGTCCACACTTGTCCCAGGTAGATGTTGACAGTACTGGTCCACACTTGTCCCAGGTAGATGGTGACAGTACTGGTCTATACTTGTCCCATGTAGATGTTGACAGTTTTGGTCCACACTTGCCGTAATGAATAAGGATTGGAATTTTCAGTTTTCGTCCCACTGCCAGATATGTCGCAAGATGAGTACTATATCCATGTTGACTCAAAATTGTTAATATTATCCATTTTTTGTGTTTGTGTTTGTGTGTGACACTGTAATTTTGATCATGTTTTTGTATATGCACTTATACACGTTGTGTATACGAGGTAGCTTCAACACGTTCCCAGAATAGTCGAATACCCGTTGTGTATACGAGGTAGCTTCAACACGTTCCCAGAATAGTCGAATACCCGTTGTGTATACGAGGTAGCTTCAACAAGTTCCCAGAATAGTCGACAAGTTGTTGAATGAAAGCTGTTATAGAGATTATATGTTTAGAAGTTGGTAATGACCTTAACGAAAGAACGGACGTGGCAGACGTAAGTTCTCACAGAGAAGATACATATGTTTATTTGTGTGTTGTGCCAGTTTCATCGTCGGAGTTGAAAATGTCCTTCATTGAACAACGTAAACTGCTGAAGACGGATGTGGTGGGCAATTGGCGCTAATAAAACGGCAACACAACGCATTTCCATTCTCTAGACTATATTCAGCTGGAAATCTTGTAGGACCATTGTCCTGTTACAAGAGAAATGCAGCGAGAGTTTGAGAATGAACGTTGAAGAAGAAGAACAACAACAACGTACAAGTGTCAAATTCTGTGTTTTGCTTGAGAAGTCACTCTGACAGACACTAACATTGCTGAATAAA
Organism: Meghimatium bilineatum; assembly: GCA_034231615.1. Lineage (NCBI taxonomy): Eukaryota > Metazoa > Mollusca > Gastropoda > Stylommatophora > Philomycidae > Meghimatium > Meghimatium bilineatum. Next base: position 17,371,846 of record CM067311.1, on the reverse strand, counting down.
GAAAACCCTAACTTGTCCAAGAGGTGCAGTCAAAATAAAACAATCAGAAAAATGGAAAACAAATTTTTGGATTATGCTTACTAACAATGCGCGGTTACATCGATCGCTACTTGTAAAGCGGTACCTCACACAATACAATGTGATTATCTTGAAACAATTTCCATATTCTCCCAACTTTGCACCAGCTGAATGTTTTCTTGTTCATCGACTAACATCTGTACTGAAAGGACAGCCATTCAAGGATGCAGATGACGTTATCACCAATGCGATAAGACAGCAGAGAGATGTGTCCAAGAATGGGTTCCACAAATATTTCCAGCAGCTGTATGTACGGTGATCAAAAGTGTGTAGTTGTTGAAAAGAACTACTTAGGAGGAAATGTACTTTAGATAATTCTATTATTATATATTTCTATATAATCCACTAATGTCTGGATCGAGGAGCGCGGTAGCCTAGTGGATAGTGAGCTTGCTTGCTATCATCTGGTTACAGCGTGCCAGGTTCGAAACCACATCCGGACATTTAAAAAAAATCCGGGTTGTGATTTCTCACTTGACACAACCACTCCTCCAGTCGACTCAGCTGTAAATGAGTACCTGACGCATGAGTTAGGGAAGGTAAAATACAGCAAGGAAGGGAACTGGCCACACCACCTAATAGTTGCTGCGGCTTAGTACATGAAGAGTTATCTTCATCCCCGACGGCAGATGCCATGGGACCTACCTTTACCTTAGTAATACATCTTCATAAGTATGTCCAAATATATTGTGTTTGTTTTCTGTCGATATATTTAATGCATTATACGATGCTTAATGTATTTCTGATGGCGTCTCGTCGTCTATCTCACCTTATCTAATCTTGTGTCTCCGACAATCTATTTCAAGCATATAATTTCACTTTCTTTTAGCGTTTTTATTTGTGTGAAAAAATTATAGCAATGTTTGTGAAAACAATATAATAGATTTTGTGGGGGGAAAAATTATAAAAGAGTTCGTGAAAATATAATAAAGTTTGTGAAAAATTATAACAGAATTTGTGAAAAAAATTATAACAGAATTTGTGAAAAAAAAATTATAACAGAATTTGCGAAAAAAATTATAACAGAATTAGTGAAAAAAAATTATAACAGAATTTGCGAAAAAATTATAACAGAATTTGCGAAAACTCTTTATAATTTATCGTTTGAGTTCAAACGTGATCGTCAAATTTTCCCTCCATCATTCCATCATTTCCCCCTCCCCTTTATCAATTATGGTTTTTTCCTATGCTGTCATGGTGTTTGATATGGTCAAAATATTGTAACTTTCCGAGATGTCCCGATCTTGATCTTAATCGTGAATCTGATGATAACTGCTACGTGGCTGCATTTGTTTTATGACATTTGGAATATATCGTCTGTTTAATGTCTATTTATGTAGTTGTCTGTTTATTGCCTTCGTGTTATATAATAATAACGAACATTGCATGAATCGCAGTAATGGGTGTCCACGTGCGATATTGATCTTGTCTCCCGCGTATATTTTATCCTCATATATATATATATATATATATATATGGTGATATATATAAAGGTGATATATCACCTTTTCAATGGCTAGGATTAAAGATCAGGGATTGAGATGCGGTGTTGCTAGAGGTGAACATTTTGGAGGGCGCAGAAGAATGATGGTCAACCAGCATAGGACCGGTACTGTCAGCAGAAGTGTGATGGCGGATACACTCAAGGAGAGATCGGAGCAACTATGGATGTGTCCAGTTTGCAGTGATGATGATCCGACGACTAACTAACTAACTAACTATATATATATGGGAACAGGGAACAGCCAACCAAACCCCGCACTTCCTTATTCAACTCTTATTACATGTATGCAGGGTCACACAATCGCTATTCTTTGATTATTTCTTTCGGCCCTGGCAGCCCATAGGATCTTTTCTTTTAAATTCTTGATTTTTCATTGCGATCTGCTTGTGTTTTTCTCCTTCACTTTTGTATGTTTGTTTCCCTTGTTTATTTCAATGTTTTCTTTGCGTCATCCATATGATACTATTTCATTCTTTACTTGTTCCTGTTTCACATTCCACCTATTATTGTGAACTTTTCCCACTTAGTATTCTGTTATATTTCCACTTATTACTACGTCATCCTTCCACGTGTTACTGGCATCTTTGGGGTGCTGAATGGCACCGCATTGCTCTCGTGTGAACCCATGGTTAGCAGATAACCAAAGTCCTAAAAGTACCCCTTCGTGTTGCACCCCGAAAACAGAAATACAGCGGCTCGTGCTGTGTTTCTGAACAACACTTTTAGGAATTGTGTCCGTAAATGTGGAGGCAGCAAATGTAATGAGAATTGACTGCAAAAAAAGGACAAGCAATATCTCCGACACCACTACGCGAACACATACAGCAACACTGTCACACAGTGACTCAACACATTGTGTCTCGTGCAGCAAAAATGTAGATACATTGGAGGGGCGGCCAATGCAAATGTAATGATATGGGTAGATGTCATCACGAATATTGATAGTCGTGCGCTAGTCTTCATGAAGATACCATATTGAGTACAATGAGAAGACAGAACATCGCCAGAGGGCAGTGCCACGTGCAAAATAGAACGGGAAAACGTTATATGAAAAGTGAAACTGAAGTTTTGTTAAACTCGAGAACAAGCTTTTAATCCCTGTGCTACTAAATATGTGTACAGACTCAGACTTGGACGAGAGGTTCACAATGTCGGTAAATGACACCTGGGATAAGTGGGAGAATGGACCCGAGCCCAACTCTACTGTTGAGCTTTTCCTATACCGGAATCATGTTCGCGGATGAGAAAAGGTTCAGTATGATATGTGCACATGCACAATACGTCTAATTTCGCGCGACAAGTTCACTGACAGCGAAACACCTCGTGCTAGATAGACGTAGTTGACCCAAGCCTAAATCCCTGATTACTGCCTCCTCGGAGACTGCCATCCAGGGACAATTTTTGGCCTGTAAAATCCAAGGACACAGTGGGTGGTAATGCAAAATTAGATAAACAGGTTACTGGGAATACCTAACTATGAATAAATTTAGTTGAAAGGGTATATAAAAAGCACGCCAAAATCGGATGTGCTAGGCCACATTCGCAAATTGAACGGTTTCACAACCTACTTCACGCTCCACATAGCAAATCACACGAATTATCGCGTTTCTTATCAAAAAGCGAATGAAAACAACAACTGTCATCTTTCCACTTGTTATTGTTTCATCTATCCACTTGTTACTGTATCATTTATCCAACTTTTACAGTGTATCTTTCTACTTGTTACTGTTTATTTCCACTTATTATTGTGTCATATTTTCATTTGAAACTGTGTCATTTATCTTCCTGTTACTGTGTCATCTTTCCACGTGCTACTGTTTCAGCTATCCAAGTGTTACTGTTGTGTCTTTCATCAAATTGTTACTGTGACATGTTTCCATTTATTACTTTACATTTCCATTGTTGTGTCATCTTTTCACTTAATACTGCGTCATTTTTCTTATTATTATTGGTCATCATTCCTCCTGTTACTGTATCATCTTTCCAAATATTACTGTATCATCTTTCCACTTGCAACAGTAACTTTCCTACTATTCGCCTGCTTTTAATCTTTCTTTTCTGCACGTTCTAAACTGACATAATCTTGCACAACGTGCCAATCTCTTCCACAGCCATAAACGGAGAGGTTGTGTGGCAAGTTAATTAGAAGAATAGAATTCTACACAGCGACTATTGATCAGCCCCTGTCCAATTTGGCTAATCAATTGTCTTTCGACACAGCTTCGACTTTGAATTTGTTATCGTGAACTATTATAACATGCATCTGCAAATTCGGCCCGCGGGCGGAATGCGGTAGGAATTATTAGTTCACCGACGTATACACTTAATTATTGTACAAAATATAGGGTGTCTATAGAGTCGATACTCACTGACGTCACACAGATCCGCACTAAATACTCACAATACATATGATGTAATCATATAATCGATGCATCATCAATCTAAATGAGTCCACAATGACTTTATGGGCAACCGGTACGAGGGACTCGATGGGAGCAGGGCCGTGCCTGCTATAATGCAGAGATGCGGCTGCATTGGGCGGCATCTATCAAAATACATTGTCGGGGCGGCATCAAAATACATTGTCGAGGCGGCACTTCGAAGAAAAACCATTTAAGAAGGGCGGCATTTCAAAGACTTGCATCATACTGAGAAAACCTACCGCACGGTCCTAGTTGGAAGATTTAAAGTGAATTCTCAATAGATTATAATGATTTAGTAATGATTTAGTAATGATTTAGTAATGATTTAGTAATGATTTAGTAATGATTTAGTAATGATTTAGTAATGATCGTATTTATGTCTTAGAACATAGCGCGTCAATAATACTTGCATAATATGTTAGGGCATTTGTTTCTTTGAGCTGAAACACGCTCTTTCAACCTGGGATGAATGTCAGTTGTAATTATTTTAAGACGTATTGTGTTATCTTGAGCGTAGGCGTTGTCCTGGTGCAGACTTTTGAGTTGACCTAAGATCTGTTCTTAGATCTGAGAACATTTTTAGTGTATCCTATTCAGGACGTAGCCATTTAACGCAGCATTTTCGGCTTTAGTGATTTTCTAGGCGAAATAAATACGTCCAGTTTCCCATCGCTTTCTCGACGGTCTGAGTGCACAATTGCTTGCTGCAGTATTTGAACCAGGAAATTTGACCGTCAAAGGCGCACGGTACCCAACCGCCACACAGCCGAGCTAGTTCTGAGAAGTAATTTTTGTTAAGAATCATGTCGGTCCTGTTCTTGCCGTGCTTGGTGGTTTGAGTGTAGAGTTTCATTGTTGTTTGTGGCTGTTCTAGTTGTAGATTATGTCTAATCGCTTCGTTCCATATTAAATGTATTTCATACATTAAATAGTCTGTGTTGCATGGATCATATTTCATTCTTTACTTGTTCCTGTTTCATATTCCACCTATTTGTGTTAACTTTTTCCACTTAGTATTATGTTATATTTCCACTTATTACTGTATCATCCTTCCGCGTAATACTGCCATCTTTGTGATGTTAAAGACGCCGCATTGCTTTCGTGTGAACCCAGGGTTACCAGATAACCAAGATCCTAAATGTATCTCCTCGTGTTGCACCACGGAAACAGAAATACAGCGGCTAGTGTTGTGTTTCTGGGCAAAACTTTTAGGAATCGTGTCCGTGAATGTGGAGGCTGCAGATGGAATGAGAATCAACTGCAAAAAAGGACAAACAATATCTCCGACAGCACTGCGACTACACATACAGAAGCACTGTCACACAGTGACGCAAGCAATGTCTGTGTGTTGCATGGATCATACATTAAATAATCTGTGTGTTGTAGGGGTCTCACATTAAATAATCTGTGTGTTGCCGGGGTCTGAAAAGGGAGCAAAGAACAGCAAGAAATTGCGCCCCGTCATGCGTGACGTGAACATCGACTGAAGTGGTTTTAGGATGTTACATTATCTAAGTCAAAGTGACTCAAATACCACGTTGAAGTCGGATGTTTCAGCGAAATGCGTCGATATCGCAGTCAAGCTGTAAACCGTGACACAGTGCAATCCGTTTACCGAACTGCATCCTTCTAATATGCAGGAGCTTGAGAACAAATGCTAAAGAAGGACAAATTAAATACTATTTTAAAAGTTTAAATATATCTTGGAAATGATTGTTTTTGTTACCATGACAACTGAATCACAACAAAACTTCAATGAAACAGCATTCTGCTAAACTGTAACCTGTCCATCTTGTGATGTTACTCTCCCACTTGTATCCCTGTATACCTCTTGTTCTCTACCCCTCGACTTTACCTTCAAATAAGGTTTTCAACAAGGTGTGTCATGTCTCTTGTATCTATACCTAATTCTGCCATTTTTTCCTTTTACCTTATGGATTCTAAAATAGTGCCTTACAGTGTTTCCATTGGTCTTCTTACAGAAAACTTTTTGAAATGGACTAGGGTTCAGATATAAATATCCTAAAACAGTACTAAAACCCAACAATAAAACTCATAAATCTGTTAGAGTAACAGGTGGGCCAAGCGCTTCATAACTGCACACGGTGTCACTGTCCATATAAGGCCCGCTACTTTATCGCCAGTATTCATTCTGCCTCGCCTAGCATCTAGAATAGTAGAAACTGATATATATCAATTGCTAAACATGTTTGTTTATGTTACATTTAGAATGTTTACTAGTGTCTATGTTTCTTTATGTTACATTTAGAATGTTTACTAGTGTCTATGTTTGTTTATGTTACATTTAGAATGTGTTCTAGTGTCTATGTTTGTTTATGTTACATTTAGAATGTTTACTAGTGTCTATGTTTGTTTGTTACATTTAGAATGTTTACTAGTGTCTATGTTTGTTTATGTTACATTTAGAATGTTTACTAGTGTCTATGTTTGTTTATGTTACATTTAGAATGTTTACTAGTGTCTATGTTTGTTTATGTTACATTTAAAATGTTTACTAGTGTCTATGTTTGTTTATGTTACATTTAGAATGTTTCCTAGTGTCTATGTTTGTTTATGTTACATTTAGAATGTTTACTAGTGTCTATGATTGTTTATGTTACATTTAAAATGTTTACTAGTGTCTATGTTTGTTTATGTTACATTTAGAATGTTTACTAGTGTCTATGTTTGTTTATGTTACATTTAGAATGTTTACTAGTGTCTATGTTTGTTTATGTTACATTTAGAATGTTTAATAGTGTCTATGTTTGTTTATGTTACATTTAGAATGTTTACCAGTGTCTATGTTTGTTTATGTTACATTTAGAATGTTTACCAGTGTCTATGTTTGTTTATGTTACATTTAGAATGTTTAATAGTGTCTATGTTTGTTTATGTTACATTTAGAATGTTTACCAGTGTCTATGTCTATGATATTTCAGCGCAGGATACTGTGAATATCGCAGAATCCAGTTCTCTTTAGTTTGAACGATGTGAAGACACTGTATTTATTAATGTCATAGGGCGGCATAGGGCATTATGATCTCACATTTCAGTGGCTCTGCAAATGAGGGCGGTAACCATCTCCTCTCCCTCGCAGTTTTTACTTCCCGGATTAATCCGGTACCCATTTAAGGCTGGGTCGACCCGGGAGCCGTTGCGATATGAAAAACTTTTCCGCCACAACTAGGGAATGAACCTAGGACCACTCATGAGAGTAACCGTCTGCAGATATAGAAGACCTAATTGTTAAACGTAAACAGACCTCTATTCAACACAGTTTTTATTTTTATTATCGTCACGTTTCTGATTGTTTGCTAATTATAAACTTGGAGTTGCCTTGGCTATTTTTGGTATGCGATTCCAAGTATATAAATATTGGCCAACGGAATACATGGGAATAATCAAGAAAAGTAATGAATGATGGCTTCATTAATTCATCTAGAAGTTATTTTATTACTCTATTAATAGCCATGTGTTGAGGTCCATTGTTATATCCTCATTGATTGTTGTTCTGCGAATAAGTTTCTCGTGGTTTTGCTATCTTTCTTTGCCATCTGGTGCCCATGCATGCAGTCGCGGTCTATTTTCATTTATTCTAAGTACATATCCGATATAAGTCAATTGTTTTCTTTTTATTGTTGTTGAAACATATTGCTGTTTGGTGTCTTCTCTTACTTGCTTGTTTGGCCTGAATCAATATTTAAGAGTTTTCTCCGCCGAAGACGGATGTGTCGGGCCATTGGCGCAAAAATAACTGCGACACAACGCATTTCCATTTTCTGGACTACGTCCTTCTGGAAATCTGGCAGGAACATGGTCCTGCTAGATCCAGTGGGAGTTTGAGAATGAACGCAGAAGAAGAAGAAGAAGAGTTTTCTGACATTTATTTTCAAATAAATTTAATTTACTCTCCAGTGTTTTCGTTATTTTTCAACTTTCGTAGCTGAATGTTAATACGGATATTACATTGAAGCTAAACAGTCGTAGTTTGGTATATCTACTTAAATGTTTTAAATTCCCAGATGTTTGTTAAGTGGTTGAGTATACTTGATGCCAAGGAAATTCTGGTAGAAATCTCTTTCGTTGTATCTATGTTGACTACTGATGTATATATAGATATTGCTTATATCTTTTGCTTATATTGCTTATATTGCTTATAGCTTAAATTACTTTTGTTAATATCTATTTTGAATGTTAATTTGTATTCATCATCTATTGCCCAGTAAAACGTAAAGTAACCCATATCATTTACTAATGCCCTAGGGGTGTGAGATGTTAACGATCTCACATTTTAGAGGCTCTACAAATGAGGGCGGTAGCCATCTCCTCTCCCTCACAGTCTTTACTTCCCGGATTAATCCGGTACCCATTTAAGGCTGAGTCGACCCGGGAGCCGTTGCGATCTGAAAAACATTTCCGTCTCAACTAGGGAATGAACCCAGGACCACTCATAATTGTACTCATTACTCATTACCTGTTTTTCCTTCATCATTCTGTATGTGATTGTGCTTTGAATAGGATAATTGCTCCCATTTTAGTTTTCTAGTTTTGACGAAACAATTGCAACATTGTGAATGGATTAATTTGGTCCGCATTTTGTTTACTTTTAGAAATGTCTTTATTATGAGCTTTTGTCTTTTATTTCAATGAACAAACAAGAATCGAGTACACAAAACTAATAAATGTCTTTCATGTTTGTGGTTATTGATTTAGTACAAAGAGGTAGATGACTAGCGACAGTGAAGGAGGGAAAATATGATAGAGAGAGAACGAGAGATAGATATAATAAAAGTTGTCACTTCTCTCCAATCGTTGTCTATAGACTGTTCTCTGAGAAATTTCAATTATTTTTCTAGCCACCCCACAAGAAAATTAGGAGATTCATTATATGTTTCTAGTTAACACAATACACGACAATCAATGTAGACAAATCCGACTCCCAAGATACTTGGCACAATCTTGTTAAATTGGACATCCAGAACCTTCTGTAACACTAGACTAACAATTACAGTCTTGGGTCCACTAAGGTATTACACATACTCGCATACACAAACAACATTACTACTTCTTCTTCTTCTTCTTCTTCAGCGTTCATTCTCAAACTCCCGCTGGATTTCTCTTGTAACAGGACAATTGTCCTACAAGATTTCCAGTTGAATATAGTCCAGAGAATGGAAATGCGTTGTGTTGCCGTTTTATTTGCGCCAATGGCCCAACACATCCGTCTTTGGCGGTAACATTACTACTCTACTAAACACTTACGTAGAGCTCAAGTCAACACAAATTGTTGGAAATACAGTGAAAACTAACATATGAAGTCTTCTTCTTCTGCGTTCGTTCTCAAACTCCTGCAGATTAGCAGGATGTAGTCGGGAGAACGGAATGCGTTGTGCCATGGTTTACATCATTGCTGCGATATCTGTGCCTTTCGGCCTGACACATCCGACTTCAGCATACATATGAAGTGAATAACTAAATGTTTCACGTTTTGCAAAAAGAGATCACAGCGTATTTCCATTCTCTGGACTACATTCTGCCAGAAATCTAGTAGGGCCATTGTCCTGCTACAAAAGATGGATCAGAACAGAATTCAGTGAGGAATGAAGATGCAGGTGTATATATATAATATCCACACAAGCCTAGAGATGCGATTAGAACACCAACAGAGAAATTATGTAATAATTATGATGCAGAAATCCAGGCAACGGCCCGTGATATTCCTGACAGATGCAAGGTACGTCCACACCCTTGGTCCACTGCATACCTTCGGACCTGCCCCTCTCTGCCAGCAAGATTTTGGAGGAGCTTCAAACTAGCTTGTTAGAAGTATCGTGCCTGTGTCCATCAGGTATTGAACCTTTTCTCATCTGTGAGCATGATTGCTGTGAAGGAAACACTACCGTAGAGTTTGGCCTTGGCTCTTTCGCCCTCTTAGCCCAGTTGCTTCTTACCAACATATAAACCCCTAATAAAAGTCTGAGTACACATATTTAGGAGTACTGCGACTAGAAGCTTGTTCTCTCAAGCTGAACAAATTCAGTTGCGGTTTCCGTGTTGCGTTTTCCTGTTCGATTTGCACGTGGCGCTGCCCTCTGGAACTGCGGTACCCTTCATTGAACTCAATTTGATATCCTTACAAATACTGGCGCACTACTCTCATGATGAGATATATCCATATTATGACATTTACATTGGCCGCCCCTCCAATTCATCTTCATATTTGCTGCCAGAGCTAAAATGTCTTGTGTCACTGTGCGTCAAAGTGTCGCTGTATGTGTTGGTGCAGGGGTGTCGTAGATATTGCATGTCCTTTTTTTGCAGTCAATTGTCATTACATATGCAGCCTCCACATTCATGGACACGATCCGTAAAAGTGTTTCCCAGAAGCACAACACTAGCCGCTGTATTTCTGTTTCCGGGGTGCAACACGAGGAGGTACTTTTGGGATTTTGGTTATCTGCTAACCCTGGGTCCACACGAGAGAAATGCTGTACCCTTAGCACCCCAGACTAAGTACCGCATTATAACTGCGACTAATTTCAATATAACTAAGTCTTTTTTTTTAATGGTCACACTGTATTATTCCTCGTTAGTGAGTTACAGGGAGTATTCGGGTGTTGCTTGTGTGATAAAGACTGCATGCCCTTGCTGTCTCCAGACCATGTTCAGGGTTAGTTTTTTAATTTACATTTCAACAGGGAAAAAAAAGCCAGTCCTTACCTGGGATCGAACTCTGGACCTCACGGGTGTGAGACCAACGCCCTAACCTCTCGACCATGCGCCACACTAAGTCTTTAACCACGACAAATTTCAAAGCAGCAAGTATATAGCTACGACTAACTCCGACATTTGATTATTTATTCGAACCCACTGTATAAGTTAATTTTTAATATCTACCTTATTCCCCCCTTACAATCACCGCTGAAGACCGCGGAGAATTCAAGAGATCCATAGGAAAGACTACATAGTGAAAATAATATGTCACCTGATGGTGGACAATCAACGTTCTTACCCAAATAACATAACAGTACCACTTATTGATTGATTTACTTTGTAGGTCACATTAACACAGCTGTTCATGTATTGATATGGTGTGGAATGTGTGCTAGTTACCTCCAGGGTTGGCTCTACAGTTGACATACAGTAGGTCAATATTAATCTGAAGGTTTTGTTGAGGCGTAAAATAACCAGTTCTTGTTGAGACCAAAAATACCCAGTTTTTAAACATAAAATAACCAGTTCTTGTTGAGACCAAAAATACCCAGTTTTTTTTAGACATAAAATTTCCAGTTTTTTGTTGAGATATAAAATACCCAGTCCATGTTGAGACATAATATATCACGTTTTTGTTGAGACATAAAATGCCCACTCTTGTTGAGACATAAAATGCCCACTCTTGTTGAGACATTAAATGCCCACTCTTGTTGAGACATAAAATACCCAGTCTTCTTCTTCTTCTGCGTTCGTTATCAAACACCTGCAGATTAGTAGGATGTAGTCCAGAGAACGAAATGTGTTGTGTCATGGTTTACAGCATTGCTGCGATATCTGCGCCTTTCGGCCTGACACATCCGACTTCAGCACGGCTTTGGTTCACTATATGGGATGGGACAGCCAACTCCATCCCATAACCTCCTTAGTCGCCTTTTACGACATGTGTGGAAGGTAAACAGTGTTGCTATTCTTTGCTCCCCTTTGGGCCCCGGCAACACATGGACGAAATACCCAGTTATTATTGAGACATAAAATACCCAGCTCTTGTTGAAACATAAGATATCCAATTCTTGTTGAGATTTTAAATTACATGCACTAGAATTTTTCTAAAAGATTTATACGCGATGGTACTTCTTCTTATTCATCAAATCTTCTCAAACTCCCGCTAGATCTCATTTATAAGTCCTGTAGTCGTTGTTATAAGGTTTATGACTTTATGTTTAGGCTGCCATCTAATAATATAACTAACCATATAATAACACAAGCATGTAGTAATCTAACTAGCCATATAATAATATAACCATCTAATGATCTAACTAACCATATAATAAACTAACCATCTAATAATCTAATTAACCATCTAAAAATATAGCCATCTAATAATCGAATTAACCATGTAATAATCTAACCATCTAATAATATTAGTAGCAATCTAATAATTTAACATCTAGAAAACCATCTAATAATCTAACTACACATCTAATAACACATCTAATAATCTAACCATCTAATAATCGAACAGGACATCTAATAATATACTCATCTAATAATCTAATTATCTATCTATTAATTTAAATATGTCAAGTGACATATTATTTCCAGAACGTTGTCTTCGTGGATACTCTGAAAGGCTCTCTGTTCCAGGCAAGCAGGCCTGCATTGGTCAGAGACGTGCCTACATTCTTCGATGTTGCCGGTCCATCGTCTTCTTTATCTCCTTCTTCTCTCGCCTGGCACTCTGCCTTCTAGAATCAGGATTAGAATAATCTAATTAGACACATACAAATCTAACTAACCATCTAATAATCTAACCATCCAATTATCTAACTAGAAATCTAATAATCTAATTAGCCATCCAATAACCTAATCATCTTATAACCTAACAAGACATCTAAAAATCAACAAGACATATAATATATATATAGCCTCCTAATAATCTAACTAGTCATTTAATAATCTAACTAGCCACCTAGTAATGTAACTTACCATCTAGTAATCTAATAATCTAGGCATCTAATAATTTCACCATCTAATAATATAACCATCTAATTATCTAACCATCTAATAATCTAACCTTCTAATAACCTATTCATCCATCTAATAATCTAACAAACAATGTAATAATATCACTATACATCTAGTAATCTAATAATCTAGCTAACCATCTAGTAATCTAACTAGTCATCTAATAATCAAACTAACCATCTAATAATCTAACTAATCTAATAATCTAGCTAACCCTCTAATAATCTAACTAGACACCTAATAATCTAACTAGCCATGTAATAATCAAATTAACCATCTAATAATCTAACTAATATAATAATCTAGCTAAATTGGTAGCATATCCTATCGAGGACGTAGCTATCAACCCAGCATTTGTTGGCTGTGGTGATTTTCTAGGCAATATAAATACATTTAGTAGGTTGCCATTGATTTCTGAACGGTCCGGATGCACAATTGCCTGTGGTGAGGAACGAACTCGGTACCTTTGCCGTCACAGACGCGCTCTGTACCACTTCGCCACAGAGCCGGACAATCTAGCTAACCCTCTAATAATCTAATTAGACACCTAATAATCTAACTAGCCATCTATTTATTAAGTACCGTAACTCGATTTCTCCATTTCTATTTCGCTTGCTTACTTTTCACCGACGACATCGCTTACATCATCAAACACCCGTGCAGTTGTATGCTCGAAGTCGAATATCTTTTCTATAATGAGCTTCTGGCATAATAAAGAAAGGCCAACTTTTACACCAATAATTGAAAAATTCTTAGAAACTCTAGACGAATTTAGGATAAGGCATAGTAAATTTCTATGACAATTTGCAATATAAATGTGACATGTGGTCTACAACTTGGCATGTTTCACGAAAAGTTTGAAATATAACATGACATAAATTTAAATATAACATGACAGATCTCAAGAATACTGGAAATATGACACGGCAGACCCTAGACATTATTTAATATAGAGTGACAAATTCCGTGGGAAATTTAAAATATAACGTGACAGTTCTGTAGCAAATAGAAAGTATAACGTGACACATCTCACCGATTGTTTGAATTGTAAAAATTGCAGATTGACAACAATTTGAATTGCAATCATTGTAGGTCCCAAAACAATTTGAAACACAATCATTGTAGGTACAAAAAGCAATTTGAAACACACTCATTGTAGGTCCCAAAACAATTTGAAACACAATCATTGTAGGTACAAAAAACAATTTGAAACACAATCATTGTAGGTCCCAAAACAATTTGAAACACAATCATTGTAGGTCCCAAAACAATTTGAAACACAATTTAAAATATAATAATGGTAGGTCTCAAAAACAATTTAAAATTTAATCATTGTAGGTCCAAAAATTACTTTGAAATGTAATCATTGTAGGTCCAAAAACTATTTGAAATATAATGAAATATAATAATGGTAGGTCTCAAAAGCAATTTGAAATGTAATCATTGTAGGTCCAAAAACTATTTGAAATATAATCATTGCATGTCATAAAATTATATTAAATATAAAAATTTCAAAAAAGTTTATAACGTAAGAATTGACCACCTCACGAAACATTTAAAACCACACTATGAAATGCTAATAACATATCACACAACCATTTCATTATAATGTGATAATATATCACACAACTATTTCATTATAATGTGAATCTAATTGTTGTTGTTTTGTTTTTTATTTCTACCTTTTCCTCTCACAAAAAATGGACTCATGTTCATTGGAAATGACTACGAGATAACGTGCGTAAGTCTGTATTCCTGCGACTGAAATGCGCAAGGTGCAACAGAACCGCGTCCATTGCAAGCATACGAAATATTTCGTTTAATGACCCTTAAAATTGGCGCGGTTTCGTAGCGTCCTTTGCATTTAAACCAATCGAACTCTTATGAACGTATACGCGTGATCCTGTAGTCACTGGTATTCGCATCAAGAGTACGGAGGGAATTATGATCTCATCCGTAATCCACTAGACTAACTACCATGTAACAGTAAGCCCCTGGTAGATGACATGCTTATGTAGTCAAACTTATTTGTGTGGAAACCGACAGTATTTCATCTATTCAACGATATGTTTACTGCCTCTAATTAAGATGTATGTCTCTAAGCATTGAACGTAGCTGAGAATTGGAGTATAATCATTGAACGTAGCTGAGAATTGGAGTATAATCATTGAACGTAGCTGATAATTGGAGTTTAATCATTGAGTTTAGCTGGGAATTGGAGTTATTGAAATATACCTCTGGTGAACCTTTATAACTCACCCCAACGCCCCGCACACACACATCCAAACTTCCCAAAAAATATACAAGAGCTTTATTGCTCATAATTACTGGAAATTGAAAGAAACTAAAGAATTTCTACGTCTAATTCTTGATTCTTGGTTAAGAACTAGCATCACTGTACAAGGGGCATTCCCATAAATGCTCTGCTTGCCATTCCGTCAGACATCTAAAAGTATGTAAGCTCAGTGTCCCAGTCAGTTGTTCATTGTGGCTTTTTCTAGTTCTCTATTGAGGACGCATTTCTTCCTATTTTCCCCGGTCATTCCAATTTCTATCATTTTCTGAACATATATATTGTCTTTTTTTCAGCATCCTCTTCATCGTTTCGTAGTGTATCCATGACAACATCATCTTCATCGTTTCGTAGTGTATCCATGACAACATCATCTTCATCGTTTCGTAGTGTATCCATGACTGTTCTAATTAATTTATCCCGGTCTCTTCTCATCATTTTGCCAACACTATAGCTTTACCCGTCAATGTTTCAGCTCTTTTGTTACACCTGACTCCACCGTATCCTGGACACTGGATCCATGTGATGCTCTGTGTGTACGTTACCTACACTTATCCACCTGGGCTACTGGTGAGGCCGTCCATTGTAAGCGACTACGAGATCACGCGTGTACATCCGTAATCTCTACGTTCCCTACACTCCTCTTCTCCGCATTCATCGTGAACCATTTGCAACAATCGATTTCTATTCTGGCAACTCATGATTGAACATCTAATATGTGTATACCCTATTGTTTTTATTCAACATCTAATATGTGTATACCCTATTGTTTTTATTCAACATCTAATATGTGTATACCCTATTGTTTTTATTCAACGTCCAATACCCCGGGAGCAATACTTCCTAAAGTCAGACAACTATAAGACCCCCGCATCCTCACAGAAAATAGTTTCTTATTTCATCATCTCACAATCATCACTTTGTCCTACCTACCTAATTGGTCGGAAATTATTTTCTTAAGGACTTCGGTAGCATTACTTGCCAGTAACTTGTAACATTTCTCAGCCGATTTTTGACTGTGGAATCAAACGTATTGGACAACTATATTTAGGTCTCTCCCACCATTTTCGATACGCGGGTTAAACGTTGCATTCTGTATCTTCCCGCTTATTGTTATTCCATTTCCTTCCAGACGAGATGACTATGACTTGTTTTTGCTGCTGTTTCTAGAACTTATAATTACGTAGTGGAATAGCTTTCTATTTTAGGATAAGTGTTCCTTCTTCGGTGGTGGCATTCTACTTGTTTTATCTTAAGGGTTGTTTTGCCGGTATACATATAAATAAAATGTTTAAACGCTCTACTTTAAATCGTGTATTGAATTTGGTGAAATGTAAGTATAGTTTAAACATGGTCTTCTCACTACATATGACCCACGCACTGATCACAGACTCATTTTGACTAATCCAACAGTTCCGAACTTTTTAATTGCTCACATTGCGTATTCTGTGTTTCTCCAGCAAATGAAAATTCGTTTCAGCCAAGAAGTGTGATTTGTGCATAATTAGTTAACAAATCCTAAATCTTGAAAAGATTTGGCTTAACTCACCTACAACCAAGAAAACACTGAGTTAATATTGTTTTCTTTCATTCTCTTGGAATATGTTTACATTTTAAGTTTTGTCTGCTCCATAAATCTTTCTGTGTTGTGCAAACTGTACAAGGGTTCGTATAATTTGTCTGTGTGTTGTTTCTCTGGTTCGGTGTGTTTCCCTCAGTATTTTATATTCGGGACACACTTGAAGAATATGCTTCGCTGTCAGAGATGCCGGTCTACATGTGTACACGATGTGTTGTAAATCTTAAACTTTGTGTGCATATCGCTGCGGCGCCTGCTGTGTCCTGTTCAGTGACGTATAATGGCAAAATTTAATGGTTGGTTCATAATTTGGTAGTCATCTGTTGGTGTTGGCCTTCCTTCTTCTTCTTCAGCGTTCATTCTCAAACTCCCACTGGATGTATCTTGTAGCAGGACATTGGTCAAACTATATTTCCAGCAGGATGTAGTCCAGAAAATGGAAATGCGTTGTGTCGCCGTTTTATTTGCGTCAATGGCCCGACACATCCGTCTTCGGCAACTTGGCCTTCCAATTGCTTTTATCATCGGTTTCTTTTCGCCCGTGTGTTGCCGGGGCCCGAAAGGGAGCACAGAATAGCAACACTGTTTACCTTCCACGCATGTCGTAAAAGGCGACTAAGGAGTTATGGGATGGAGTTGGATGTCCTATCCCATATAGGGTCAGTGACCCAAAGCCATGCTGAAGTCGGATGTGTCAGGCCGAAAGGAGCAGATAACGCAGCAATATTGTAAACCATGACACAACGCATTCCGTTCTCAGGACTACATCCTGTTAATCTGCAGGAGTTTGAGAACGAACGCAGAAGAAGAAGAAGAATCGGTTTCTTTTGATTGTAAGTTCTTGACATATTTGGTTTATTATTAAAATAATTATCCGTAGCCAGGAGACCTGTTTCCTCGTTTCCAGATATTCTACACTTTTGTGTCAAATTTATGTCTGAAAATGAATATACAAATTAATACAACTAATATGTAGCTTAATTACTTAATTAGAGAACTTGATAAACTCCAAATTGTACAAAAGTGTGTCCGGCAGAATCTTTACCAATAACAAATATCAATATATCTTAAAATATCAATATATCTTAAAATATCAATATATCTTAAACTATTACTGACAGACTGGTCGGCTATTGATTTTATGCTAGACAAACGCAATAAATTGAATCTCCTTTGCGCAACAAAAGGAAACTGTAATTCTGCAATCCAGTTGAAGCATTGAACTTGTTTCTGCACGGTGAATTCCGCCTTTTTCACTATACGAGTCATCACATTCCGCAGCTGCGCATCACGCCTACTCTATCCGCACATTATCTTCAATCAATCAATCAATACACCCATAAACCTTCAGGGTCGTAGGGATACCACATTGGATGCTACAGCACACAGAGTCCTCCAGAGAATTCTATCCTCAGCGATGCGGATGAGTGTGGAAATATCTTGCCCTGTCCATTCCTTGATGTTCTCTGTCCATGTACATTATCTTACACATTTTCTAATGTTCTTCACTGATACTAAAAAATGTAATGGTTTCGATAGGAGGTAACCATAAAAACGGTCTAGCTTACATACATAAGAATATATTGACATTTGTTGTAGGTAGTGATTTTGTTCTAGCCGACATGGATGAGGAACTATTGACATTTGTTTAGAGGCAGTGAATCTGTTCTAGCCAACATTTATGAGGAAATATTGACATTTGTTATTGATAGTAATTCTACTGGACACCCTATATTGCTAGACATTCCTGGATTTTAAAGAAACAATAGGAATGCGTACCTCTTTTTATGATTTATAATATATTCTATGTACTTTCACAACAGCTTTAATACATCCGATATATATTTTTAAATACTTTAGTTACGTTTCGCTTTGCATATAAATACATATACCTGAATTAGACTTTTATCTAGAGTGTTATTTAAGAAAATGACAGGGTAGGAAAGCGTGAAAATTGAACACTTTCGCGTCAATAAAATATGATTCGATCTCCTTGTTGTCCCGCATTATCGCGTAAAATTAAATTTGTTCGTCTAAACAATTTTAACGTTAAAAAAAACTTAGACAATTGAGTCTGAAAAACTAAAACCTTGGCAGAGTAACCGTCAATAAATGGAATAAATACCAAGTTATACCTAAAGGTCAGGTTTATTTTAGTTTAGTAGACGAGAAACAATGAGTGGAACCAAATTTTGAAGTTATATAAATGTATAGCAGTCCGCATAAATTCAAGCTATTTATGATGGTCATGTCGTGACTGTCGACAATATAGGACCTATTGGTTCATGGAAAAACATTCTTCTAAAATAACTAATTTGACTGTTTCTGTGTTTTCATTGGTCACTATGGCAATACTTTGTGCCAACAGGCACAAGAGAAATATTTATCTTGTGATTTCCCCCAAAAAATGTTACGAAAACCTGTATATGTATGCCAACATGACTCCTTGTCACAAATATACTTCAGTGAACAGTCGAAGGTGGAAGAGACAGAAGACAAATAGCAGCATGGACAGACAACATCTAGGACTGGATGGGTCAAGATTTTTCCTCACTGGTCTGTGTCGTTGAAGATAGAAATCGCCGGAGGTCTCTGTGTTGGTGCATCTAATGCGGTACCCATACAACCCTGACGGTTTACGACTGTATAGATATCGATGGAACAGCCATTAACTCACTGTTCGGATCTCTAAATAAACTTCAGAAGACCTGCTATTTTTCAGTTGTTTATTTAAGAATAGCAGTGAGCTGTCACAGATTAGATCAATTCGTCATCAATTGGATATTGACAACAACAACTCCCCTACATCCACTACCCAAACGCAGGATCCGCCTATGATCATCGGTATTTAACATCTGCTTGTGTGTAACGAGCTTCTCACAGTAAGCATTACAGTGACGTTTTCACAACTTATTTTGTCTGAGGTGGTATTCTAGCCAATCATAGTTATCGAATTTTGGATTATGTGACAGACTGTGAACTATTTCGTTATTTGATTGTTTGTAGTAGCAGCGTATACAAATCCATTATATTGGCGACTTCACGCATATAAGTTTTCTTTTAGTGGATGCTTGAACAAGTTCGTATAGCTTTCACCGTGTGATATGATTATTATCAGTGTTAACCAATATGTAGATAAGTAACGTTCCCACGTTAGTTTATCGACATTGACTTTCAGTACTTCTTCTTCTTCTTCAGCGTTCATTCTCAAACTCCCGCTGGATATCTCTTGTAACAGGACAATGGTCCTACTAGACTTCCAGCAGGATATAGTCCAGAAGATGGAAATGCGTTGTGTCGCCGTTTAATTGCGCCAATGGCCCGACCCATCCATCTTCGGCGGGACTTTCAGTACAAGCTGGTATAGCATTGACGTTAGTTTATGTAATTTGACTTTCAGTACAAGTTGGTATAGCGTTGCCGTTAGTTTATGTACTGTGACTTTCAGTACAAGGTGGTAGGGGCCTATAGCGTTGACGTTAGTTTATGTAATTTGACTTTCAGTACAAGCTGGTAGGGGCCTATAACGTTGACGTTAGTTTATGTACTTTGACTTTCAGTACAAGCTGGTAGGGGCCTATAGCGTTGACGTTAGTTTATCGACTCAGAATTTCAGTACAAGCTGGTATAGCGTTGACGTTAGTTTATCGACTTTGACTTTCAGTACAAGCTGGTATAGCGTTGACGTTAGTTTATGTAATTTGACTTTCAGTACAAGTTGGTATAGCGTTGCCGTTAGTTTATGTACTGTGACTTTCAGTACAAGGTGGTAGGGGCCTATAGCGTTGACGTTAGTTTATGTAATTTGACTTTCAGTACAAGCTGGTAGGGGCCTATAACGTTGACGTTAGTTTATGTACTTTGACTTTCAGTACAAGCTGGTAGGGGCCTATAGCGTTGACGTTAGTTTATCGACTCAGAATTTCAGTACAAGCTGGTATAGCGTTGACGTTAGTTTATCGACTTTGACTTTCAGTACAAGCTGGTATAGCGTTGACGTTAGTTTATGTAATTTGACTTTCAGTACAAGCTGGTAGGGGCCTATAACGATGACGTTAGTTTATGTACTTTGACTTTCAGTACAAGCTGGTAGGGGCCTATAGCGTTGAAGTTAGTTTATCGACTTAGACTTTCAGTACAAGCTGGTATAGCGTTGACGTTAGTTTATTGACTTTTACTTTCAGTACAAGCTGGTATAGCGTTGACGTTAGTTTATCGACTTTGACTTTCAATACAAGCTTGTGTAAGTTGACGTTAGTTTATGTAATTTGATTACCGGTACCACGCTAAGATCTAACATAAAATATGTTGTTGTTTAAAATGAGAAAATTCGTGCTCCTGTTGACTGTTATTGAACATGCTTACCGAGACCTGTTTTACATTTTGTGTGACTAGAGGACAGAAATATTATGAAGAAGCTTTTTTTAAAGAGTTTTGGTTTTGTCCCTCATGAACCCTCACAAAACGTGGGTTATTCACTACAGAGAAATCAAACAACAAGAAATGGAGAAATTTCTGCGTGGAGCGTAAGTTTTTTTTTCCATATTCTCTTATTGTGTTTACTTCTGGTACTTTTGTTAGTCTTACTTTTTACATGTAGTTGATTGCATAAAGTGCTGGGTTTTTTTTTAGAGATTACGATAGTTATCAAAAAAGTGGTTGGCACAGGTGGAATGTTACAGTGTTATCATGTTCAAAATATAAGATTACTCATTATCATAAAAAAGATAAAGTTTGCAACCTTCACGAGAGTAGTTGTGGCACAGGAGTAATATGTTGAACTACATCACTGAGATGTATGGGTTCAATACTCAGTTTGAATGTTTTCGGATTCTACCCACTTGAAAATGCATACCGGACTATCTACGTTTATAGTTTGGCGTATAGTCTAGTCTAGATACAGTGGAGTATAGTCTAGATACAGTGGTTGCATACTCTGGATACAATTATTTTTGGTGCTTTTCTTTTCATAATTAATACTAATACGGATACGGATATTATGTTATATGTTTGTTGTTAATGAGGATAATTAAATACCTGTACGGGATATTCGTTGTTGTTGTAATAGTCCTTTTCGCGATTGGTCCGTTCTCAGTGACTTGAGCGCACAGTTTGAATGTCTTGACAAAATCGCATATCTTTTTTTGGGAGATGCGGTTAGTCAAGTACGAAAATCTCGTGTACGAGAGTTGCTAGGTGATTTGGTGCCGTTGAACGGACTGGTTCAATTCCCGTTAGAGTCAAGAAATTTCTTAATTAAATAATCTTCCTTTTTTGTAAAGTCGATTTTTTACTACTCTTTAAACGGTGGATGTAGTCCAACTTGGTTATACCAGAGAGTATTACCATAACATATGGAAGTCGCAGCTCAGGTTATCTTTCGTCAATACGACATTTGAGGGTTTTTGCACTTTTCAGCGAGACATGTACACTATATATATACTATAATATTTCCACGATTTACACGCAACCAAAACAGCACGTGGATGTGAAATATCATGACGCAATATTGTTGTCTATAAAGATTCATAAATATTCATATATATATATATTCAGTCCGACTATGTAGTGAAGTGGTACAGAGCGCGTTTGTGACGGTCAAGGTACCGAGTTCGATCCCTTCCACTAGCATGTGAGCGTCCAGATCGTTCAGAAAGCATTGGCAAACTACTGAACGTATTTATATTGCCTAAAAAATCACTACAGCCAAAAAATGCTGGGTTGATGGCTAGGTCCTGAATATGATACGCTATCAAAAATAAAATATAGATTCTTTGGGTATTCTTCCTCTTCTTAGTCCCAGTTTAACATGTTTACAATAGTAAGCCCGGTTTTCTTGATAAATGCTGTCGTGTGTGAAAATCCTCAAAGAAAGGCTCCCATTAAGATTTCTGTAGACATGTGTCTCTGTGGGCAGTGTCTCAGTCTCCAACTGGTTTAGTGTAATGCAGTCTTGTAGAATATGCTCCACAAACTGAGCTACCTGTCTACATGAGCATACGGGTGATGGTCTGGGTACATGGGCATAGAGGTCATGGTCTGGGTACATGGGCATAGAGGTGGTGGTCTGGGTACATGGGCATAGAGGTGATGGTCTGGGTACATGGGCATAGAGGTGGTGGTCTGGGTACATGGGCATAGAGGTGATGGTCTGGGTAAATGGGCATACGGGTGATGGTTTGGGCACATGGGCATAGAGATGACGGTCTGGGTACATGGTCATAGAGGTGATGGTCTGGGTACATGGTCTGGGTAAGTAAAGTGTACATTTTATTGTGATGTCAGCCTTTTTCCACCGCAGAGGTTAGAGCAATTTGGTTATAGACCTTTCAGCCGTCAAAAAATAGAAATTTACGGTTCAGGTTATCTAGCATCCCGAGCTCCGGAAACATGTTTCATTAGTATTTAGTTTCTATAGGGTGATGGAACCATTCTTAGTCTATTTAAGTGGTTGTTTAGTGTGTTGTGTCCTGTCGTGATGTGAAAAATAGCATGCTCAGCTCTGTCGAGATAATGATCAACTTTTCTAATAGTTTTGATGATGGTCCTCCATTCCAGTTTGGTGATGATTTCTTGGTCATTCTATTCCTGTGTCGCTCAATCTTTTATTTATTGAGTGAACCGTGAACATGAGAAACGACATGCACAATGGCACACTACTTGATTTCTCTATGATATGGTGATGGGAATTAGATAATACGAATACAACACAATATAATATGTATTATTCTATACAAATATATGTTAGTGGAAATAACAAAACCATTAGCAAATTAACATATTTCTCGATCTTCCAATTCTCCTCAGAAATGTTTTCTGACACGAGCTATAGTCAAATACTTCTCACTAAGGTCGCGGTGGCTAGATTATCAGAATTGTGACCTTCACTTTTTTTATGGTTATAAATCCCTGATATAACCAAGTTGGACTAACATCGACGGTTGAATGGAAAACGCCTCACTATAAGATATACATATAGATACAACTAGCGCATCACTATAAGAAGTAAATTTAGAGAAGATAAAACTAGCGCATCACTATAAGAAGTAAATTTAGAGAAGATAAAACTAGCGCATCACTATAAGAAGTAAATTTAGAGAAGATAAAACTAGCGCCTCACTATAAGAAGTAAATTTAGAGAAGATAAAACTAGCGCCTCACTATAAGAAGTAAATTTAGAGAAGATAAAACTAGCGCCTCACTATAAGAAGTAAATTTAGAGAAGATAAAACTAACGCCTCAAAATAAGAGTTACATATAGAGAAGATAAAAGTAGTGCGTTATTATAAGAGCTACATTTAGATAATAGAAGAATTACGATTTCCAAAGTCGTGGTGACTGAAGTACCAAAACTGCAACCTCCAGCACTTTTTATGGTTAAACACTCTGATATACCAAATTGAAGTAAGGTTCGCGGTTGAGAGATGCTTACCTAACCATAAAAGGTACAATTTACTTAACCAAGGGTGATAAGCAAATTCTCCTTATAAACTATTACTGACAAGGGAGTTAAGCACCTTGTCAACTAGAAAAATGTACACTGGAAAAATGGAGGTTTTAATCAATACAAACATAAGAACCATACCCCCGGTTTTAGACTAGACCGGCACCAACTCTAAAAGCGTCAGCTGTAACCTGAACTTGATTTATTTTTTCAAGACAGTCTACAACTAACTTCTACAAGTAAGTTCACTGGACTTGAAGTAGATGTATCCGGAGCAAATCTATCTTGGCAACATTTTCTTCAAAGTAATGTCTGGTCGTACAATTCTTCAACGCGTTTTATTTTATTCTACATCTTCTGTTGACTAGCCACTGTATCTATCTGTCTATCTGAAGACCTTACTTGAAGGTAGAGTTTAAGGGTGTCGACCAAATGGTAAGCAGATATACAAGTGTCCTGGGAGGGGGTGGTGAGATCGTGAGATTGACAAGATATAGTCATGTGACAAACTGCGGAGCTAGCCTAGAGGCGGACAAGAAGCAAAAATTGACGAAGAATAATAATAAAAAGTCAGCTTTATTTTGCTCAGATAGTTTACTTTTAAAAGAAAAGAAAAAAAAACAGTAAGAAAATAGCTGTTAATAAATTTTGACGCGATGAGGTTATTGACAGAGTTATCTAGCGTGAATATGCAACTAGCCTTAAACAAAACACGAGACTGGACGGGAAGAATAAAATTGAAAAAATGGTTAAGTTAAGAAAGGATGTGTATAGAGTAGAATATTATAGAAAAGCTTGTTGTCGCAAAATATTATAAAAACTGGATTAGTACCAAACTATTTACGGGCAAAAGCGGGAATACTCAGGAGTGCTCCGTAAAATTGTGATCCAAAATACGTCCAAAAACATGTAACGGATTGTAATAAATCTTGAGTGATCAGTCGTTCATTTGGCAGTAATGAATTAACATCTCAACAATGTAACAAAGGATTAAAAATCGGAGAACTTTCCATGGAGTAGGACATGGTTCCTCGAGCACTGTTGTTGTTTTTGTAAAAGAATGTTGGAATGCAAGTTATACAACAAAATGTCGAGAGATCTGTCGCATGTTGGATTTATTAGGAGCTCCTATGTTATTGTCAAAAGTGTTAGAACGAAGTTGTGTGAATTCCAGTGTTTATAGATAGGACAATAGAATTAGGAGTGAATAGACGTGGGTTGTGAGAAAAGTTTACATGTTAGAAGTAAAATAGCAGTAGAAAGGTTATTAATTTGTTTACAGAAATTGAATTAATTAGATAGGTCTTTGTGCAGGTCGTCGAAAACGTGACACCATGTATGGTTCACCTTTGATGGAATCGTTTCAGAAAGAACAATATTATATTGTCCCATAATATGAGATATTCTGATGGTTTGGCCAGAGAGAAAGGATCAAACAGAGTTATATAATTTGAAAGAGGAATCTCTCCTACAATTTCGCCTTAGAATAGAAGGAAGGAAATTGAGAAACTGCATTCTCAAGAGTCGTCATATGTTCGGTTCAGCAGAGAATTGGAAATACTGTGAGTGTGTATTACTCACTGCCAAGGAGTTCGTTTAGTTATTAGATCTCTCCAATGTGATTGATCGCACAGTGTTATAGAATGACGCATTTTGATGTCTTTGCATGAATCAGAAGAGGAGTTGAATTTGCGAAGATTTTATTTGAAGCTTTGTGAACTGAAATTGTCATGTATTTTTATGAAGCCTCATCAGCTTTAATATTTCAAAGTCTTTAATTTGAAGACCAGAGTTTCTGCCTTTCTTGAAGCCTTATTTACCGAGTGAGCCTGTGTGAAAGGTTGCTTAATTTTCGAGCATGTTCCGGGGTACAACCAGTCGAATACCTTGAATTTGAATGAACTATTTGTCTTTTCTGGAAGACCCAACTAGTCAACGTTACAATGGGAGCATTACCTTCGGGAGTAGGAGATGTCCGTTTCAAGCCAATGGGATGATTTACTAAATAAACTGTGATACTACGTTATCAAAGTAACACCCTTTGTTAAATTGTGTAAATTCACTAGCCAGTGGATTCGACAAGTTTATGAACAATGAAAACTACGTTACCACTAACTTCCTTTTCGATCTTATTTGGATAGCCGGACCGACCAATCATACAATTAACCTCACCAACTGCGAACTATTGACTTATAGATAATGGATAGATCTATAGTGAATGTCAATCAATATTCGAACTGGTTTTTTAGTGATAGTTAGGTCGAATAGTTGTAGTAGATCACCTGATTTGATGTTAGAAACAATAGGCGGTCAGCATATAGCCAGGGGAAACAATAGGCGGTCAGCATATAGCCAGGGGAAACAATAGGCGGTCAGCATATAGCCAGGGGAAACAATAGGCGGTCAGCATATAGCCAGGGAATCAACTGCCTCCTTTCCTGTGAGTATAATGGCTGAAAGGATGTGTTATATGTCATAACATAGAGATTGTTCTCACGTAATTGATGTCCATGAAAGAAAGTTGTTATTAGAGATATTTATGTGCAATACAGTTTCCTTTCTTTTAGAAGTTAAGACTTAGTTAAGGTTTCAGATGGGACCAGTTTTACCTAGTTCACAGTCGTACAATGAACATCAGAAAAAGTACTTCTTCTTCGTCTGAGTTCATTCTCAAACTCCTGCAGCTTAGCAGGATGTAGTCCGGAGAACGGAATGCGTTGTGTCATGGTTTACAACATTGCTGCGATATCTGCGCCTTTCGGCATGATACATCCTACTTCAGCAAGGCTATGGGTCACTGACCCTATATGGGATGGGACAGTCAACTCCATCCCATAACCTCCTTAGTCGCCTTTTACGACATGCGTGGAATGTAAACAGTGTTGCTACTCTCTGCTCCCCTTTCGGGCCCCGGCAACACACGGTTGAGAAAAAGTACTTATAACACCAACAGAAATTCCAGATGTGGAAACCACTAAACTGAGAAGGTAGAAGATGAACCACGGACAACAACATATTAAAAAAAAACAATTATGGAAGACAGTACAGAAGATATTTGTGAGTTATAATATCTGACGAGTAGGATATATAGACAAGAAATGATTAAAAAAAACACAACGTTAACAAACGTTGGACAGAGTTGGAAAAAAAAATACAACGTTAACAAACGTTGGACAGAGTTGGAAAAAAAACCAAATCAAATTCTCACCCCCCCCCCTTGTACAGTCTGTCACAATGTACCACTAATGCAGGAAAGAAAGAGGGATGCTGCAGATCCGTTGCAGCCAGTCCTCGTTTGTTCAATGCAAATCAATACAGCACTTGATTATGTACTCTCACATAAAAATGAAAGTTATCGTCCAGTAGATTTTGATGCCCATTGCAATGTCAGAAAGTGAATAGCGATAAAGCTGAAACACTCGCAAAAATCCGGTCCGAAAACAAGCTCTTCAAGAACGTTCGAATAAATGTAAGTAGGAAGAATGAGGATAAATGAAAATAATTCTTACAGCAGACAGGAATCGAACTAAGTCCGCTCTAGCGGCATTGTTCTGTGTCTATGTTATTTATATTAGAAGAAGGTCTTTAGGTCTTTGTAGTACGAATATCGATGTTCTGTGTTTGTGTTCCTGTATATTCAATACTTAAACGGGATGTTCGTTGTTGTTGCTATAGTCCATGTCTCGATTGGTCCGTTCTCAGTGACTTTAGTACACAGGTCGAATGTCCTGACGAGATCACATCTTTTTCTTTTTTTTATGGGGGGGGGGGAGATGTGGTTGGTCAAGTACAGAAAAAATGTTTACTTGAATTGCAAGGCAATTAGGTGCTGCTAGAACGAAACTGGTTCAGTTCCCGTCAGTTGTAAGAACATTCGAACTGTTTTAGTGAAGCAAAATCTGATAACAAACAAATTAAACCTAAACAACATAATCTTAACCCTATACATACACATAAAAACAAACAAATTAAACCTAAACAACTTAACCTTATTAACCCTATAACTGCACATACAAACAAACAAATTAAACCTACACAACCTAACCTTATTAACCCTATACCTACACATGAAAACAAACAAATTAAACCTAAACAATCTAACCTTATTAACCCTATACCTACACATAAACACATACAAATTAAACCTAAACGACCTAACCTTAAGTAACCCTAAACCTACACATAAACCCAACGATAATGCTTCCATAAGCAGAATCAGAAAACTAGTCCAAAAACTACTGACAAGCGTGATTTACTAAGACTCATGCACACCTATACAACTATAACTCTTATATAAGGCTTCCCAATATAAGTCTTGACGTCCCAATTTCTTCTTCTTCTTCTTCAGCGTTCATTCTCAAACTCCCGCTGGATCTCACTTGTAGCAGGACCATAGTCCTACTAGATTTCCAGCAGGATGTAGTCCAGAGAATGAAAATGCGTTGTGTCGCCGTTTTATTTGCGCCAATGGCTCGACACATCCGTCTTTGACGTCCCAATTTGAATTTGATTTTATTAAACCAACTTTATATGACCAAAGTTTTAAACTATATGAAGTGGCGCTATCTACGAAAACCTGGTCTGCATGGATATGATTGATATTTTTTAATATATTTTTTTTTCTCTTTTCGCGTGACGGGGATCTTCGATGTAAGCACCGATTAGTTTAATACTTGTATTCCTCAAAGAATTTAGAAATTAATATATTAATTATATCACTTGCTTAATAAATACATCACATACTCACGCTGAGTATGACTCAATTCATTTACATATTACTCAACGACTCAATATATCCCTTATTGATACAACATACCATTCAATGAATTGTTTATCACAAGCTGATGCAACACAAAATTCACAGAATTAATGTACACCTTGGGTAACGTAAGATCAATGTATTACTCAATGACTCTACACAAACTCACTGAATACACGTGTTACTCACTGACTCTACACAAACTCACTGAATACACGTGTTACTCACTGACTCAACACAAACTCACTGAACCAACGTATCTCTCACTGCTCAACACAAAACCCACTGAATCAACAAATAAACTCACTGAAACAATGTATCACTCACTGACTCAACACAATATTGATTGACTCAACAGATCACTCCTTGACTCAACATAACATTCACTTTCTCAACATATTCAGCTATTAAACATGTTTTCATATTTTTCACTTCCAGGGTGCCAGTCTCAATAGCCAAAGCAGATCAGCATCAGAAGAAGACAAGGCGGATGGCGAGTCAAGCGTATGGAAAAATGTCAAATCTATTGCCAGTATGCTCATGGAAGACCCTGAGGTGGTCGAGCAAGGTGCTGCCGGGCCTTATGTAGAGGGTGTGGATTATAAATTAGGCAGCCTTCAACTAGGACTTACTTACGATTTCCAATCCATGACCTTAACATTGCGGATTATCAAGGCTAAGGACTTACCAGCCAAGGACGTAACGGGTACCAGTGACCCTTACGTGAAAATCATGCTTCTACCAGATAAAAAACACAAACTATTAACTAAAGTCAAGAAAAAAAATCTGAACCCACACTGGAATGAATGTTTTCTATTTGAAGGTAAGAGATTCAACTTACTTATTGTAGTATAGGTTTGTTCCTGGTCTTCTTCCTGCACTTGCGTATATACGTAACCTTGAGTTATTTGTTAGCAAACGTAAGATTTGCCATATCTTCATAGAATTGTATAGAATAGTTAAGGTACTGTAATAACAAAATAAGCTTTCTCTCTTTTCTCCCTCTTCGTCAAACTCCTACAGACTAGTACGATACACTTCTACAGACCAGTACGATGTAGTCTAAAGAATGGAATTGGATGTGTCAGTGGTTTACAGATCGGCTGAAATATATGCGCCTTTTGGTGTGACACATCGGACTTGAGCACGGCTTCTGGGTAAATGAAACACTCTATCGCTCGTAGTCTCAGCTCCCTAAAACCTCGTTAGTCGCCTCTTGCAACATGCGTGACTGGTAACAGTGTCACAACTATGTGTTTCCTTTTCGTGTCCCGGCAAGACAGGGAAGTTATGCTTAGAAATTATGACACAAGTGATTGAGATGTGGTTGATTCTCGATTGCAGTATTTCAATAGGCGAAAGGTTTAATTGGCGGCGTCCATTGCCTCTTCAATTATCTTTATTCTTCTTCTTCTTTCGTTCACTTGAAACATGTCTATATCTGTAATTCTGTCTCGTTAATAAAACTCACTGTATTTTGTAGTTCATACAGTGTCCCATAGAGTTTTGATTCCAGTGTTGTTTCCTCTGGCCAATATGTCTGCCTCAGCGTTTCATGCTCAGAACACTCTTGAAGTATATGTTTGGCACTCTGTGCTGCCTGTCCACATGTACACATGGCCGTGTTGCCAATCTTGAACTTTGTATACATGTGACTGCGGAGTCGGTTGTGTCCTGTTCTGAGACGTAGAATTATAACTTGTTCTGGTCTGTTCATAATATGATAGTCATCTTGTGTTGGTGTTTGTGGCTTTCTTATTGACTTGATCATCTGTTTTTTCTGATGGTAGGTGATTGGTATATCTGGTTGGTCTTCGGCAGCACCTTCCTTAGCCAGTTGGTCTGCTTTTTCATTTCCTGGTATTCCACAGTGAGAGGGTATCCACTGCATGGTTACCCTATACTGGTAAGACAATTCGCTAAGTAGTTTTTTCAAGTCTGTTAGTTTTTCAGACTGGAGAGCTTGAAGCACTGACCTTGCATCTGTCAGGAATACCACAGGCTGTAGGTCAGAGTTGGAGTTCAGCAGTTTTTTAGCTGCCACACTAATTGCCTGGATTTCTGCATCATAATTATTGCAGAATTTTCCTGTCGGTGTTCTGATTGTATCTCTAGGCTTGTGTGGATATTCTATATATACACCTGCACCTCCATTCCTCACGGCATTCTGTGCTGACCCATCTGTGTATACTCTGACCCATATATCTTGTGGATATTCCTCATCCAGGAAACTGAGGGTGACTGTCCTTCGCTGCACACTGTTCTGTTCGTCCTCGCTTAGTATTCCTTTCACATGGGTCTGAATGTATATTGGCATTCCATGCCTTTCACTCCACAGGGCTTGTTCTGGTACAAGCCTTAAGGGGCTGTCAACTTCAGGTAGGTCTGTAAGTTGTCTGCGGAGTCGTTTAGCTTGATGGATAAAGCTGCTTCTTTTCAGTCGTCCCATTGCTAGATTTTGGAATCTTTCTTTTATTGGATGACTTGGCATACACTGAAACTTTTCTGCCTGAATTAGTACTTTTGTGTCTCTGCGTTCGCCAAGTGTTTCCATTCTTCCCATTTTCTGCATCTCTGCTATGGGTGTTGATTTCATTGCTCCCAACATTATTCTAAGTGCCTGGTTTTGCACTTCATCTAGATCTTGTAATGTGGTGTTTGATGCAGGACACCATGCTGCTGAACCATATTCCAGGTGTGGTCTTATGCCTTGCTGGTAAACTTTACTGAGTATATTCCCACTGGCCCCCCATGTGGTTCCACTTAGTTTTCTCAGGATAGCTAACTTCCTCCTGGCTTTTGTTGTTGCTTTGTTTATGTGCTGCTTCCATGTCAGTTTATCATCAAAAGTAACTCCGAGGTATGTGGGTTGTTTGTCTTCTTTCAAGAGCTCTCCATCAATTTTTATATGACCGGCTTTTTGTTTTGGTGAGAGGGTAAAAAGTGTAGTGCTGCACTTATCTGTGTTAATGCTGACGCACCATCTATTAGCCCATAAGGTTAGGGCATCGATAGCTCTTTGTATTTGTTTAGTGGCCACTGTCACATGTTCTTCTGTGCACCAGATCACCAGGTCGTCAGCATACATTGCCACTTTGATCCCGTGTGGTAGTTCAGCAACTAGGTCATTGATGTAAACCAAGAAAAGTGTGGGCGACAGGACTCCTCCCTGGGGGACTCCATGACGCAGCAGAACTTTCTTGCTCTTGCGACCATCTAATTGTACCCTGGCTCTTCTATTATGCAGGTATGTTTTTACCCATTTGTACATTCTTGAGCTAACCCTGCAATTTCGCAATTTCTTTAGGAGCCCTTCTTTCCAGACCTTATCAAATGCTTTCCTGAGGTCTATCCATGCTGCTAGTACCAGTTTCTTTTCTTGGAAGGCATCCTCAATCTCTTGGGAGAGGTAGGTTGCCTGATCTTCAGTAGAGTAGCACTGTCTGAAACCTGCTTGCTTTGATACCAGAAGGTTTTCACTTTCAAGGTACCACTGCATCCTAAGATTGATAATGCGTTCCATTGTTTTGCATAGACAGCTTGTGAGGCTGATGGGCCTGTAGTTGGAGACTGTGTTGCCATCTTTTCCTGATTTGAGGAGTGGTATCATTATTGCTTCTCTTCACGCCTGTGGTACATTAGCCGTGGACCAGCTTGTGTTAAAGATCTGCAGTATTTTTGCTCATGCTGCAATTCCCAGGTTTCTAATCATTTCATTGGACACTCCATCAGCTCCAGGGGACTTTTTCATTTTCAATTTGGATATTGCATGCTCCAGTTCTCTCATTGTGATTGGTGCCTCCATGACTTCAGGTATAAGTTCGCCTTGTCCAATGTTTTGCTGGTTCTCTCGAACCTCCTGTTGTTTGTCTGGGCTGACTTTGATGTTATTGTCTTCTGCAAAGGAATCTGCAAAGTAATCAGCTGCATGTTTACCTGTTAAAATGTTTCTATCTTTATAAAGTGTGATCCTGGTATTTCTCCCTGTACCTTCATCATTTAGTTGTTTTACAAGTTTAGGCTAGGTCTGTTCTCAACCTGCTGTCTAGATGTTTCCATCTCATTTTGCAGCTTTTCCAGTTCATCATTCCAGTAGGGTTTGTAGTTTTTGCGTGCCCCCCTGGGTATGGTTTTACTAGCAGCATGTAGTATACTTTTATTCACTGCTTTATTGATGTCTTTGTCCAAGTTCATGTCCTTAGCTAGAACACTGGTTAAATGCTGGTACATTTTCCAGTCTGCCCTCTTATAGTTCCACCTAGTGAGCGTGCTGCTGTCCTTGGTAAATTCATTTTGGATTTCCAGAAATACTGGTCTGTGGTCACTACCCCCAAGCTGCTTTCCAACGACACGTGTGATGTTCCATTCCAGGCCTGGTGAGTGGAATGCCAGATCTGGTGCAGAGGTGGTGTGCCATGCTCTCGAGTAGAAGGTTGGTGAGTCTGCTGGCTGGTTAATAAGGATGAGATTATTTTCATCCTGCCAGCTCTCAAGTTCCTCACCTCTCTTGTCGATATGATCATAGCCCCAGCTCTGAGAGTGGCTGTTGAAATTCAACAAACTCAGTGATAAAGTTTAAGCGAGTGAAAGACATTATTTGATTTTATCTTAGTTTTTGTCTGTTATTGGTACATGTTAGTGGAATGTCTACCAGAGAACTTGCCAGACATTTCAACTGTGACCAAGTCACTATAGTAATGCTTCACCAATGATTCCTGGAAACATGTACCACCGATGACTGTGCCAGACCTTGTCAATCTGGTGTGAGGTCTTTCACATTTATACAGAGTTCTTTCACTATTGTCAACCAATATTAAATCAGATTGGCAGACCGAGTTTAGCGCATGGACCACCATAAAACATAGCTTGGCAGACGGAATTTAGCCCATGGGCCATCATAAAACATGACTTGGCAGACTGGATTTACCCCACGGGTCGCCATAAAACATAGTTTGGCAGACCGAATTTAGCTCACGGGTCGCCATTAACCATAGCTTGGCATACCAGATTTAGCCCAAGGGCCACCATAAAACATAGCTTGATTTACCAGATTTAGCCTACTGGCCGTCATAAAACATAGCTTGGTCGACCGAATTTAGCCCACGGGTCATATTTTACACACCTGTGCTATAGTTCTGCTGTTCGTAGAGTTCTTTTTCTGCAATTTTTATTTCTACAATCTGAGGTTCTGACACGTGCTGCTTTCTTGAGGTTCAGACACGTGCTGCTTTCTTGAGGTTCAGACACATGCAGCTTTCCTCATATCTAGCTTTAGACACGTGTTGCTTTCTTGAGTTTCAGACACGTGCTGCTTTCTTGAGGTTCAGACACGTGCTGCTTTCTTGAGTTTCAGACACGTGCTGCTTTCTTGAGGTTCAGACACGTGCTGCTTTCTTGAGGTTCAGACACATGCAGCTTTCCTCATATCTAGCTTTAGACACGTGTTGCTTTCTTGA
Organism: Meghimatium bilineatum; assembly: GCA_034231615.1. Taxonomy (NCBI): domain Eukaryota; kingdom Metazoa; phylum Mollusca; class Gastropoda; order Stylommatophora; family Philomycidae; genus Meghimatium; species Meghimatium bilineatum. The sequence goes on along the minus strand of CM067311.1, from coordinate 17,337,568 downwards.
GGTTCTGACACGTGCTGCTTTCTTGAGGTTCAGACACGTGCTGTTTTCTTGAGGTTCAGACACATGCAGCTTGCTTGAGGTTCAGACACATGCAGCTTTCCTCCAATCTAGCTTTAGACACATGCATATGTCTTTTTGTTGTCCGAAAGAGTCAGTAAGAATCTAAAGACATCACCGTCTATAGTAACTTGAGGGTCAACATTTCAAGTTATTTTTGCAAACATCGGCGATGCAACCCCTCCTTTTATGAGATACGGACCCATTCCATAGCAATCACCAAAGCCAAATTTACTACCAGTAATGGCTTTACATGTAGAATTGCAGCAATGTTATTTACGCCAATGTTTGTAAAATTTACAACAGGTCCAAAAATAAAGGGGGAGGGGGTTTAGGTAGTGAATCTAATGACTTTTAGCACCAGGAACGTAACCAAAAGGTCGATAAAATTCCCTCCCGTAGCGATGTTTTTCGAGAAGGTTTTCAAATTTCCCGGCAAACAGTGAAATTTACACACGAAAACGAACGAATGAACTTTTTTTAAAGCTTTCTTTTAGGTAACCCCCCCCCCCCCCACCCTCCTTTTAAGGTACTCATATCTACATCCTGCTTTATGACATACCTACAATATGTAAAACTGACATGAGACTCGGCAAGCTAGTCTGCCTACTTCTGCACGATATTAGCCAAAGATAACTCATTACTATTTCTGTGTATTTTAATAATGACATATGCTTGCGTTGAGTCTGTAACATCCAATTCACTGTTATTAAATCGTGAAACACTAATGATATGGCTCGGTATACCCTACTGCGGAATCGTCGTTATACTTCGCAGACTTGTATATTAAAGAACATCAATAAACATCATTGTTATATTATCCCTTTTTTATTTTTCTATTATATGCCTGGTAAGCTATTTTATGTTGGATTCATTTCCCTAGTATTTTTCTACTCGTCATTTCAGTTTTCTGTAATATTATTATTATTCTGGTTATTATTTCTTGCATTTTTTGCTAACCGTCTTATCTTTTTGTGCATTAATAGATCTATTTGTTTAGTTCTTTACTTATCTATTACATTAATCGATCTATTTGTTTAGTTCTTCATTTATCTTATGTATTATAAGTTCAATTTGTTTAGTTATTTATTTTTCTTGTGTAATAATCGTTCTATTTGTTTAGTTATTGGTTTTTCTTGTGTACTAATTGTTATATTTGTTTAGTTCTTTATTTGTGTGTGTATTAATCTTTCTATTTGTTTTGTTATTACTTCATTTATTACGTTAATCATGCTATATAATTAGCTATTATTTGTATCTTATGCAATGGTACGTGACAACAATTTTAAAGCCAAGGTCTCACAATCGGGACGATACTGGATTAAAGCACAGTACTAGCTGAATGTGTTTATCATTTCAGCATAAAATTTAGAATGCGTCGAGTTTTATTACCACAACCTATAGCATCGTGTATGCACTCCTTAAAATGTAATCTTGCAGTGTTTAAAGGTGTATATTGTGTTTTTTTCTAGATAGAAGTCTTTGATAGAAACATCGACAGCGTTTAGTTATGAACTATAAAAGTAAATAGCTTCGTGTGTTTTAACTTATTGGTATATATTTTTACTATAAGTCCACTTAATCATCATCATCAAGTGTCGTCTCTCTAACGAAGGTTGGTTTCAACGAACTCCAACAGCGTCTGTCTCTTGCTTTGGTGGTACACTCTGCTAGACTTTAAACTGTCCATCTCGTGATGTTTCTCTCTCACTTGTTTCTCTGCCTACCCCTTGCTAGACTCTCCTCGATTCTACCCTCAAGTAAAATCTTCAATAAAGTACCGTGTCCACAATACTATGTTTGATCTTTATTTCCTTTAATTGTTATTATGTCATACAAAGTGATGTTGTTAACACTTTGTCCACTTATTACAAATACTTTAGTATTAACAAATCAGCAGCAATGAAAAAAACTGCAATATAAACAATACATCACCTAGCAACACACAAATATCTTTTATTCAATTCATTTTTAGTTTCGATTTGGAAAATGCGGCCCGAGATAATAATGTATAATTCCATTTGAGAAATAGAGAAACATATGATACCTACGTCCTATCATCTTATGCCACGATATTTTATATTATGTAAACGTTTAAGGTCCAGCTTTGTGACGGCGTGCTACAGAGCTACCGGGGTCAAATCCCGACACAAGCAATATTGCGTTCAGAAACCAATGGCAAACTAAAAAATGTATTTCATTGCCTAGAAAATCATTACAGCTAAACAATGATAAGTTTAGGAAATATTGATATCACATCCTGAATTGGAATTGATGTGACTTTTTTGTAAACATTTCATAAATTGTACTTGCAGTTCTTTCTTCATATAACAGGAACACAATCTTATATGAGAACATTCCTTTATATAACAGGAGCACAATCTTATATGAGAACATTTCTTCATATAATAGGAACACAATCTTATATGAGAACATTTCTCATTGAATTAACAGTTTTCAGCCCTCATTGTCATTGCTTACAATTCGTGAAGAAATTATCTTTGAACACATTTTCAAACTATTCATAATTTGGTTGGACATTATAGACGAAAACGTGAGCTTTTTTCTCAGTCAAAAGTTGTCAGAGACTGAAGTAAAGTAGATAGTTTCTATATTGATTACTTGAAATAGAAAAATTGAATTTTGTCTTATTCTGTCTGAATGTAATAATTGAATTTTTTACTTTCTCTGAATGTAATTTTTTTTTAAATTGAAAGAATACGGACAACAGATCTCAAACATGTGTAAATCAAGTCCTATAGCATTTTATAAAAGCTTTAAAGCTATGAGGACCAGAGACGATAAATTCCACCCGATAACAATAATAAATAACAAAGATGGCAAACCCATATTCAATATAGAACATAAGAAAACTCGATTGAAAGAATATTTCCAAGAACTGCTGAAATCGGAAATAAACAACAACAAATTTACATAGAAATAAGAACAAGAAACAGAACCAGATATTATAATAACAGAAGTCGAAGAGGCCCTGGAAAACAAACGCTCAATACACAAAGCTACGGGTGAAGACAGCATAACAACAGATTTAATAAACAAATGTGGCGACACCGCTGTAAAATGGCAACACCGAATATTCAACACGGCATGGAATAAGAGACACATGAAGACTGGCAGACAGCAAAGAAATACATATATGGAAGAAAAAGGGTTCAAAGAGAGAGATTGCGACAAATACAGAGCTATATCGCTACTGGGTCAAGTTGGGAAGACATACGCAAAGATAATAGAAAAATGGTTAAGCCCATGCATAGACGCCCAAATAAGTAGAAATAACGTTGGATTTAGGAGGGGCATGGGCTGCAATGATGCATTTTTCACACTAAAAAACTGAGCAAACAGACAATAGAATACAACAATCAACTCAACATTAGATTTATCGACTAAGAGAAAGCTTTCGACAAAGTTAACAGAAACATACTGTGGACCTACTTAGAATTATACGAGATCCACGGCCAACTCCTCACAAAACACCAGAGAACTATATCAGATATGTGAAGCAAGAGTAACAGAAGCAAAGACAGACCATCTGGAGTCAGACAAGGATGTGTATTATCCCCGCTCCTATTCAACATCTATATAGACAAAATAACCAAAGAAACCTTAAAAACAATAGAACAAGAAAACCAACATGAACAAGAGAATGAAGGAAAAAGAAGACAGTAACATCATCAACGAATTGCTATTCGCAGACGAGCATGCGCTGATATACAACGATATAACTGAAATATAAAAATAACTAAACGTATTAAATGCCCATTGCGAAATCAACAACATGAAATTAACAAACCAAAATCAGAAACACTGAAGATATGCAGAAATCAATCCCCACTAGAAATATAAATACCGGTAGACGGAACAAAACTCAATCAAGTCAAGGAATTTAAGTATCTAGGCATCGTGGTCTCGGAAGACGGGAGACTCCATGTCTGCCTCTCGGAAAACGGGATCTGTTATTGATTGAGAGTTAGGAATCGGAGATATTCTTTGTTCATATGCAATCAATTTGTATTAAACTAGATGATAATATACTAGACAACGTTTCAAATTTCGTATATTTGGGAAGCAAGATAACAACAGAAGGGGATACCAACTCAGAAATAAAGACTCGAATCGCTCTCGCCTCCAACGCCTTTAACAAACTCTCAAACATCTGGAGATCGAAGATCGCAAGTAAACACATCAAACTGTGACTATTCAATGCAAGTGTGATTCCATTATTGACGTATGGATGTGAAAGTTGGAAATCTACCGCAATAATGGATAAGAAGTTAGTTGCCTTCGAGAGTAGATGTGTCAGAAAATTCACAAATACTATTTGGGAAGACTTCAAATCAAACGACATACTAAGAGAGGAAACAAAACAATAATATGTGACGAACATCATCAGAAAACGCTGCTGCACATACATCAGCCACATACTTAGAATGAAAGAAGACAGAATTCCACAACAAGCTTTCATGTGGACACTAAACGGGTAAAGAAAACAGGGAAGACCAAAAACAACGCTCAGAAGAACATTTATGAATGAATTAAAATCAACAGGCATAAATGTACAAGACCTGCAATCCCTAGCAACTGACCTACAGGCATGGAGAACTATGACATCCATGTGCCAAACTTGGCAAAAGAGGGACTGACTGAATCAATTTGTTGCTGTTTCGTTTTGTTGTTCGTCCGTCACACGTGATGATGACCATTTTGTTACATCCACTTCTGACATTCAGTTAGAGCTATTACCATTCCTATGCGATCGTGAATGGTTAAATAAGCCCTATATGAGAGGCAAAGAAATTTGGTGGATGTAAAAATGTTTCGTGCAATCAATTATTATACTGTTCACGGCTTCAGCAGCCCAATTTCGAACAATAAAGCGTTAGGTATGTTGCTCTTGTTTACTCGAATTAACCTGTTTCTATAATGCACCAAGTAGAGATGCTTTTTAGAACGACGGTGTTGGCTAACACTTGAATTCAATACGAGATCAATGTACGTTGTTTTCCATCTCACAAATTCAAGATGTCACAACGCAAGGAAACATATTTGAAGAGAGTGCGCCTTACACGCGAATAAACACTATCATACAATCACAGTGAGTGACAGCACAAACATCTAGATATAAGCAAGGACTAACTACACAATTTAGTCACAGTAACAGTTGGTTGTAAACATTCATTGCCGTGACTTTCCTTAACAATAGAGTTCTCATGTTGTACTATTCTGGCAACTATTTTACTATTCTGGTAATGGTAAAAAAAATTGTTCAAAGACCTTGATATTCGGTTTGACAAGTTGTTATAAGTAACGTTCAAAGACTTGATACCCGGTTTGACAAGTTGTTATAAGTAACGTTCAAAGACTTGATACCCGGTTTCACAAGTTGTTATAAGTAACGTTCAAAGACTTGATACCCGGTTTGACAAGTTGTTATAAGTAACGTTCAAAAACGTGTAGAAAATAGTAATGTAAAAAAAATCCCCGCAATATTTTTTTTACAACCGCCTGCTATTGTGACGTGTAATTCCATGGTTAGACCTTGCATTAGTCCAGATGTCTGAGGTTACGCTTACAACATGGCCTTCTACAACATAAAACTTACTGGCTAATTGGATAACAAGCCTTATTAGTGACTCCCGTGGCTATTTCTTCGAACTTCAGTGGTCACTATGACTATACTTTATGTAACAGCTAGAGACATCAAGGGAATTGTAAAATTAGTCAATTTAGAATGCTAGATTTCCCTTTAGTCAATGTGTTATAATGTAAACGGTAATGCTTACAAACATATTTGTTGACAGTATGACAATTTTATACATACCAAGGCGTCTTAGCTTGTCACAGCTATCATACACACACACACATACACACACAAGCAATTTTAATCCAATCGATTACAGATGATACCATTATACACAAATATCTATATGTTTGGATATTCTGGATTACGAATACTTATTAGTTCATTCGAATATAACTACATCGATTTCTTTGTTATTTGATTCGTTTGAGCGATACTGCTTTGTATTGTTTGTGTTATACCAAAACGACAATGTTGAGGCGAGGATGTGATACTTTGCAATATTACGTGACGTGCACGAGCATGGTTTCCAACGTGGGGCACACGCTTCACAAGTGTGGACAGTTTATTTGATATAGCGCAAGTCGAGAATTATCAACTTACCCCAATCTTGAAACAATGAAAATCAAAAGGCAAATCATAAATTCAATCTTAATATGAACATTGTGTTACCAGTTAAAGCGCGTCAATGATCACCTAAAAAGCTCTCTCAAGCACTGCAGCATCGATCCTAGCTCCTGGGAGACTACAGCACTTGATCTCTCAGCCTGGCACACCCAGATCACTGCTGGCATCACGAAATTTGAAAAATAAAGAACACTGCGGGCAATCCACAAGCGCAAGAAGCGGAAGGACAAATCCGTAAATTCTACTACCCCGAACCTTCAGCACTCCTGCATGCACTACAATAGAACTTTCCGTGCACGAATCGGACTCATCGGGCATCTACGAACTCACAAACCAAATTAGTTCATTACCAATTTTAATTATTAATTTTTTTCCCATCGCATTTAATGTTTTTCATGCGAAGGAGGAACATCATCACCAGTGTCAACCGTGGACACTAACTAAAGGACAAGAGAGAAAATTTACTACGTGTGAAATGGAATGTCTACGAAAAACAGCAAACAGAATACAAAGAGACCATGTGAGGAATGAAGAGATTACAAGAACTGTTTATACACATCTGTGGATAAAAATATATTGAACATCACAGACTGAAATTGTTCTACCACTTAATCAGAATAAACACATATTGAACAGCAATAAGAGGGTAACCATGAGAATAGAAGTACCATGAGGCAGGGAAGTCGCAAGAAGAAGATGGATTGAAGGAGTTACATCCTGAGATGACATAACATTACTGCATATCACGCGATTACCCAGACCTCAGCCAGAAAACTGATCGGCATTCAATCCTGCTACCAACTTATCATCATTATCAGGTGCCATGCCGGCTGGCGTAGGCGGTTATGGCTCTCCACAGCTCTCTGTCCACAGTATTATGTATCAAAGTCGTTATTGTTTCCTTGTCGTGCCAGGTTGTCAAACTGTCTTAATATTTTCTCACGTTGTCGCCCTCTGTCTCTGATGCCTTCAATTTTGCCTGTTGTGACTATGTTCTCTAAACCTGCCTGTCTCATGAAGTGGCCAAAAAAGAAGATTGCCTTTTTCTTATATTATTGATTAAGGTCCGTTTCGCATTTAACTCTTTCACCACCTCTACATTAGTTTTTCTGGCAGTCCATGATATTCTCAGCATTCTTCTGTAGAACCACATCTCTGTTGCCTCTAATTTCCCACTTTCCAGTTTGTTTATTGTCCAAGACTCGCACCCATATGTTAGTATAGGGGTTATATAGCACTGCAGAACTCACAACTAACAGAGCTACCAACTGCACAAGCAGAATTAAAATAATTCCAGAATGAGCTATTAACAGTTTATGTTTTGCATTTCTTATTCCTCTAGTTGGACTCAGTCTATATAAATATACAGTGTGACATACACAATTTTACATTTAAAATAATAATCCGACTGCAGTACCGGGACGCGCTCTAGGAAATTGCGCAGTGATGAGTTAGTAAAAATTGTATTCAATATCAAAGAGGAACGGGAACAGTCAAAAAGCGTCACTTTTGAAGGATGATTCCTCATGAGTCCGGGGCTATAATTGGCGAGAGACACGAGTACACTCCGAGAACCAGATATTTGAAGACAACTATTTTGTTACTGGACATTACTATATTTACTAGCGCAAGGATTATTACACGTATGTTTTTCTTTACTTGATTGGCGGCTGCTATCTTTTTGAAACTGGTATCGTATTCTTTTCAACACGGACCTGTCTTAAGTTGTGTTGGATTGTTCTTCTTGTAACTGTGATAACTATTAAAATATTAACAGGGTAATTGCGCTTTCTTCCAGGTCCAGTGATCAATGGTACCATTCTCAGCTAAGGCAAACCTATTTTAACATCATGGCTAGCTTTCAATTATCATATAGAAGTAATGGTTATTTCAAAGAAACAAAAACAACAGCAAAAACACACATTGCAAGATCAAAGTGAATGATATAGTATTAAAACAGGTCCACCAATTCAAATATTTAGGCACAACGATTACAGCAGAGGGGAGAAGTTCAACAGAAATAAGAAGCAGAATAGGGCAGGCAAAAACAACATTCAGAAAAATGAAAAATATATTGTATAATATGACCTTATCATTAAAGGTGAGAAATAGAGTTCTGCAGTGCTATATAACTCCTATACTAACATATAAGTGCGAGTCGTGGACAATAAACAAACTGGAAAGTGGGAAATTAGAGGCAACAGAGATGTAGTTCTATAGAAGAATGATGAGAATACCATGGACTGCCAGAAAAACTAATGGGGAAGTATTGAAAGAGTCAAATGCGAAACGGACCTTAATCAATAATATAAGAAAAAGGTAATCTTATTTTTTGGCCACTTCATGAGACAGGCAGGTTTAGAGAACATAGTCACAACAGGCAAGATGGAAGGCAACAGAGACAGATCGCGACAACGTGAGAAAATATTAGACAGTTTGACAACCTGGCACGGCAGGGAAACAACATCGAGCTTGATACATAATACTGTAGACAGAGAGCTGAGGAGAACCATGACCGCCTACGCCAGCCGGCATGGCACCTGATGATAATGAGCTGTTAATTCAACAACTCTTTGAACGATTGCTAGAATAAATCAGCAAAGATACTGCTCTGCTACCATATGTTCTAAACTCACATTGTAAGTTTCATTATTCTTGATTAAAAACTAGCATCATATCACACACATATCACACACATATCATATTCCCATAAGTGATCCTCTATCCGTGTCAGCAGCCATTCGAGTTCGAGTGTATGAAGACTCAGTCACCATCAGGTGTATAACTGAGTTGTTCAATAACGCAACCCATATCTTTCTCAGCATTTTTTTCTATATTGCACAGTATGCTTTGAGAGTCTGTAAGTATTAGCCAACCCGTACTAGTAATTGTAAGGTAAACTCCATAATATATAGTATGAGGTTAACACCATAACCCATAATGTGAGCTTGATACCATAACCCATAGTCTACGTTTGACAATATAACCTATAGAGTAACGTTGATGTCATAACATATAGTGTGAGGTTGATACCATAGTAACATACCAACTGTCACCACTACTTCTTCACCCCAAGATCGAGATGGAAGTCCAGGGGCAAATGATCTACAGTATATTCCCACCAACACTGTGTTACCTGTGCCACACCTGGTCTCTCTGATCTTCACATTACAGAAAGATAGTGGCATGTGAGATGAAATGCTTGAGGAAAGCTGCCGGGGTCACCAGGCTTGATATATTACGAAATGAATATATCAGGGAAAGAATAGGTATAATATCTTGTACAGATTACATAGAGAGAGAACAGATCAAGTGGTTTGGCCACATTATGAGAATGCATCACGAAAAGTTGCCCGTACAAGCATATAACCAAATGAGATCAGGGTACAAAACCAGAGGAAGACCACGGAAAAGATGGATAGAAAACGTCAGGGACATCCTGAACAGACACGGTGATAGCACAGCCGAGGCCACACATCTGGCTTTAGAACGCAAGCTCGAGCTCCAATCGCCCATACGCTTAACGGCAAGAGTGGATCACAAACCATATGGGGAAAGACAAGAAACAAAAGATACCATAACACATTGTATAAGGTTGACACGATAGCGTAGTGACAGGTTGACACATAACCCACAGTGTAATGTTGACATCGTAACATATAGTATGAGGTTGGCACCGTAACCCATATTGAACAGTAGGACACCATAACCCATAGTTTAAGAGTGACACATATAGTGTGAGGTTGATAACAGTAATGCAACGATCTAACATTGTTTCCCAATGCACATCAAATGTATGTGATTTATCATGGTCATTGACTTAACCGTTGTCACACTAGACATTCGACTTTTCGTTTTCTTTCATTCCCTTAACCATACCACAATACCGTCCTCTAGCAAGTTATTTGTAAACGTTCTCCCTACTAAAAGACTGAGCTCAGAGTAAATTCAGAATATTTTCTCATGACATATATGTGTTTACGTAAATTCAAGTAGGAAGCATGACGATAAATGAAAAATTTCTTAAGGCCTGAGGTAATTGAACCAGGTCCGTTCTTGCCAAGTACGGTCAAGTACGGAAAACCTATTTACTTGAGTTTCGAGGCGATTCGGTGCCGCTATAACTAACATGTTTCAATTCCCGTCATCCTTTAAAATGTTTACATATGTCTGTCAACTTACATATGTCTTTTTCCATGCATATGTCTATCTACTTACATATCTCTTCCTCGATTACATATATATATATGTCTACTTGCATATGTCTTCCTCGATTACATATATCTGTCTACTTACATGTTTTCCTCGATTACATATGTCTACTTGCATATGTCTTCCTCGATTACATATGTCTGCCTACTTACATATGCCTTTCTTGATTACATATGTCTGTCTATTTACATGTCTTTTTATACACATATGTCTGCCTCCATACATATGTCTGATTACTTACATATATCTTCCCCCATACATATGCCTGCCTACTTACATATAGCTGCCTCCATACATGAGTCTGTCTCTTGCATATTCCTTTTCCCTTTAAATATGTCTGCCTCCATACATATGTCCACCTACTTACATATGCTTTCCCCACACATATGTCTGCCTATTTACATCTGTCTGCCTCCATACATGTATCTGTCTCTTACATAAGTCTGTCTCTATACATATGTCTGCTTACTTACATATATCTACCTGCTAACATATGTCTGCGTACTTATATATGTCTGCTTACTTAAATATGTCTGCTTACTTACAGATGTCTGCCTAATTACATATGTCTGCCTACTTACATATATCTACCTACTTGCATATATCTACCTACTTACATATGTCTGCCTACTTACATATGTCTGCCTACTTACATATATCTACCTACTTACATATATCTATCTACTTTCATATATCTATCTACTTTCATATATCTATCTACTTACATATGTCTGCCTCTATACATATGTCTGCTTACTTACATATGTCTGCCTCTATACATATATCTGTCTACTTACATATGTCTACCTACTTACAATAAAGTACAATAAATTATAAGAAAAAAATTCTATTTTTATGTGTGTCACCCACTTACGGTTGTTGTCCTTACGTGTGTCACCTACTTACGGTTGCTGTCCTTACGTGTGTCACCTACTTACGGTTGTTAAACGTGTCTGCACATTGGGGGATATAGAACATGGAGAACATTGGGAAAAGTAAGCGTATCAAGTTTACAACTTCTATTAAAGTGGTAATCACACTTTCCAGGAAACGTGGCAATGACATCTCAATGTATATAGATTTAGAAAACCAGTCTCTGATCAGTGATACTTCCTCGGGCTAAGATATTATTGTGTGCACTGATTGTTCTGTGGTTCTGTACTTGCGCAGTTCTTGGGCATTCACGGCTCAATGCAGAGGGAAATGTATTGAGAAAGAAACTTGTATAGCACTTGTCACTAGTAGCATGACGATGGAATGATGGCGGGTGACCAGGGAAACTGTATTGCTCGAGTCTCCGAGATCTATTGATGTCTGTTTTCTTACTAATTCTATGAGTATACTTGGAAGGTTTCAGTCGAGCTATTATACTGCTAATAGCTGGAGTCAATTATGATGTCTGTTCTGAAAAGAATTGCCTTCATTTTTGTACTTGAACACGTGAGTGTTAGGGAAACAAAAGAGCAGATAGGCTTGACAACGTGGCCTGTGAATAGTGAATTCTTTAGACTGTACTCATATTCTTAATTTATGCAAATCTATTCTATATTAATGTATGGATCTTCTTCTTCTTCTTCTGCGTTCGCTCTCAAACTCCTGCAGATTAGCAGGATGCAGTCCAGAGAACGGAATGCGTTGTGTCATGGTTTACAGCATTGCTGCAATATCTGCGCAATTCGGCCTGACACATTCGACTTCAGCATGGCTTTGGGTCACTGACCCTATATAGATGGGACAACCAACTCCATCCCATAACCTCCTTAGTCGCCTTTTACGACATGCGTGGAGGGTAAATAGTGTTGCTATTCTTTGCTCCCCTTTCGGGTCCCGGCAACACACGGGGGATATATGGATCAGAAACATGGACACTAAATAAACAATTAGAAGAATTGATGCCTTTGAGATGTAGGTTTAAAGAAGAATAGGGAAAACATCATGGAAAGAGAAGAAAACAAATAAAAATGTGCTAAAAACACTTAATATGAAGAAAGAACTACTAAGAGAAATAAATATCAGGCAAAAAAAAATACTTTGGACACATTAAAAGACATGACACCTTATTGAAGACCTTACTTGAGGGTAAAGTCAAAGGGAAGCGAGCAAGAGGTAGGCAGAGATACAAGTAGAAGAGTAATATAACACGATGGACAGGTTACAATCTAGCAGAGTGCACCACCAGGACAAGGGACTGGAGATGTTGGAGATCCGTTGCAGCCAACCTTCATTGCGGAGACGGCACATGATGATGATATTCTTAATGCAATAATGGAGTTAAACCAGTTGGTTGATATGGGGTGTAGTTTTCTCTCTGTGTCTAGAATGATGGAGTTAAACCAGTTGGTTGATATGGGGTGTAGTTTTCTCTCTGTGTCTAGAATGATGGAGTTAAACCAGTTGGTTGATATGGGGTGTAGTTTTCTCTCTGTGTCTAGAATGATGGAGTTAAACCAGTTGGTTGATATGGGGTGTAGTTTTCTCTCTGTGTCTAGAATGATGGAGTTAAACCAGTTGGTTGATATGGGATGTAGTTTTCTCTCTGTGTCTAGAATGATGGAGTTAAACCAGTTGGTTGATATGGGGTGTAGTTTTCTCTCTGTGTCTAGAATGATGGAGTTAAACCAGTTGGTTGATATGGGGTGTAGTTTTCTCTCTGTGTCTAGAATGCATAACCTACGAGTTAAGTGTAGTTTTACCAGAAATAAGCGGCATATAGAAATAAAACATGTACACCTACTTATGTATTCACAATAAAACATGTACACCTACTTATGTATTCACAATAAAACATGTACACCTACTTATGTATTCACAATAAAACATGTACACCTACTTATGTATTCACAATAAAACATGTACACCTACTTATGTATTCACAATAAAACATGTACACCTACTTACGTACTCACAATAAAACATGTACACCTACTTATGTATTCACAATAAAACATGTACACCTAATTATGTACTCACAATAAAACATGTACACCTACTTACGTACTCACAACAAAACATGTACACCTACTTACGTACTCACAATAAAACATGTACACCTACTTACGTACTCACAACAAAACATGTACACCTACTTACGTACTCACAATAAAACATGTACACCTACTTACGTACTCACAATAAAACATGTACACCAAGTTACGTACTAACGATAAAATGTAACATAAAGCCTCTTCCTTATATTTCTATCTATTTACTAACGATAAAATGTAACAGAAAACGCCTTACTTACATATAGTCATGGTAAACTTTCTCGATATCAACAGGCTGGCCTCATAATAAACTATTAGAAAAGACCTTATACTTACAAGTAATTGACTATGACAGATTCAGTAGAGACGATCCTATTGGAGAAACCTATATACCCTTGAACGAGGTGGACCTTTCGCAAGCTCCAGTTACGTGGAAGTATCTTCAACCGTGTAAGGACTCCAGGGTAGGTCAAATATGATGTTTGTATGTTTGTTAGTTTATTTCTGATGTTGATGTGTGTATGTTTGTTAGTCTATTTCTGATGTTGATGTGTGTATGTTTGTTAGTCTATTTCTGATGTTGATGTGTGTATGTTTGTTAGTCTATTTCTTATGTTGATGTGTGTATGTTTGTTAGTCTATTTCTATTGTTGATGTGTGTATGTTTGTTAGTCTATTTCTGATGTTGATGTGTGTATGTTTGTTAGTCTATTTCTGATGTTGATGTGTGTATATGTGTTAGTCTATTTCGTATGGTTACTGATGTGTGTATGTTTGTTAAGTCTATTTCTATTGTTGATGTGTGTATGTTTGTTAGTCTATTTCTATTGTTGATGTGTGTATGTTTGTTAGTTTATTTCTGATGTTGATGTGTGTATGCTTGTTAGTCTATTTCTGATGTTGATGTGTGTATATGTGTTAGTCTATTTCGTATGGTTACTGATGTGTGTATGTTTGTTAGTCTATTTCTGATGTCGATGTATGTTTGTTAGTCTATTTCTGATGTGGAGGTATGTTTGTTAGTCTATTTCTGATGTGGATGTATGTTTGTTAGTCTATTTCTGATGTGGATGTATGTTTGTTAGTCTATTTCTGATGTGGATGTGTTTTATTGCCTGTGTCTTGAACCCAGAAATTATTATGCATAACCTTAAAGAAGACGCACGCTACTGTACATTTGGGGAAAATGTGATTGTGTGGTTTAATACCCACCCCCACCCCACCCACAAATTAGTGGTTTTTCTCACACACAAGAAACAAGCATTCCAAAGCAAAAAGAAAACTACATTTATTTGCAAACCATTTCCCGTCCAGCTTGCTCAGCCCACTATTCCCTTTTCTTTTATCAAACACGATCCTGTACACAATATAAATATTTTTGGGCTGTAAAAATTAAGTATAAATTCATAATGTATCACCATGCTGAAGTCAGATGTGTCAGTCCGAAAGGCACAGATATCGCAGCAATGCTGTAAATCATGACACAGCTCATTCCGTTCACCTGACTACATCCTGCTCATCTGTAGGATTCGAAAACTAACGCAGAAGAAAAAAGATACTGTATCACGATACAGTATCTGTGCATTACATATAAGCTTTCCCATCGAGGCTAGGTCCTGAAAACCAACAGAGGCTGGAAACTAAGTCTGGTCGGGAAATTCCTTACATCGAACAGAAGCTGAGTTCTGTCCAAGCAATCACATGTGCTTAAGTCAGAGATACCAGGCCGATAGGCGCACGAGCAATTATGGTATCATGTACGTCCTTAGTTATCATGTCTGCACGACAAAACCTTGATGTTTACGATCATCCAATTGTTGAAATAATTTATGGATAGATGTCTACCAAAATAAGAAGACATATCAGTTTGTTCCTGTAACCCACAGGTCGCGACCGAATATAGGGTCGCCGGATGATTTCTTGAACTAAGAAAATATAGATTTTATAGCTTTTTTAATTTGAATTAATTCCCTGTTTCTTTGTTTGTAAATACATTTGCCAGAATGGGTTTTCTGTAAGATTGGATTTTCTGTGAGAGTGGATTTTCAACTCTTCTCTATCTGAAAACGACAGCAAGAAACCAACTTAAATGACATGAGGTTGACATTAACGAAAACGCAACTGTGATGATACAAAAAAAAACTCTCAGTTCATTGAGAATTCCTCAGATGGAGATATTATTGTTTACACTAATGATTCCGTGTTTCGGCAAGTGCGCAGTACTTGTGCATTCACAGTTCAATGCAGAGAGAAGTGTGTTCTGGAAGATTCTGATACTTTCTGTACAACCACTAATAATATGATGACGGCGGTGATTAGTGAAGTGATATGATACACTATCTGTGATACTGGTGTCTGTTTTCTGAAAGATTCTATGAGTATGCTTCAACCAGTTGGATGATACAGCCTAAGATGACTGCTGGTATTTCAACGGATCGTGCTAATATTTTCAATGCAATCAATGAGTTAGGACGGTTGAATTCTTCTTCTTCTGCGTTCGTTCTCAAACTCCTGCAGATCAACAGGATGTAGTCCGGAGAACGGAATGCGTTGTGTCATAGTTTACAGCATTGCTGCGATATCTGCGCCTTTCGGCCTGAAACATCCTACTTCAGCATGGCTTTGAGTCACTGACCCTATATGAGATGGGATAGAAAACTCCATTCCATAACCTCATTAGTCGCCTCGTACGACATGCATGGAAAGTAAACAGTGTTGCTATTCTTTGCTCCCCTTTCGGGCCCCGACAACACACGGGCGAGGCCGGTTGAATGATATGGAGTAGACTTCTTCGTCTGTATGTATGTCTGTGTGTATGAATATAATGCAGGACGTGTGTCTGTGTGTATGTCTGTGTGTATGAATATAATGCAGGACCTGGGAGTGAAGCGGAATGATGCCAGAAACGAGAGGTATCAAAAGAATGAGTTATAAAAGAACAATGAACCGGGCACATAGACATAACGGCTATAAAGCCAGATGCCGACCATGTTAAAGATGGATCTCAGAAATCAAAGAAGCCACATGCACAAGCTTACAAACAGCACACAGGAAGGCCATCTCCAGAGAACTCTTCTACCCCTAGCGCCGCATGGCAAACAAGGGATACATTGTATAGATAGACAGAACCGGAGCAGTCAGTTACCACATGATGATTGACTTTCTCTATATGAGATCGGAGTACCTATGGACGTGTCCGGAGTTCAAAGATGTTGATTTGACGACTAAACAGTTGTTGAAGCTAGTTCTTCTTCTTCAGCGTTCATTCTCGAACTCCCGCTGGACTTCTCTTGTAGCAGGAATCCTACAAAAATTTCCAGTCTAATGTAGTCCAGAGAATGGAAATGTATTGTGTTTCCGTTTTATTCGCGCCAATTGTCCAGCATATCTGCCTTCGGCGGTAGAAGCTAGTTCAAAATCAATCAATCAATTGTATTTGACATTCTACATCTATAAAGTGGGGTCACGAGTCACTTTACATCTATAAAATGCGGTCGTGTTTCATTTTACATCTATAAAATGGGGTCGTGTTTCATTTTACATCTATAAAATGCGGTCGTGTTTCATTTTACATCTATAAAATGGGGTCGTGTTTCATTTTACATCTATAAAATGCGGTCGTGTTTCATTTTACATCTGTAAAATGGGGATGCGACTCGAAAATGGATGCTAACCGCTGCTATAACATATTTTTATCTCAACATGTCCTCCTTACTTGTGTGAGGTGTGCACTGTAAAACAATCGATTACCTCGTGGATATGCTGGAGCAGATTTTTGCTCAATTATAGCTGCCAGATAGACGTATACAGATCACGTGAAAGTCGTTTCGTTGCATACTTTTTACATGATTATTTATTGCTTATTTCCCTTATTTCTTTCGACAAGTCTGCTTTTTTATGGCCATTATTCTAATGAATCGAACATAAACCTTGAAATATTGGTGGCTGGGTTTCTAAAAACATTATTCAACCTCAAGAGAGATCTTTTATGATAAATTTGGCGATTTGTTGTTTTTTTTCTTACTAGTTGTGTCGTCGGTATGTTTTTCAATGATGTGCCACACGATCGCGTGATAGTCTGTATTTGATATTGTTTTAAAATTTCATTCTCTTGAAGGGCCGTAAATACGTCGTCTGTAAACGGTATATATATATATATATAGTTATATTCAATCTCAGTTATATAGATACATATGATAATGAACAATATACTATTGCAGGGCAAACTTGGTGAACTATTGCTCTCCCTTTGCTACCAGCCAAATATTGGTCGTCTGACCGTGACGGTTATGAAAGCTAAAGATCTGAAGGCAAAGGACCTCACGGGATCCTCTGGTAAGATCAGTTACTGAATGATTTATTTGTTTTACGTAGATTAAGTTCCTGACTTTTTCTTTTCTTCGCTCAAAAGATGTATCTGTTATTCTTCTTCTTCAATAAACTTCACCTTCTTCTATAGCTCATACAGGGGTCTACAGCGGTTTGATTCTAGTGGGTTTTTTTTATGGGACAGTATGTTTGTTTCAGCATTTTATATTCAGGACATCCGTAAAGTGTATGCTCTGAAGTATATGGTGCCTGTCCAAGTGTACACTTGGATAGTTCTTGATTTCCTAATACCGCCGTAGACGGATGTGTCGGGCCATTGGCGAAAAGAAAACGGCGACACGATGCATTCCCATTCTCTGGACTACATCCTTCTGGAAATCTAATAGGACCATGGTCCTGCTACACGAGATATCCAGTGGGAGTTTGATAATGAACAATGAAGAAGAAGATTTCCTAATGTCAACTTACGTAAACCCTTATGTATAAAACATTACTCTAGGTTCTATTTTAATACAGGTATTTTAAAGTATAGCACCAAGGTTTACTAGATATGGGCCACAGTACATGAGACCATGGACCGCTTGGTCATAAAACAACTTTACTAAAACTATAACATTTAACAGGTCCGTAGATATTGAGGGGTTTGTAGCGCGAACCCCACTCTTTGTTCTGTTTAGGAAATTGAGATTTTATTTATGTACTGGTGATCTTAACGCACGAGTGAGATCAAAATCATGACCGGTCTGTCTCGGGAAACATTGTTTGGTTTGTGAATGAAAATTGAGACTGCTGGAATTTTGCACCAGTAATTACCTCTACATTACCAACTCTTACAATGGAGAGATATTGCTGGAATTTGGCACCAGCAATTACCTCCACATTACCAAATGTACTTGCAACAAAGGATATCTACAAAGTGTCATGGAAACATCCAATCTGACGATTGTAAGCAACTGAACTATTTTATCACCAGAAGACAACAATTGAACCACACACAACTACCACACATCTGACTTCAGTGATACATTATTTGCCGCTAAAGTCAGACTGAGATGAAAGAAAATCATTACAACCACACACAACCACACACAGCCCATCCCCATGATTAATGTAACCAAAACTAAGTGTTTCGAGCTCCAACAGCATATACCCTGATGTCGTGGTGGCTTGAATACCAGAACCGCGACCTCTATTATTTTAATGACTGTAAATATCAAATATAACTAAATTAGACAAACATCCGACAACATCGAACAGTAACATAAGAGGTACATAAGAGGTACATAAGAGGTACATAAGAGGTACATAAGAGGTACATAAGAGGTACATTTAAACCACATACAAAATGAAAATATATTTCAGATTTGGGCAAGTTCTAGATTCCAAGCGCCCCCCCCCCAACCCCCTCCCCCTTTTACATTTTTACACAAACTACATTCATTTTTATTTCGGCCACTGGATTATGCTTTTAGTGCTCCAAACTCGTGCACCTGTCTAATTTCGTTTCCGACTCACACATATAAACATTTTTCTTTGTCAAATCAGTTATCCATCATTTACGACAGAACACATCACGTTTACACGTTGTGTTGCCTTCTGTGTATGTATATTAGAGTAGGCTACTATACTGACTAGTCAGTGTCTATTCGAACAATTGGTAGGTGTGTAAAAACGGTGTGTCCTTGTGGTCGACTGATGAAGTGACTCACTTTAAATATTAGATTGAAAACCTATTAAAGCAAATCCTGACCGACAGCCCGTAGTGTTTCTGACAGATGCAAGGTCGGTACTTCGAAACTTCAGTTCAGAAAATTGTCAGCCACGAAAACTCAGCAAAAGCAGAGAAAAGACAATAAAGAGATCCTAGGGTTTAAATATTGGTTGTGTGGAATTCTTTTTCAGGCTTCATTCTCAAACTCCCACTGGATCTCTGTTGTAAAAGGACCTTGGTCCTACTAGATTTCTAACAGGATTTAGTCCATAGAATGGAAATGAGTTGTATGGCCGTTTTTTATTTGCGACACATCGGTCTTCGGCGGTGTGACACGCAAAACGTCAAACAAGCAAAAAACCGTGGATACCAAACAACAATTAGATGAAAACGATGAACATTTAACCTAGTGAAGTTATATTTCCATCTATGACAATCATCTGTAATCTGTTTACCTTTTTAACACGTACAATGATGACAGGATTTTTCTTGCAAATAAACGAAGCTATTTCTATGAAGAGAAATAGTTAAAAGAAACTGCAAGTTTGAAATTGAAAGGAAATTGATTCGTTCAAGAATCTTCAGATTACAAAGCTGCAGACAGAAATGTTTTTGGATATTGATGTCCGAAGAGGTATCTGAATGAAACTTTAATTATGAATATTGGAGACGGTTAAACTATACCCAAAAATATTCTCTTGATGTGAACACAACACTGTTCAGCTAAAAAGTATTCTTTTCAAGCAGCATCATCATCATCATCCTGTTATGTTCTTGATACTTTGACACAGAAAAAAACACCAGTCATCTATACCAGTGGTTCTTAACCTTTTTTTGGACCGTGGCCTGACTATTTTCATCAAATTTCTCATCAGACTATTATTAAATTTCTTAATAGTCTGTTTAATAGTCTGTGTTTCATAGATTACAGCAAAGCATTTGACAAGGTGAAGCATTCTGAAATTATAAAACTGCTAGAAATCTTAACGTTGATGGGAAAGATATAAGAATAGTAAGAAAATGTATTGGAAACTTACGGCTGCGATGAGAGTTAACAACACTATAGGTAGATTTCAAAAGATAGAAATGATGTCCGGCAAAGTTGTGTTATGTCACCGGACCTTTTCTCCCTGTATACAGAATACTTTATGCGAAATATAGAAGATATGCCAGGAATAAAAGTGGGAGGATGCAATATAAATAACTTGAGATATGCCGATGACACAGTATTGATCGCAGGAAGCGAACAGGAACTACAAGCCCTATTAGATAAAGTAGTGAAAGAAAGTGAAAACAACGGCCTCATTTTAAACATGAAGAAAACATAAATAATGGTTGTCTCGAAGACCACCAAGATGCAACATAATAATTACTAACACAAAATTAACACAAGTTGAAAAAGTGAAATATTTTGGCACCCTGTTAACATCAGAAGGTAGATGCTCAAGTGAGATAAAGAGCCGAACAGCACAAGCCAAATCAGCATTCCAAAAATGAGAACCATTTTATGCAATGGAAGACTATTAATGCAGAATTCGAGTGCTGAGATGTTATATCGAACCAATTCTTTTTTATGGATGTGAAGCATGGACTGTAAAAAAAAAATTCAAAGTGAATTAGAGGCTACAGAGATGTGGTTTCTGAGAAGAATGATGAAAATACCATGGACAGGTAAGAAAACTAATACAGAGGTTCTCATTGATTCTAGCGTAAAAAGATCAATCATATCAAACATTAGGGACAGACAGTCAAGGTAGGGCATGTGCTGAGAAGAACACAGCTTGAACACTTAATAACCACTGGAAAGATCAAGGGGAGAATAGATAGGGGACAACAAAGAGAAAAGTTACTAAATGGACTTGTATTGTGGCACGGTAGAAGCTCATCAACTGAGCTTATTGACAACACAAGAGACAGAGAGTCGTGGAGAAACATGCTCGCCTACGCCATTCGGCATAGCACTTGATTGATTGATTAATAGTTATTCCATCCTACGAACTGTTGTCAGAACCTCTTTGTTCGTTTTATTCATCACCCATGATGTTCTCCCTATTCTTCTCCACATATCAGATGCATCAATTATATCTCCTAGTGTGTTATATTATCCATGTTTCTGAGCCATACACTAATTTATAACAGATGTACCATCTTATAATTCTCATTTTTAGTTTGTGATTTGCTTAATATTTTACTTACATCAGAGAAAGTACTTTCTGACATTAAAAAGCTAAATACTTCACTAAAGTAATTCATTTTAAATTTTTTTGTACCTTTGCTCTACAGATCCATACGTCAAAATATGGCTGTCCTACGGCGGGGCACGGGTTGAGAAGAAAAAAACTAACATCAAGATGAGATCCTTAAATCCAATCTACAACGAGTCATTCATTTTCGACATTCCATGGGAGAAAATCCGTGAAGCCACCTTGGATGTCAGCGTCATGGATTATGACAAGGTTGGACGCAATGAGTTGATTGGTAGGGTTGTACTTGGATGCAGAAGTGGCCCAATGGAAACACGTCATTGGAACGACATGGTGTCTAAACCCAGACAACAAGTAGCTCAGTGGCATTTGTTGAAAGATTAATTATTTTGTTGACAATAGCAAATGTTTACGGTTTCAGATAATTGATATGTTGATAACTTTGTTGTGCAAATCAAGACGTTTAGCAGTGTTTACGTTAATTTTTTTTAAACAATCTATATCTTTCTTTTGGGTTTTTAAAATATTTTGACAAGATGTATTTTCGTCCAAAAAAAAGCTGTTAATTTTAGCGGCACGCTTGTCACAACTATTAGTTAGTTATTGCTAATGTTCCATTTTTAGACTTTCTGTTTTGAGAGTTTTAATTTTATCACCGAACATTTGAAACTGTTTTATTACCCTGTCAATTGTGCAAGCCTGAAGATAAAGGGGTTGGGGTGTACAACCCCCTTTATAAAATCTTTCCCTTAACCATTATTCACACAAATATCATCAAAAAGATGGTTTACGCACGAAACGGGCAATTACCCTTTTCTTTCAGTGAAACCTCCTCCTCCTTACGGAAGACCTATCAACGAGCCTGCAATTGTGTTTCCTACAGTGTGCAGTCAGAGACTAGTACATTTAGGAATCCATATACTGTACAATAAATGAGTCCGCACTGACGAAATTTGTAACAATCATTATTCGCTATATAAAATTATTTACACTAAATTAATTGACGGCATATATGAAACACCTCCTCATTGAAAAGCAAATAATGAAATATGCTAGCTGATAGTTCTTGTGGCTCTCTGGTAAACACACTTCTTATTCTGTCCCGCAAATGCACAGCTCGATATATCCTATTTCAATGTGTGCATACTAAGTGACTCAATGAATATTATTCAGAAAGTCAAAACAGGTGATATACGTAGAGAAAGGTGGAGTCATTAGAGAAAGCTAAAATGTGATTCTCACTGTGAAAAATCACGCTTATCTTTGTCCCTGGACATGCGGGTGTAGAGGGGAAAGAACAAGCAGATTTTTATCTAGCCTCGCTACCATAACAGATGGACAGCCTAATCACCGAGCAAACATATATCTTCATGAGACCGGTGACCAGATGATTTTGAGATGAATCAATATCGAGAATGAGCGAATTGGGAGTAAGGATAAGCGTGGCCCGTAGACAATACATTAACAAAGATTTCTAAAAGAGAGGTGTTTTGAGGACTTTTGTGCTATCTTCAGTCTGACACCCATACGACTTTGGCTAAAATGTACCTCTGTGGTGAGATGTGCTTTTTTCATCTGTTAACATTAATTTAGTTATACAGTGGAATCCCTCTATAGCATATTCTTCTATAACAAATTTTCCCATATGCCAACACTTTTCACAATCCCCAGTTATATTTATTCTATACTGTTTGTAGTATAAATAGCGAATTTATGTTATTACATAGGTCCTACATATTTTGTCGTCTCTGATCAAGCTGTTAAAATGGGATTCCACTGTCTTGGAGCTCTAAACTCATGGAAAAATGGGATTCCAGTCTTGGAGCTCTAAACTCATGGAAAAATGGGATTCCACTGTCTTGGAGCTCTAAACTCATGGGAAAATAGTGGAAGTCACGGTATGATCATAACGGGTTAAAGGTCTTATAACTTATTCATATGCCATACCTGGAAAATAATATTTCCTTTAAGACTTAAGATTTTGCAACTGGATAATTCGTTTTCCATTAAAACCTATTTAGAATTTGTGACTGAAAAACTTCAGTGAAACCCCCTTATAACAACTTGGTTTGGACAGACAAAATATGTTTGTAGTAACAGAAATACGCTATATACAGTAGGAAAAAAAACATAGAATAAATATAACTTGGGATTTTGAAAATTTTGGTATGTGGGGAAATTCTTTATAAGAGGATGCACAATAGCGGGATTCTAGTGTTTGTCCTTCCAGACATTGACATTTCATAAATGCAAAATAATGTTTCCCTCAAATATTTTGCAACTAGAAAATACTCTTTTTTTTCGTTATTTAATTAGATGTCATAACTACAAAATATTTATTTCAATACTTTCGCTACACACAGTACAAACAATAAAGAATAAATATAATTGCAGATTTTTAAAAGTGTTGTTATATAGGGAAATTCGGTATAAAAGGATGTGCTATAGAGGGATTTCACTGTACTGTGTTTCCCTCAACACCTAGTTAGATTTTTTAACTGACAATATCATTTCCCTAGAGACTTATTTAAAACATGCTGAAGTCTGATTAGTCAGGACGTAAGGCGCAGACATCACAGCTAAACTGTAAACAATTGCACAATGCATTCCATTTTTCTGTACTACAGCCTGCTAATCTGCAGGAGTTTGAGAATGTACTCCGAAGATTTATTTAGATTTCGTAAGTGGACACTATTTCCCCCAGAATCTACTGAAAACTGAGAATTCAAGTTAAAGAACGATTCAACTGTTGCTGTGCATTTGAATGTCTGTGTACACTCTTGCTTGTATGTGTGCGTGAGTGTAGTTATATATATATACACACACATATATATATATATATATATATATATATATATATATATATATATATATATATAGTCAGGAATCCCTATATATATATACTCGTATATATACACACACTATAGCTGTGGTATTACCTGTATATGTATAGTTCATGATAATGACAGGTTTCATGTTCATAACTATATATTTATATATATACATACATATATATATATATATATATAAATCGATCCCTTAGATTCTGTCAGACTTATTGATTACCTAAAAAGTTTACCAAGATTTTGTTGTGCTCCGTAAGTTACATCAAAACCTTTATGTCAACAACTGTCCCGAATGCATGGATACTCCCTTGTCAATAACTGTCCTAAATTCATGAACCCTCCATTCCCTACTTTAATTACCAGGTATGTGAACAAATTGTCCCCTGACCCCCAACCCGCAAAAATGTATAAGAAAAAAAGATGGGAAAACTAATGTATTTTTAAACAGATTAAAAAAATTATATTTCATTTATGTATTTTACAGTACAGTAGAATCCCGTTATAACTTGCTCTGGACCAAAATATGTATGTAATAGCATAAATTCGCTATATAAGATACAAACAATATATAATATAATTGGGGATTTTGAAAAGTGTTGTTACAGAGGAAAATTTGTTATAAAAGAATGCGCTATAGAGGGATTCCACTGTATTTTTAAAACAGCATTGTTGATGTCCATTTTTTCAAATCCTACTCCACATTGTTGATGTAATTTATGGATACCCCATATGTACATATTTTTAAAATTACTCTGCTTCTTGTTATATGTAAATAGTCCAAAGTATTCATTTAGTTCTTCATGCTGTTACAACTTGGCATACCATAGTGTATGTTTTAAGTGTAACCTAATATTTTAGTGGGATCAGAATACAAGGCCATGCTGTCTATACAGTTTGTGGATCTCCTTTATAAAATTAGTTTGGATATATGTATATAGACCTCTAGTCATATATATAACACAGGCAGTTAATGTGCAGTTAGAACAAGTGTTGGGCTAGATAAGTTCCACTTACATTCTGAGGTTCGACAAGGGTGTGTTCTATCTCCCATGTTATTTATCAAATATGTCGATTTCATATGTAAAATTGGCAACACTAATAAAGAAAACAATCTAAACAACCTCCTGAGTGAACGTATATTTGCAGAAGATCATGCAATAATATCAACAACAAAAGAACAACTACAAGAACATATAAATAGAGTCCACATAACTACATGTAGGGACTTTATCATAAAGATAAACACAGAAAAAAACCGATGTAATGTCAATTGCAAAAACAGAAAGACACATCTCTATTTCAATTGATAATCAGCAAACAGGTCAAAGAATTCACTTATCTTGGAAGCATCATATCATCGAATTGGGAAAACACCAAAGAAATCCAACATAGATGCAACATAGCATACCAGATCTTGGGGCAGATGTCTCCTATTTTCAAAAACAAATATATGAGTATGAACACTAAAACTACATCACATACAATCACTATGCTACCAATGTCAAATATGGACACTAACAGCAGAATCCAAATTTCGATGGTTTCTAAATTACCAATTTAGTTACATGGAGGAATCCCTCTATAGCACATTCATCTATAACAAATTTCAATATATAACAACATTTTTCAAAATCCCCAATTATATTTATTCTATATCTTTTGTATATAGCGAAATTATATTATTACATACATATTTTATCGGTCTGGACTAAGTTGTTATAGTGGGATTCCACTGTATTTTGTCAGCCCGACCAATTTTGTATACAGCATAATCCCTCTATAGTGCATTCTTTTATAACAAATGTTCTTATATAACAACACTTTTCAAAATCCCCAATTCTATTTATCCTTTATTGTTTGTAGTGTATATAGTGAATATCTGTTACTACATAGGCCAATGTATTTCGTCCATCCGGACCAAGTTGTTATAACAGGATTCCACTGTACTAAAGTTAAAAACTGAAGACATAACTCAGAGGTTCAAATATGTGCAACTTCAACAAACTATACTCGATTCCCTAAGTGATGGTCAAGCATATCACAAATTACCCTGTGCTCAGAATGCACTTCTTGGAAATGCTTTAGTGCAAAGGTGGTCGAAAGAGGCGAAAATGTGCCTATTAACTATTTTTACTAGCCAGAAATGCTGATTTACTTTAGGACATGCACTGGTTCCTGAGCTCAGAAAGTATCAAATTACAAGCTATCAAATTCTGCGACATATGATGTAAAACAGTGATATGCAGTAAATTATGTCACACTTTTGATGTTCATTGAAATCTGTTCAGAACTAAATAGGTTTCTAGAGAATATCCACCTACAACTTCTGATGTTCAACGGTGAAAGCGACAAAAGCTTTGACTTCAAAGGCAGTCTTAAAAACAGCATTAACAGTTTTTAGGAGTCTAACTCAAACTTTTTAACTCCATCACGAACAAATATCCAGAATTTGGTCCTTTGATCTCCCAAAAATAACCCACCTCTGTTTCAGGGTCTTGATTAGTGATCTAACCCTTCCACAAGAACAATTTGAGTCCCTTCATATTCCTATATCTTTAGTACATGGAGAGTTTATTCATCCTCAGAGGCACGTTGCTGGCATGGGACATTACTTTACCTTTACACACACGTTACAAGAACATGTTCTATTAAACTAGCAAATGTGACAAAGAATACATGAGGAAACTTTGAACACTTTGATTTATATTATTTTTTGTCAATAACCTTCTCTGCTTTTTTAAGTTTTGTATAGAAATACCGGTAAGTTGATGGAGAAAGTTGTAAAATGTTGATTTCTTAATGAATACAGATAAATATTTGTATACCCTATTAGTATGAATGAGCTGTTCACCATATACAGTGGAATCCTGTTATAACAACTTGGTCCAGACCGACAAAATATGTATGTAATAACAGAAATTTTCTATATACAGTACACACAATATAGAATAAATATAATTGGAAATTTTGAAAAATGTTGTTATATGGGAACATTTGTTATAACAGAATGCACTATATAGGGATTCCACTGTATTATGAAAACAGTAGCTCATACTTTTGTTATTCATTTACTCCAAGCAATGTTTATTCTACTACACATAATTAACACTTGCTGGGGTTTTTTTTAATATATTGTTAATGTATTTTTAAGAGATTAATGTTAAGATATGCCAAAACTTGTAACAATGAGAATGTCACGACAAAGTTGCATTCATGGTTCTAAACCTGATATTTTCACATCACAAATAAACAAAAGTGTCAGATGATAATGTCTTTAGACATAACATAAGAAATCTAGAGATGCATAGGCACCACAAGAATTGCTACTTTCAATAGTAAAATCACAAAAGCCTTCACAGTTTGAACATCAATAGAAGGTGGTACTGCTAGTAGAACAATAGAAAATAATACTCACATGGAAGTACCTATTTTCGAGGGCGTACCTAGATCTATCATCGGTGGTGCAGGATCTGATGGCAGTGACCTGAATTTCAAGGACACCACGGTGGCCATCGCAGTTGAAGTGATTGGCCACAGGAGTGGGTGTTCTGTGTTTGACAGCATGCAAGTGGTTACAGAAGCGGTCGCTTGTGACATTCAGGTCACTGTCATCAGATCCTGCACCACCGATGATAGATCTAGGTACGCCCTCGAAAATCGTCTCATTTTCGAGTTGGGTACCATCAAGCCATTTGGACTCAATTCCAACCACTCTTTCGCTTAGTTCTCGGTCGTATTGGTCTTTGTTACGTCATCGTTTTGTTCCTCTCGTTCCTCCTGTATTATCACCTTTGTGTACTTACTGTTCGTATGCTTCCGGTATCTATCTTACTACCACATTTCACTCGGATACGCATTCATTTCTACTTGTGGTTTTTTTATGTTTGTATATTATGTCCGTATCTTGAAAAAGGCCTATTGCTCCGAAATGTCGTCTTTGTCCTGTGTATTGTCATTTGTAGATTATATTATGTGTTTTGTTTTGTTATATGTACCATATTCACATCCGTTAGTGATAGTATAGAAAAAACACTTCCGTTGTCATGGCAATGGCTTGGCAGAACAGACTCGCAAATGTTGATATACATTTTACATTGTTACTACATGATCTAGATATTTATACAGCAGATGCGCATATGATTTTTAGAAAAGCAATATGTAAATGAGAGACATGAGAATT
Source organism: Meghimatium bilineatum (assembly GCA_034231615.1). Classification (NCBI taxonomy): domain Eukaryota; kingdom Metazoa; phylum Mollusca; class Gastropoda; order Stylommatophora; family Philomycidae; genus Meghimatium; species Meghimatium bilineatum. The sequence goes on along the minus strand of CM067311.1, from coordinate 17,308,819 downwards.
ACAATACTAAAACAAGAATATTTATTTAAATACATGATTGTTACCTGCTATCAGCATAGCAAGAAACAACAGCCAGTAAACAAATTAAAAATGGCGGACAAGCATGTCGATAAAAATTGGATAGACATAGGTTTGCAGAAATCGAAAAAGCAAGGTCTATACAAGAACAAGAAGCGTTCAAAATTCATACATATGTGAACAAATGGTTTATAAACATTAAAATAAATTAGTTGTTCTCAAATGGTAATGTCTAAGGCACTAATATCAGCTATTTTTAATGAAATTCACTTACTTCAGCGTGTCCAAGAGCTTGTTATAAAAACTACGATGTTAATCCACTCGAAGAACAGATCAAACTGACCTCTGACTTGTCCCACAAATGAAAAGTATAACGTCTTTGTACTTCTAGTCACGGACGCTATCGAAATGACAATAGAAAGTGGTCACCTCTCGCGTGACCACAATTTGGGTTTCAAAATGGCCGCTTATGGGATAAATATCAAGGGACATAACCCATTTTATCACAAAATTACTAAAATTATCTTACATGCTAATGCCTATATGTAGTGTTTTAGTCGTCATTCAGTAGGACTTCATTACCTGTCTTCCACGTGAGTATAGTTTGAACATGTTAGCAGATATTAATCACGGTCAAGAACGGTTCTACAAGGAACCATTGAAAGCAGGATAAGTAGAGGAGAGAAAGAACAAAATCATAGACAAGCAAGATAAAAAACTATATAAAGTATTTAAATTTTTCTACACTCATCTGAATCATTGAAGTCAGATAACACTGTAGATTCTGTGTCTTCTTCTGTGTTCAGCATCTGTGGTCATGCTATACCGTCAGACCTGTCATCAAGAAGAAGTCCACTGTCTTCTCCAGGTCAGAGCGGCTGCCCCATAGCTTTTGCCTCAAGTCTGTATCCTCTGGCCAGGTCTGCTGTCTCTGCTCTTTGTATGTTGGGCAGTCCTGAAGTATGTGGTCTGGGTTCCGGATCCACATGGACACTCATCTGTGTATGAGATCCTTAATCGGTAAAGGTGACCCAACAGTCTGCAGTGGCCTGTTCTAAGACGAAATATTGTGGTCTGTTGATATCTTTGGAGGAGATTCTGTGTCAGAATGCATCCAATGTAGTATTGTATCCCTAAAATGACATGTTATGGGCTCTATATATCTGTAAACATTGTCTAGAAGTTTACAGTGTTACTAGTGAAGGGAGTCATAATTTAGTCACATGATTAGGTTTGGTAAATGTATCATTCTTGTGACCTTACATTTGGCTATTTCTGCTGTACATTGGATGTCTAATCTGACAGGAATTCATATTTGTGCCAGGGTCCGAGAAAATTAGTGTTCAGATATGCTCGTTGGTACAGCGATCATGAGGACTGGACAAGCAATGGTTTGAGGTGATAGAGCAATAGAACAAGTGACATGCTTGTGAGCCCTGTCAGTTCTGTAGATATAACTACCTAAAGGAGGGGAGTTGTACCTATTTTTAAAAAACACCAACGAACTCAAGGCACTCATCCGTTTTTGTGTGTAAATTTAACTGTTTTGCAGGAAATTTGAAGACCTTTGCTGAGACAGGGGATGTGTGATGTTGGTGGGATTGACCTTACCAACAAATCAACGGACATCAAACTAAACAACAACACTCTTGAAAAAGTCAAAAACTTCACATACCTTGGCAGCAAGATATCAACAACAGGAGATTCATCAACAGTAATATTAAACCGTATTGCATTGGCTGCAAACGCATTCAAAAACTCTAAGAAACAACACAAAACTAAAATCTTCAGCTCCTGCATATTTCAAACATTAACATATGGATACGAAAGTTGGAAAGCAACATCAAACTTAGAACAAAGACTAAACATCTTTGAAAATAAATGTCTTAAACAACTACTGAACATCTATTGGTCCGACTTTAAATCAAACACTCATCAAGCAAGAAGTAAAACAAGAATATGTATCTACCTATATTAGAAGGCATCGTTGGAATTACATCGGACACACACTGCGAATGGATACCAAAAGACTCCCCTATCAAGCTTTGAAGTGGTCACCAAGGGACAAGAGAAAATGAGGAAGACCAAGAGAGACCTTACGTAGAACTATTACAAGACAGTGCTTCACCATCGGTATCGGAAACAATGAAGACCTAAGACAAACTGCAATAAAACATGAGACATGGAAATCTATGACATCCGCCCTATGTGCCGTCTTTGGCCCTAGAGGAATAACACACTAACTGTTTGTTTCTCAATGTATAAATCATTCAATGATTTCTGTTTCTCAATGTGTAAATCATTCAATGATTTCTGTTTCTCAATGTGTAAATCATTTAATGATTTCTGTTTCTCAATGTGTAAATCATTCAATGATTTCTATTTCTTAATGTATAAATCATTCAATGATTTCTGTTTCTCAATGTGTAAATCATTCAATGATTTCTGTTTCTCATTCAATGATTTCTGTTTCTCAATGTGTAAATCATTCAATGATTTCTGTTTCTCAATGTGTAAATCATTCAATGATTTCTGTTTCTCAATGTGTAAATCATTCAATGATTTCTGTTTCTCAATGTGTAAATCATTCAATGATTTCTGCACATATATTAAATTAACAGTACAATGACATGGTTAGAGTTCAGATGTTCAGTATATTAGGAAATTAAAATGATCACTTATTCCAGTAAATAATGCTGGTCCAGCTTTGTGACAGGGAGATTATTAATGAATGGTAACAGGTTCAAATTAGAAATAATACAGAGTTCCCCTTCTCGTGCATTAGTTTTCAAATTCCTGCAGATTAGCAGGATGTAGTCCAGAGAACAGAATGCATTGTGACATGGTTCACCGTGTTAAGTGCACATGTGCATCTTTCAGCCTGACGTATGAGATTTCAGTATGACTTATGGGTCCATTTGACGCAGCATGGGATATGACTCCAATTCCACTCCAAAACCTCCTTAGTCCCTTCTTATGACATACTTTTTAAGTAACAATGTTGCTATTCTTTTTTTCCCCTTTCAGGCCCCAGCAACACATGGGTGCTACAGAAGTTGAGCAGCAAAACCATTCAGAAAGCAATGGCAAACTACAATTTGTAAATATTTCGACACTAATTACAGCCAAAAAATAATTGTTAGATAGCAACAACCTGAATAGGATATACAACTAGCCTTTTCTTCTTTCTGAAAAATGCTGAGAAAAATTACTAAGACTTGAATGCAACAAAATTACTAAGACTTTAATGTAAAATGCCAAATACTTAACATCTGGAATAATATCAACCAGTTACACAGCATGAGTGTGCAGATAATTATGAGAAGCAATATTGTGCTAATGTCAAACGCTATACATTTTGCAATTTGTAAAAAAAAAAATATATAAAAAAACAAGTGCTAATATTTAGGATTGCAGACACTCATCTGGTCTCCTGATATGCTTGCTTTGCTGCAGACCACTTGTAAATAAGACACTGTTCTCTGTACACATATTCATGCTATGGTGCATCTCTAATGTAGAGATTTTATTGACACTAAAATTGCATTGTCATAAAAGACAATGCCAAATTATGACTGCAAATTATGTAAGCCATGCAGTAGAAATGGCTTTTATCTTGCTGGCTTATGCAATGTTTCTTCACTATACATATCTCCATGTACAAAAAGCTTCTATAGCTTTTATTTTATAAAGCTCCCGTATTTCAAATATGAATACATTGAATGTGATATCTGGCCCTCATAAAAGCTTAGACCATGGATGAATTCTCTCTGCTTACCCTGTCCTTAAACATGCCAAATTCTCCAGATCTTTACATGTGATGCCAATGTCACTGAAATGGTTTATTCTTTTTTTGTTCAAAGCATCAAACACCAGTCTGGGACTCCTCTAGCTGGCCACTTCAACAGCACTGGCCATCTGGGTGCCTGTATGTGCACATTATGGCCATGTAATCGTGTTAAGATTACCAACCTCAATACACACTTGAAAACTGGTATATCCTCCAATTTGTTACACTGCAACCCTTGGGATCAATGTCCTTCATTTACATCATGACACATTCTGTTTTGTTTTGTCAATATCACATGGCATTTGTTTTTGTTTCGTCTCTATCCTTCTAGGTTTTTTTATCATCTATACTCTTTCCGACTTCCGGATTTATCCAGTCTAGCCATTATTATTATTTGAATGTGAACAGTGTCATTTTAATTGTCATGTTATTCGTTATTGATAAAGGCATTTTGGTCGAAACATCAATGTGTGTTGTATGTTATCAGTGATTAGCAAAACTTCATTATCCAGTTTCAAGTTTCTCTATGTCTACCCAGTCTTCTCTCTTTCCTATAGATTCTACATCGTCTGTCTGGAGAGTTTTTTCACTTTATTACCAGTGAAATTATTCTACGTTTCTCGCTTCATGTTTTACCATTTAGTGTCACATACAGAAGAGAGTTCTGGTGCCATGCATATTATGTACCTAATATTTGGTGATATTTACTACATCAGTGGTGAATATAATGGTGATTACTTACAGTGTTACACCATTATTCCATTATGTGCATGGACAACTTCCTGCCCTATTACTTAAAATGTTTCATGTTTTTGTGGGACATTTTTCTTGATGTAATCTCTGTACATCATCTGAGAACCATCTAACCTGCTGTCTGTTTATGCATTCTATGAACTGGTGTTGTGGCCAACCATTACCTGATATTGTTTTTTCTGATTAAGCTTCTCACACCATCTTGAACGGAAGGACATGTATAGTTTTACTACCACACCCTCAAAAATTGAGTGATAGTACCCGCAGAAGACGGATGTGTAGGGCCATTGGCGCAAATAAAACGGCGACACAACGCATTTACATTCTCTGGGCTAAATCCTGTTGGAAATCTAGTAGGACAATTGTCCTGCTTGAAGAGAGATCTGGCGGGAGTTTGAGAATGAACACAAGAAGAAGAGTGATAGTAAGTCTGCAGTAAAACTGACCAAGAACAGAGCTTGCTGCAGATGTGTGATAATTTACTCAGACAGTTCAGTTTGGTAAATATATCATTCTTGTGACCTTACACTGGCTGTCTCATAATCGAATCATCAAATATTTCAATATTAGTTCCCTTCTTTGTGGAGAATATAAAAGAGAATAATACATATAAAATTTATAATAAGTGTTATAGATATTTGTATAAAACAAATGCTTGTTTGAGAATGATTTGCCTTCAGATAAAATATTGGTGTTCATTTATGTGTGCTTTCTGGCATTCAGGTGCAATACTAATTGCTTCTGGAGTCATCATGTAGACATGTCTATTAGATCTGTTGATAGCATGATGCATCATTTCTGAACATGTCACATTAAAAAATGGATGTTTTGAACCAAACTTTGAATTTTTCTGGTCTTTTTTTGCTATTGCCTAGATTTAACAAATATTATATTTTTTCCTAAAGAGGATTACATGGGATGAAGAAATCTGAAATCAAGTGTTAAATTGATGTATTTCTGAGAGTCCAAAATGGAAGCAGAGAATAGCAACAAATGGAAGCAGAGAATTCCTTGGACTACATCCTGCTAAATCTGCAGGAGATTGAGAATGGATGCAGAAGAAACAGTTTTAAAGTTTACCAATTTTTTTTATCTAGTGAAGTCCTCAGAGAACGCTGCAGAAAAATGATAAATTATTCGCAAAAATTAGAAGCAGACAGTCAATATTTTTAAAACATGAAATGAGAAGAGCAAAACTTGAGCATTTAGTAATCAATGGGAAAACAAGTTGCTGGATAGCATGACAGAATGTCACCAACTGAACTTATTAACAACAGAGAATGTCACCAACTGAATTTATCAACAACAGAGAATGTCGCCAACTGAACTTATTAACAACACAGAATGTCGCCAACTGAACTTATCAACAACAGAGAATGTCACCAACTGAACTTATTAACAACAGAGAATGTCACCAACTGAACTTATTAACAACAGAGAATGTCACCAACTGAACTTATCAACAACAGAGAATGTCACCAACTGAACTTATTAACAACATAGGAGACAGAGTTGTGGAGAAACATGATCACCTACACAACTCGACATGGCACTCGATTATTTAATTATTTTTTATTTGTCTATTAGTCATTAAGCACCAAACAAATTCAAATAATTAGTGAAAATGATTCAATTAATTTAATTAGTGATATTGTTTCAATTAACTAAAACATTGATACTAGCTCTTTGGAGACTACTGCACTCGATTGCTCAGCCTGTCACACCCAGATCACTTCTGGCATCACGAAATTTGAAAAAGAAATAACACTGCTGGCAATCCACAAATGCAAGAAGAGGAAGGACAAATCCAAAAATTCTCCTACCCCGAACCTTCAGCACTCCTGCATGCACTGCAATAGAACTTTCCGTGCACGAATCTGACTCATCAGACACCTACAAACTTACAAACCAAATTACAATTTTTTTGTTTTTCATCCCATTTATTGTTTTTCATGCCTTGCTCATCTTCACATATGAAGGAGGAACATCATCATCAAACAATAGTGATTCAGTCTAGCAGAGTGCACCATTAAAACAAGAGACAGGGGATGTTGGAGATCTGTTGCAGCCAACCTTCGTTGCGGAGAAGGCACTTGATGATGATGATTCAGTGATTCAGGTTATTTATAAACTCCACCACTGAGTATAGGGAACAAGAGTGACAAATTCATACTATCCGAATCTTTGTTGGCTCTGCCATATCAAGATGTCAAACTCTAATATTGGTTCTTGTTTGGAACCCATGTCCCCCCGTGTACAGAACTCATCCCTTCAGGATTCTATTATTGTCCTTATCTCTATCTATCTATTGTATTTTCTATGATTGTGCTGTAAGGCTTCGCAGGATTGAATGACGATCAGTTTTCAGACGATGGCACATTTGGTCGCTTGATATGCAGTAAAATCATGTCTCAGAATGTCTGTAACTCCTTCAATCCATCTTTTTCTTGGTCTTCCTCCATATTTTTCTGTTTCTATTTTCATGTAGTATGTACTTGCCGCTGGCCAATGAGTATTGGTTCTTATTAAGTGGCTGAACTATTTCAGTCAATGTTTATCAAAATATTTGAGGGTAAATTTAAAAACTTACCCTGTACATGACGTGGGGACAGCAAGAGCATGTGGTCTTTATCACACAACTACAAACCCTCCCTTCAACTCCCTAACAGAAAATATGCAGTATTTGTTGTTTTCTGTTTTTTTTACCATAGATGATGTTCCAACAGTTCTTGTATTCTTCTCATTCGTAAACAGCAGCAGAGGAACAGGTCACCCAAGAGGAGGACCACCCTGGAGGAGGCAACTCAACTCGCCAAGGGTCGGGAGGTGTTCAGAAGGTCCACAAAGAAGACTATGTTCTGAAAAGAATATGTCACACAATGATGATGACTGTATATAATGAACATCTGTTCTTACAATACATATTTCATAATTCCGGACCAAGTTGTTATGAGATTCCACTGTATATGACAAGATTTGTTCACAATGTGAATACAGTGGAATCCCGTTATAACAACTTTGTCAGGATCAACATAATATGTATATAATAACAAATTCGATATATACAGTACAAGCAATAAAGAATAAATATAATTAGGGATTTTAAAATGTTGTTATATTGGCAATCCTGTTTATTTATTATCCAAACATCCAGAACCATGCGGTTTTTTTTCGTGATTTTTTTCATGATGAACTCTTTGAAATTCTTTGTATTTTTTAAGTATCAACGGTTACTACGATTGTCAAAATTGGTCACCAAGGCATTATGATGGAAATTCAACTGCTGTTGAATTTGGTCAGTAAAGTTTTAAAAAACTTCACATAAAATTCTGGAAAATAGTTTTGAGAACTGCTATGTACATTAAAATTCAATCAAATGTTTCAAGAAAACAATCACTCTAAGAATACTGTGTCCACAATTGTTCCATCTCAATACACATTCTGCACTTTCTCATAGGAATAAACCACTGAGAAATTTTTTTTGCTGATGTGTTATTTAGGAGGGTAAGTCGCACAAAAATTCCATGTGATAGCAGGAAAATGTAGTAGGTGGTTCAAAAAGTTACATTAGGTGACAGAAACATCAAACTTTATGTTCCTGTTCGTTTAGCGGTGCATGCGCAGAGCATAAGCAAAATGGCGACTATACTCATGGAGTGTACAATCAAAGAATAGTGTGTGTTTTCTTTACAAAAGGACATTTATGAGGAATTATTTCCTGTTTATGCTGACAAATGTTTGTCCAGTAAAGACGTGTAAAACTGGGTAGCAATATTTTCTCACAGTAGATGAAGTCCGATCTGACCATCCTTTGCAACAGAAAGAGATTATTAGAGTTGAAAGGAAAGTAACGATACTCTATTGCAGCTGTAATAGGGTGCTCACATGGTTCAGCATAATGCATGATCAATTCAAATTTAAGAAAGTGTACTCAAGGTGGGTACAAAGAACTTAATGTAAGAACACAAAATGAACCGATTAGGCCTGTCCTTACAGCATCTCCATCGCTACACAGATGAAAGAGAAGACATGATGAACACGATTATTACTGGAGATGAATCATGGATGTATCACCACTAACCAGAATCAAAAAGTACTTCAATGTAATGGAAACATACTTCGTCATGTGTCAAAAATTCAAGGTTTACCCCATCAGCATGGAAGGTTACGCTGACAGCGTTCTGTGATTGTCAAGGAGTGCTTCTAACCAATTTCAAGAAGACAGGTGGTAATGTCAATTCTGAATCATACTGTGATGTTCTGTCTTCAGAGTTGCAATTTAAAGAAAATGTCCAAGCCTGCTGACTAGGAGTACTGCTCTTCCCAATGCCAGACCACATATAGCTTAATTAACCATTGATTAACTTAAGTGAGAATTTACTATCTAGGATGGGAAATTCTGGAACATCCCCTTTGCAGTCCTGATTTGTCCCCTAACGATTTCCACCTTCTTGGTGCACTAAAAACCCACATTATTTTGTGCTGTGAAGTATCTTGGGAAACCTAAATCTTCTTTCTACTGCCAAATATGTTGAATTTGTTGTTGTAATATTATGTTCTTGTAGTATGTCTTTGATATTATCAATCTCCCATCGAGGCCAGCACCGTGCACTGGTGATGGGGCTTAGTTCAGCCATCAGGGGCTGGAAACTAAGATTGGTTGGGCAGTCCCACTCGAGCAGGACCATAGTCCTGCACAAGTAAGCAGAGTGCTGAAGACGGAGGCATCCAGCCAAAAGGCACACAGATAATCAGGATGCCACGCACAAAACACAATGGAAACATGTCTGTATTTATAAATAGTTATGGTGCCTGCCCTGTGGCGGACCTTCAGGCAGGGATGGTGCCGGGCCCTATACCTTAAATGGGCCCAACCTCAGTTACTGGAAGTCCTTCTCAATTGCCCCGAGGAGCCAGGAGGCAAGGGAATAGAGTTACTGGCCAAACAAACAACCGACCAATAAAAATAATGCACTGGAATGCTGAGGGTGTCTGTCAACAGTAAAAGAGATGGATACAGCAAAAAAATTGGAACTTGAAAATGTCCTCAGTGAAGAACAAGTTAATATATCCTGTATCCATGAAACACACCTCAGCAGCGACATAGCCTTCAAAATCAGAGGCTACCAGTGCTACCGGCCTGACCGAAAGGACAGGCGAAAGGGTGGAATTCTGACACTTGTTAAAAACAATATCAGCGCATGTCAGCTGGAAGTATATATGGAAGGGGCAGAATACCAGATGCTCCACCTAAAAACAGACAGTGCAGAATTCCATCTCCTGAACTACTACTGCCCAAATGATAAACCATTGGCACTAGAAACAATTCCAGACAAAGAGAAACTAATGGTGTGTGGTGACTTCAACGACCATTCTCAGAGCTGGGGCTATGATCATATCGACAAGAGAGGTGAGGAACTTGAGAGCTGGCAGGATGAAAATGATCTCATCCTTATTAACCAGCCAGCAGACTCGCCAATCTTCTACTCGAGAGCATGGCATACCACCTCTACACCAGACCTGGCATTCCACTCACCAGGCTTGGAATGGAACATCAAACGTGTCGTTGGAAAGCAGCTTGGAGTTAGTGACCACAGACCAGTATTTCTGGAAATCCACAATGAATTTACCAAGGACAGCAGCACGCTCACTAGGTGAACCTATAAACGGGCAGACTGGAAAATGTACCAGCATTTAACCAGTGTTCTAGCTAAGGACATGAACTTGGACAAAGACATCAATAGAGCAGTGAGTGAATTTAATAGATGTATACTACATTCTGCTAGTAAAACCATACCCAGGGAGGCACGCAAAAACTACAAACCCTACTGTAATGATGAACTGGAAAAGCTGCAAAATGAGATGGAAACATCTAGACAGCAGGCTGAGAACAGACCTAGCCAAGAACATCACAACAAATATCAGCAAACAAAGGCTACATTTCAAAGAGCCAAGTTACAAGCCAGACGGAGCAGCTGGAAAGAAAAAACAGAGTCGCTGAACCTAGAAAGAGATACTAAGAAATTATGGAAACTTGTAAAACAACTAAATGACGAATGTACAGGGAGAAATACCAGGATCACTCTTTATAAAGATAGAAACATTTTAACAGGTAAACATGCAGCTGATTACTTTGCAGAAGACAATAACGTCAAAGTCAGCCAGACAAACAACAGGAGGTTCAAGAGAACCAGCAAAACATTGGACAAGGCGAACCTATACCTGAGATCATGGAGGCATAATGAGAGAACTGGAGCATGCAATATCCAAATTGAAAATGAAAAAGTCCCCTGGAGCTGATGGAGTGTCCAATGAAATAAGAAACCTGGGAATTGCAGCAAGAGCAAAGCTACTGCAGATCTTTAACACAAGCTGGTCCACAGGTAATGTACCACAGGCAATAATGAGAAGCAATAATGACACCACTCCTCAAATCAGGAAAAGATGGCAACACAGTCTCCAACTACAGGCCCATCAACCTTACAAGCTGTCTATGCAAAACAATGGAATGCATTATCAATCTTAGGATGCAGTGGTACCTTGAAAGTGAAAACCTTCTGGTATCACAGCAAGCAAGTTTCAGACAGTGCTACTCTACTGAAGATCAGGCAACCTACCTCTCCCAAGAGATTGAGGATGCCTTCCAAGAAAAGAAACTGGTACTAGCAATATGGATAGACATCAGGAAAGCATTTGATAAGGTCTGGAAAGAAGGGCTCCTAAAGAAATTGCGAAATTTCAGGGTTAGCTCAAGAATGTACAAATGGGCAAAAGCATACCTGCATAATAGAAGAGCCAGGGTACAATTAGATGGTCACAAGAGCAAGAATGTTCTACTGCGTCATGGAGTTCCCCAGGGAGGAGTCCTGTCACCCACACTTTTCGTGGTTTACATCAATGACCTAGTTGCTGAACTACCACACGGGATCAAAGTGGCAATGTATGCTGACGACCTGGTGATCTGGTGCACGGAAGAACATGCGACAGTGGCCACTAAACAAATACAAAGAGCTATCGATGCCCTAACCTTATGGGCAAATAGATGGTGCGTCAGCATTAACACATAAGTGCAGCAATACACTCTTTACCCTTTCACCAAAACAAAAGGCTGGTCATATCAAGATAGATGGAGAGCTCTTGAAAGAAGACAAACAACCAACAGACCTCTGAGTTACTTTTGATGATAAGCTGACATGTAAACAGCACATAAACAAAGCAACAACAAAAGCCAGGAGGAAGTTAGCTATCCTGAGAAAACTAAGTGGAACCACATGGGGAGCCAGTGGAAATATACTCAGTAAAGTTTACCAGCAAGGCATAAGACCACACCTGGAATATGGTTCAGCTGCATGGTGTCCTGCATCAAACACCACATTACAAGATCTAGATAAAGTGCAAAACCAGGCACTTAGAATAATGTTGGGAGCAATGAAATCAACACCCATAGCAGAGATGCAGAAAATGGGAAGAATGCAAACACTTGGCGAACGCAGAGACACAAAAGTACTACCGGGTAATTCAAGCAGAAATGTTTCAGTGTATGCCAAGTCATCCAATGAAGGAAAGATTCCAAAATCTAGCAATGGGGCGACTGAAAAGAAGCAGCTTTATCCATCAAGCTAAACGACTCCGTAGACAACTTACAGACCTACCTGAAGTTGACAGCCCCTTAAGGTCTGTACCAGAAAAAACCCAGTGGAGTGAAAGAAATGGAATGTCAATATACATTCAGACCCATGTGAAAGGAATACTAAGCGAGGACGAACAGAAGTGTGCAGCGAAGGACAGTCACCCTCAGTTTCCTGGATGAGGAATATCCACAAGATATATGGGTCAGAGTATACACAGATGGGTCAGCACAGAATGCTGTGAGGAATGGAGGTGCAGGTGTATATATAGAATATTCACACAAGCCTAGAGATACAATCAGAACATCGACAGGAAAATTCTGCAATAATTATGATGCAGAAATCCAGGCAATTAGTGTGGCAGCTAAATTTTTTTTTGAAACCCACATTGCAGGAAGACATTTTTTCAAATGATGCAGAAGTTGAATGTGGTTTAGAAAATTGAGTACATGGTTCTATGCAGCAGGTTTGGGAGGACTGATAAAATGATGGGATACATACATCGATGGTGGGAAATTATGATGAAAAAATAAAGGGACAATGAAGGTTTAAAAATAATTGGTTTCCAAGTTGTTATCGTCTTTATTTATTTTTTTTACAGCCTTACTTATTGACTTGCAATTGTATATTTATATGCAGGCCTTACTGATCCTTGTAGTACTGACGCCTCATGGCATGTACAAATGTAAAATGTGTTTGGTTCTCCTGAAATTTACGTACCTGTGCAGTGTGTGTTGTTATCTGTGTATTGCTTGACCAACCTCTATTTATTGTCGCGAATGCACAAATACACACAGAAAGGGAAGGAGGGAAAGAGATAGCAATAAAAATCAAACCAATTTTAGGTTTAACTCCAGTTGACCATAATGAATTTATTCCAACAAATAAAATAATCCCTTGTAAAATTGATTTCTAAAATAGAAATTTAACTATAATAATAATATAACTGAAAAACAAGACCTGCACACATGTGATAGATAAACCAAAATGACTAGATCTTTTTTTTAGGAAAAGTCTATTTACTTAAGTTCAATTACAACATGAATTATTCTCCATTACTATTTACAAATCCCTTACTATCACAGTTGAAATTTGCAAGCAAAACAGTCTGGACTAGAAAATCAGCATCAAGATATTTGTGTGATTTGCAGTAACGCATGAATACACATACACACTCTTAAAATATTGGTATATCGTTGAACATGTATACATCTACTGTTAACTGCAGTGGCCTATGAAAACATCCTGAAAGGGAGAGTTGGAGCACAAGTGAAACAAGCACATAACAATACTGTATCAGGCTGCATCACTTAACATAGTTTGCAGACACAACAGTTTCTGCTCAATGCCCCACTTACATCCTTAAAACCTTCTGTAAAGATGAAAAACATCCATTAAAAATCAACCCATCATAAAATAGCTTATGTGTATTTTATAAATAGAATAAAAATCTGAATTAAATGAGCACTCTCTGTGACAAAATGTCAGAATTCTGAGTACTTTTATCTATGGTAACCAAGACAAATGTTCATTACTTTGTGAAATATCAACATAGAGAATGGAGAGCATAAGTGCAATTTTTCAAATGATCTAAAGAGTAGTAGTGTATCAGCTATCAATAAAATATATATGGCATTTTCATTGCAATCATTCATGTTAACTTTATTTAACATGTACCTCCATGTGCACCTGATAAAACACAATATTACATCCCATCTCGCCACAAGTCTGTACAAACACATTGTCATACCAAACAAATCTAAGCCACACAAGTCTGTATAATCAAATAGTCAAGCAAAATGAATTAAACAGGTTACTACAACACTAACCTTGCTATTAATAAAAAATATATTTAAAAAAGGAATATATATAAAAACACAATAAAACTAAACAGGACAATTCTCCACGTATCGGCTCAAATTGAACCTTTTTCAAGAGACAAACAACAGAAAACAACAAAATAAAAAACAAAATAGATAACTAGATTTCATCAAGACCTGTCTCCATAACGCAGGGATATGTTGGAGACGTGGCTTGATGAAATCTAGTCATCTATTTTGTTTTTTATTTTGTTGTTTTCCGTTGTTTGTCTCTTGAAAAAGGTTCAATTTGAGCCGATATGTGGAGAATTGTCCTGTTTAGTTTTATTGTATGTTTTTTTTTTATATATTCCTTTTTTTATATATTTTTATTAATAGGCAAGGTAAGTGTTTTAGTAACCTGTTTAATTCATTTTGCTTGACTATTTGTTCATTAGGTTACTGCGGCACCATCCACTTTGTCGGACACCCTCTGACCATTTGGTTATTTATATCTGTATAATCAAAAACACTGTAATACAGCACAACATTAAATATATATCAATTCTGTATATCAGACGCATTGCAATACAACACAACATTAAATCTACAACATCAATTCTGTATATCAGACGCATTGCAATACAACACAACATTAAATCTACTACACACAAATCTGTATAATTAGACACATACAAATAACTATTACCCTATCAAAGCCAACTCCTTGAAGCAGAGTCGAGGCTTAGTCCAGCCAATGGATCCTAAAAACTAAGATTGGTCCCTATATCGAGTGGGACCACAGAGTTGGCCAAACTGAGATACCAGGCCGAGAGGCGCACCAGCAACCATAGCATCACACAACGCAACTACATAACATGTTTTCACAACAAATAACACACAATATTAAATCCACAACAAACAAGTCTGTAAAATCAGAAACATTGCAATACAGTAGTAGTAGGCACCTTTCTGTCTTTCTAGACGACACTTATTATTCTTTTCATATAAGAAATACAATCTACGATTCATGGCAATGATATGACTCGCCAGACCAATCTGAAACCACAAAAGATCTTCCACATGCCCACTTGTACTATCTATGCTGTTGTATGTGATTTTAGACCTTCAGAACTTGAACTATCTGCTATCTCCATTGTCTTTATACCATTCCTGATCTTTCCACTCTATGCAACGTGATTCTGTATCAATGACTGGTGTCATGTATATTGTGTTTGCATGTCTATTTGTGCAGAAGTAGGGGTAGACCTTTAAGTCGAGGTCTTTCCAAACTTAAATTTTTCATAAAGTAGATCTTCAATATTCTGTCATCTTCCTACTGTGATTAGCCATCAGAGCTATGCGCAGTCTGAACATAGAAAAAAAATTGTTATATTGCATGTTCTTTCCAATACCAGTGTTAGTGACTTCTTCAGGTTTCATTCTCAAATTCCCGCTGAATCTCTCTTGTAGCAGGACCATTGTGCTACTAGATTTCCAGCAGGATGTAGTCCACAGAATGTAAATGTGCCAGTGACTATTCTGTTGCCTAAAACTAAATATTCTATGTAGGCACTGCATGTGAAAGCTGTTTGGTCATCTTCCTGGTGTATCCATGTTTCACTCTAAGAGTTCTTAGGACACAAGCCTGGTAAGGCAGTTTAGTTTTTATAGTTAATGAATTCTTGTGAATTTTTCTGTTTGCCCAGAACTTTTTTGTTAGTCTGTTCATAACTGTTAATGCTTTGTCAAATGTGTTCAGTTATTGATCCAAGGATAATTTATTGAGAATCCTACATGTGTAAAGTATTAAACTACCTTTAGCTTATCATCAATGACAATTTGTGGTTGCTTGATTACAGTCTGCATTATAACTTGTGCCCACTTTTTTTATTGTTAGTCCAAACTTACTGCATGCATCAAAAGAAACAGCTTGTAAATTGTGCATTTCCTCCTTTGAGTGTGTCATAACTGCAGAGTCATCTGCAAAGAGTAACTCTTATCAGGACTTTCTAATGGTTTTGTCTTTCAACTTGTGAGCATTGTAGAGGCCACCGTCTGTACAAAAATGGTTGAATATACCACCCTCTTGGATGCGAAATGCATGTTTCAAGAGGAAAGAGAGAAGTATATTCCAAAAAATGTGGGGGCAAGAATATAGCCTATTGCAATAAAATACACAACAGTAAATATACAACACGCAAATCTGTATAATCAAAACCATTTCAATACAACACAATATTAAATCTACAACACACAAATCTGTATAATCAAGAACATTACAATAAAACAAAACATTAAATCTACAACACACAAATCTGTATAATCAAGAACATTACAATAAAACAAAACATTAAATCTACAACACACAAATCTGTATAAGACAGACACATTGCAACACAGTATAACATTAACCTTTAGGGTCCTGAATAAAAATTATGTAATCTTTCCCCTGCGCCTGGCAATTTTTTTTTATTGAATATGTGCATTATTTTTGCTAATGAGTTTTAGAAAATGCAATGACTTTTATTTTTGTTTTTAGAGATTTAAAAACAATTTTCATATATGTAAATAAAGAAGTGAGCAATGCATATATATTTTTTGTTATATTACTTGTGTAATATGAAAGTTGTGATGCTAAAATGGGGGGGGGGGGGGAGGAGGGAGATATAATCACATTAAAATCTAATAATAGATTTTATTCAATGATACCTATTCCTGCAGTATATATGTTATTTCCTAACCAAACTTATACAATATAGGCAGAACAAACTAATAAAACATGAAAATACCAAATATAATTTCATTTTTTTTTTAAACAATAACATACAATGTACTAGTATAACCAACAAAATATCTGGAAATATTCTTAGTAGGTAACGTTTTAATACTATTTTTTATGCTAACAACTGTAATTCCCAAGAAATCATCATCGACAGAACATAATCCATACACATTTGAAAGAAATTTTGAGTCAAAATTCAACTGAATTAGTTCCAGACGTTCATTGATAAAATGAGCTGACCACCTCGTTCTATCAATCATAATGTGTAAACGAATTTGACCTTTAGGCTGTGACATATTCTAGCTTTGTATCGTGGGAAATTTATCATCATGTGAGCATAACTTCATGAAATTCCATACTGAAGAATGGGAACATAGCAATCAGGGTGGATGGGTACTCCCTCAGACCTATAGTGGAGTATACCCATCTGTGGATATATCCACTGGCAGGATCAAAAAGGTTAAATCTACAACACACAAATCTGTATAAGACATATATTGCAAAAGAACATAATAATAAACTATTCAAGTGACATATACTTTCCAGAACGTCTCTCTGTTCCGGGCAAGCACGCCTGCATTGGCCAAAGACATTTTTCTATGTCGCTGGTCCATTGTCTTCTTGGTCTTCCACTTCTTCTATTTCCCGGCACTCTGCCAAGAGTACCACTCATACCACGTAATTCCAGTTTCCATTGATAATCCTCAGTTATCTTCAAAATGTAATGACGGTTATTTTCAAGCATATGATGAATATGGAACATATGATAAACTCTTACAAACATTTTATTCCCTAATGACATACCATCAACATGTCACATCCCTTATGTGGAGATACATATAAAGACAATTTGGTCCCAAAATGTGTTCTGAAAATGTATGTGTGTGGTAAAAAAAAAAGGTGCATATATCACAGCCTCTCCTTATGTTGAGTTCAGTCTCAATTAATCTGCACAATTGCTCATATCTGAGTTACAGAGTATGTCCAATTTCTGCTGCCAGTTTTGTGTTATTTGGTCTAGCACATGCAATATCAATCAGCATGTCTTTGGTGCATGTAGGTTTCCCCAGCCTTACAATCTGTCAAAAGATGTAGAGATTGTGTCAACTCTATGTCATGACAGTTGATCCCCACCTTGATCTGAGGTTTCACACATTTTTCATGAGTTTTACACTAACTTTCCTGGGTTGGTTTTGGTAAGGAAAATGGTAACTTGTTTTCTGCTTAGATCTACATCTTTCTCAGATGAAGTGCTCAGTCTCAAGATATTAGTTGTACTAGTTAAAGTACAACCGGAACCATCAGCCATTATACCCTGAGAGATTTGGAGATCTGAGCAGCTATGGACTTGTCAGGTGTGCGAAGAGGATAATCAACATAGCTAATACCTAAAGATATTAGTTGTGTAATTAATTGTCTCTATAGCTCACTATGCCTTTAAGTAATAAACCCTCATCTCAGCGCCAGATTTATAAAAATATATAAGTCTTATTAACCTGTACCACGCTGTTGGTTACTGAAAGTCATGGGGCATGGCTACCCGTTAACCACTGTCAGCAGCGCACAACGCCTGTTGCTATGACTATATTTGGAACGGTTGAAATCATGTGAAATTATTCATGTGTAGGAATGTGTGAAATCGAGGCAAAGAATATGTTACTTTCTTGTCTAACTAGTTGTGAAGTTTGTTTGTTTGTTTTTCGTTCGCTCCATTGTAACCATCATGGTTATCCGTGCGATTTCCGCCGGGAGCGTGATTACGCTGTGCCACCATTATGCGCCTTGTAGGCCTAGCACATCCGATTTCGGCATGCCTTGACAATTCGGGTGGGCTACCCTTAGCCTGTGACAGCCTCTATATCTGTCTCCAGGCACGCGTAGTGGAGACTCTTCGCCCAGACGATTTCCTTGCTCTCGTCTGACTCGAACGAGGTGTTCCACTGTCTATGAACTTGCCTCGTGTAATTGGACGTGCTGTGCCTGTGCCCATTGGGTACTGAACCGTTTCTCATCCGTGAGCCTGGTACCTTAAGGGGAAGAACTCAACAGAGGAGTTGGACCCTGGCTCTTTCGCCCTCTTAGCTGAGGTGCCATTCACCGACATCGTGTACCCCTTGTCCAAGTTCGAGTCTCACACCACGCGTTTGAGAGCAAGGCGTTCTTGAGCTGAGCGTCCTTGTCCCAATAGCGCCTGAGCCCATCAGGTACTGAACCCTTTCTCTCTTCAAGTGTATTTCCGGTGTAGGAAAACCTGTCAGTAGAGTTGGGCCAGGGCTAAATCGTTGTCCCTTTTGTGCCTGAGCGCATCGAGTACTGAACCCTTTCTCTTCGCGAGCATATTTCCGGTTTAGGAAGGCTCGACATTAGAGTTGGATTAGGTCTTCTTGCTTTACCAAACGCAAATGAATGGGTCTGGGTCTCTGCCTGTAAGGATCACAGGTAACTAGAAGCTCGTCTCGAGCTGACGGAGCTTGTAGTTCCCCTTTCCTAGGGACTTTTCACTTTCTATTTGCAGTTCGCGCTGCCCTCTAGCGCTGTTCTGCCCTTTCATTGTTTCATTGTACTCAGTATGAAATCTATGTCTCTCGCCATGCATCTACCTTTACGTGCATTTTACATTGGCCGCCCCTCCAATGTTCGGACTGGACTGACTAGCTTCACTGTATGTCGACAGTGTCGCTATATGTGGCCATGCTGGTGGTGTCGGAGATATTGTCTGTCTCTTGTGCAGGCAAATCTCTTTCCATCTGCTACCTCCACATTCTCGGACACGATCCCCAAAATGATTTGGCCAGAATCAGCTCGAGCTGCTGTATTTCTGTTTCCAGGGTGCACCGCGTGGAGGTACATTTGGGATCTTGGTTATCTGCTAACCCTGGGTCCGCCTAGAGCAATACGTTCCCTTTGCACCCCTAGTTGTGAAGTAAACTGAGGCACACAGTTGTTCTAAGATTATCCGTTGGTTCTAATCGCAACCAATCTCCAATTATGAATGCCATCTTTCGAGAAATTTTCATTGATTCTGATGTGGGTGATGAGGAATTCTTTGATATTTTTTTTTTTTAAATTTGAAGAAATTTTAGCAAATTAATTTCGGAGAATAGGACCAGACCAAATTGTATATAATTTGAATCGGATTTAAATTTAAACGGCATCGGATATAATTTTGTCGTGTTTCAGAATTCACCATTTCTATGCCTAGTCTTGACAGGTAAGTGAAATATACATGTTTTGTTTTACGCAATGCTTTCGCAAAAGATATTATGAGCGTGTTAAGTTTGATTATGAAATAACTTCATCAAAATATAATATGCCTATTATGAGAAGTATTTTATTAGGGGTGCCACACATCTGAAAAGTATGTGCACATTGTGCATCAGAAAATATCCCTGTCGTGAAGGGGCCAACGAAGTTAGGAATATTTAAACATTTCTTTTGTTTTCACAGGCAATATTGTTCGTTTGGTTATGAATAACATAAATACAATAGGCCTATGCATTCAGAAGAATTTTACAAATGGTGTATCTTTTCTGGAAAAGTATAGGAGAGTCAGTAAATATATTTTTTAAATTTCAATCTTCACCAGGTTCTGATTTGTCACACATACATACACCAACAAAACTCACATCATAGTTTTTCAGTATTCAATTATATATTTTCATGTAAAACAATTATTTAAATTTCTCTAAACACAAAAAAGTTACGCTATTTTTCAAACACCGACCAAAAAAACCCACATTTCCACACAAAAAATGTGATGGGCGAAATTGCATTATATATTTCAGCGTGCTAAAGGTAAACATGGTTTGTAAAACCTAGCAACAGGTTTTTTATGCCAATGGCGGGACACTGTTCTGTGTTTTGTAGGCTGTGTAGACTCAAGAGGTATGAATAAGAGATATTGGTTGTTTTGTTATAATCAATTCTCATTCTATCATAGTGAAGACACAGTCCGAGGTCAATCCCTAAAGGCCTTTGGATCACAATAGCCTTGAATCTACTTCTTGTCGGCATGCATCACTTAGAGTTGTTTTAGGATCTTGGTTATTACCTAACACTGGCAATTGAACAATAAGTGCACATCCCAGACTAAAATACATCATGACACATTTTTTTCCAGAGAAAATGATATTATTAAGTCAATGTATTTCCACTGGTAATGATATAACAAGCAATAAATAGCACCAATGATATATACAACGAACGTACATTGTATGCATTATTAGCTCAAATTTCCATGCATATCTAATTCAAAAAATTGTATAGATAATGCAGACACATCATGTATGCTAATACTTTTGCTGCCACCGATAACAATTCATCACAGCACAATATATCTTTTCACTGCTAGTCAACTTTTCTTGTAAGTGGGAAATTTAAAGTGGGAGACTTTTAAAGTAGGAAATTTTGCTGTCCCTACACCTGTAATATTCTGTGAAGTACTTCCCATCTATTAAAGATGTCATTCCAGCATGACACCGTGTGTGATCAGATTTATTTAATATTGAAAATTGGTAATTTCAAGATAATTACTAAATTATTGCATTTTTTTCACTGAGTCCCTCAAAATGGTCGACATATCTGATGATACCTAGGCGATAAATTGCTCAATATTCTGACTTTTTAGTATTAAAAAAAATAACGATAAACTTAGCTCAGCATCAAATTCATAATTGTAACTGTGATTAATGATGGTCATTGATTTACACAAGAAATTTCTGTGTATCGTTGAGCAAATGATGTTGATCTGAAAATGGTGGACAGCCATTGATAGACAAAATCAATGGAAATGACAAATTTTGTAGACAAGCTTGAGATAAACATTTTTGTGAAGTTGTTTTTGTCTAAACATCTGAAAATGAGTCCCTACTTTATTGGCTGATTTTTAATGATTTTTTAAAATTATCACCCATAAAACTCATTGTGTAAAAAAATATGGTATGCAATGGAAAAGGCTTCACTGAAATATGTGTGGCAGCAAAAGTGTTAATGTTAAAACAGAGCTCACCCTTGCCATTCAACATAAAACATGCAAATACAGTTCAAAACTATTTAATAATTTAAACATAAAAATAAAACACAAGATATATATTAAAAGGGAAAAGTCAATATGTCAAAATAATACATGTGCCTGAGAGGATACTATTTGTGGATTAAGCCTACCAAACACAACCAGTGTTGTGTTAATTGTGTTACGGTAGGTAGTTAATGTTTCTCTCTTTTGGAGAGGCGTGCCCCTTTCAACCAGCGGACAACAAAGTCCATTTAGGTTATATCAGGACACACTACCATAAAATACTAGAGAAAACACAGACCCAAAGTTAATCCTGTGATTGTGTTACCATACAAATTATAATAGGCACAGAATGAATGGGTAACCAATTAGAAGGTAGAAATATAACACCATAGAAAAAATATAATAAAATTCCCTTCCTTAGCTCATCCATCCGGGTGCCCTATTACATTTGGATTGATTCTCAAGTCCCTTGACATCCAGATGTAATCTTAGTATTATTTTTTGGTTCTTGTTTGGAACGTATGAGGGTGTGATTATTAATTTATTTCCCTTGGCAATGTTAGCCAATTTATATTTACCAATTGTTAATTTAATTATTAATATTTTTGTAGGGTTAGGCTTAGGATATGGGTTGTTTTTCATAACTAACCCTAAACCTAATTAAATTTATATTAAAAGTAATAAAGGATAAACATAATCTGACAAACATTGCCAAGGGAAATAATCACATGTGGTATTGGCCCAGAGATGACATGCAAACCAGAGTACACAGGCCGGAGCTGGTCGAGAATCAGGGTCAGCAAACCACAGCTGGCACGACCATCAGTACACTTCCACGCAGTGGGCCTGAAACAGGAGTGCAGCAACCCTGCTGTTGCCTGGCCAAGTACTAGGGATCGAAGATACGGGAATGCCAACTTCGCCCCAAAAAAATGCTGGCTGAAGACGGATGTGTCAGGTTGAAAGGCACAGATAACGCAGCTTGCTGTAAAATATGACACAATGCACTTCACCCTCATACATCATTCTCAGGACAGTCAGCGGACTGCTTCAGAGGGTCCGCCGCAGGGCGTACGACAAAGAAGAAAAATCACATGTGTTACTCGTTCCAAACAAGAACCTATTTATTTGTATCAGGAAGTCAGCTCTCTAATCATTTTACTATGGCTCACAAGTCCATTACAATGTATGTGAATATTCCACTAAACAGTATAAATCTGACATTAGTTGTCAGGTACTTGATTTATAAAAAATATAACATTGGTTCAACTAAAATATAAAATATCACAGTATCACATTTTGTTCCACAGATTTTGGTAAATGTCAACAAATGCAACGATCTTTTAAAAAATACTGATATGTTCAATATTTTTTTTTCATTTAATTTTTTTTTTAAATTAATTAATCAAAACTGGATCACAATTACTTCAATTTTCTATATAAATTAGCATAATTAAAAACACATTCTGTACACGTAAAATAAATGAGTTAGCAAGGCGAAGACGATCGCCTATGTTGAATTTGCTACCCACATGTACTACATTCATCTCAACAAAGCAGCAAGCTGCCTGTCTAGAGTATTACCTATAGTATGAGTATGCTGAAGCTCAAGTCAAAAATCTGTACACAAATATTTTTGTAAACAAGAGGCATGGTGCTATTTCAAACTTCCAACCTATTAGCACACAAGGCTAATAGCTAGATCAGTGTTTCCTAACGTTTTTTTTTACCATGCCCCCACCTAAGTCTTTTTTTAACTTCTGATGCCCCAAAGTTTTTATATAAAAAATTGAATTATTCCCTAAGTTAGAAGTAATAACAACATTCAAATTGCTCCCCCCCCAACCCCCCTCCAAGTTGGGCATGTGTCCCACGTTGAGAAGACTGAGCTGGATTATTTCATCAAGTATCCCCTGCTATATACCTAGCAATGGTAACAACACAGCATATAATACGAGTATCAGGTGGTACAGGCTTCACTGTTCCAACTTAACATTGTGTGGTCAGTTCTTCCTCAATAAATATTCCTCCTGGGAAATATAGTACTAAGTGAGTCAGATAGCCAGTTTAATGAATGACCACACATGAGAGATATCCCAGCACCTACATTTAAAAATGATCAATGTCTTTTGATTACACATACAAGATACTTTGGGGGGGGGGGGAGAGAGATTTTGGTCGTGCATAAAATAGCATTAATTTTTTAATGGGGCGGAGAGGAATGTGTGTATGTGGGGTTATCAAAATTGGCATCTGTAACTGCACTATAAAAAGAACCTACTAATATCATGGACAACGACAAAGATAAGCAATAAAGTTTTGAAATTACTGAAACTAAATGAAGGGTGGCTTCTAAATATTATCATAAGAAAGAAGCTACAGTATTTAGGCCACTGAAAGTGACATGATGGTATCGAAAAACTGATTCTATAGAGCAGAGTGCCAGGAAGGAGAGAGAAGAAGAGTAAGACCAAAAGACAATGGACCAGCGACATCGAACAATGTATGCACATGTCTCTGGCCAATGCAGAGTTATGTATTAGAACAGAAAGGCATTCAGAGTATCCATGACGAAGACAACATTCTGGAAAGAATATGTCACTTGAGATATATATATATATATATGCTCTGCAACTGACTTTTTTTTAAAAATAATTGGAAACGACTGCAAGAATCATGTTGTTTATTTTTGTACACTTGCTGACCACATTCTGGACATGTGTGTGTCATGTGACGTATTCCTTCCAGAACGTTGTCTTCCCAATGAACTCTCTGAACCTCTCTCTGTCTTGGGCGATGTGGCTTGCATTTTCTAGCCATGTATTAATATTATCTTTAATGTCGTCAGTCCATCATCTTCTTGGTCTGCCCCTTCTCCTCTTCCCAGGTACTCTTCCCTCCATTATTTGTCTTTCTAAACAATTATGTCTCTTTATATGACCAAACAGGCGTAGTTTTCTTTTAATGTGTAACAGTTGTTAATATGGCGGTTGGTTGATTGGGGGGGGTGTGTGTGTGTGTGTGTAGGAAAGGAGAGAATGCTCAATAATTGACCCACAAAATTATTATTAATAAAATTTATGCACAGCACCTAGGCTGTATTATTGCTTTTACTTGATATATAGTGTTGATAAAAAACAATGTTCTGGTATTAAAAATACAAAATTAATCAAAATAGGACAGAGGTGTTGTACACATTACAATAACAATAAGCCAACTGTATTATGTTGGTTTTCTTTCTAAACCTCTATGTAGACAAACCTATACGTTGTGTTTACAAATATATGACAGCCACTTTAAATAGAAAATTCCATAGTAGTTACCCACAATGATAGAACTTTCATCATAGTCTCAATACATTTATAACAGGTGAGACAGGTACAATAAAATTGTGAAGTCGCAATGCAACAATTTGTTGCAAATCATTAAACAAACAAAATCCACAAATTTAATATTTCAACCAGAATTCATTACCCAGTGTTCCTCGCATTTTGATGAATATATGAGAATTGTGTACTTCTGTTACAAACTATGGCATTGTGGTAACAGTTAAACGTTGATATGATCATCTGGACTGCACTCCAGACACATGAAATTGCATTTGTGTGGCTCGACAATGGCCCACCCATGCAACAGAAAACCTTAGTATTTGACATGCCGTTATATTGAGGTTATCTTCTTATAGAAACTTCATGGCACACCATCTATGCAATTATGCTTCTCATGCTTTTATTTTGTTGTTGCAATGTGCTTCATACTTTGTTATTTGTATATATGTATGCACCCTCTGTGGTTGGGAGGGAGCCAGAGATGTACTGTGCAGCACTGGTGAGGAGGAAACAGACAGAAACATCATAGAGGCACAGTGACTCAGGACGTGACAATCCTTTTGACTTTAACATTTGGAGTCTTTCTCATGCCTAAAGCAATAGAGAAGTTCGGCATAACCAGTAGGGGAATGACCACAGTGAACCTTATCTTGGCTGCAGTGGCTCAGAGCAGTGTATAGGTTGAAACCTACCTTCCTGGTGGTTTGATAGTTAGTCTATGGCCAGGAGTAGGCCGAAAATCCACATACTTACCAACAATATAATGCCATTTTAATGGCATTGGGGGAAAAGGCAAAGCCATGGACTGCTGGATCAACAACCAACCAATCACACTCCAGATATACAAGTGCTCAGTAATTCTCTGCAGATAGTGAAATATATAGATGATGATGGTTCATGTGACTGGCTAATTATATTCTTTCTCATGTGAAATTCACTTAATCTGTTGTCTTGTGATGTAATCCAGGATTGGTATTGTGTTTGTTAGACTTCTGATGTTTTCGTTCCTGATCCCGTCTCTTATTGTTACTCCGAGGATTCTACGTAGACAAGTAATTTCTGTTGTAACCAGTTTTCTTTTAGATTCTGTTGTTAGTGTCTGACATTGGTAGCGTAGTGATTGTATGATGATCATTTTATATAGTGCAGTTTTGCTGTTGCTCCAAAACAATAATGTTCCTTATAAACAAGTATTGTAAACCTGTAAACAAGTAATGTCCCTTTGTCCCATTATTGCGGAGTTCGAGCAAGGTAATACCAATAGTTTTCTTTAATCATCAGAAACTGTTGGTGATGTGCTGACCATCGCACTGGATGCTGCTACTTCCTCTGATATTTTCTAGCTCTCTATAAAGCCCCCAGTTGAATCCCTCTATAATGCATCCTGTTATAACAAATTTCCCTATATAACAACACATTTCAAAATCTCCAATTATATTTATTCTTTGTTTATACTGAACCTATGAAATTTCTGTTACTACATACATATTCCGTCGGTCTGGATGGATTTGATAGTGGGATTTGACTATGAATAATTCCATTATTTATATGCATGTCACAACAGAGGTACATTTTTTTCATTCTCCTCGTAGGGGTTTAGATAATGAGCAACCAGCATAACAAGGAAATGCATCAGTGTATCACAGAAGAATAACTACTTACACAAGTATTTCATTAGCAAATATACGAAGCGTCTCTTATAAACACAAAAACAAGTGCATATATTTTATGCACATTTCTCATCTATTCTTATTAATAATAAAATGTCTGAGCAGTATGTCTTTAAATTCTGACTATAATAGTTCCCCAGCAGAAGGCAACTGGGAAACCTCTGCTGTATCATCCCTAGTGTATCATTTTCAAGTCATAGCATCAACAGCAAACAAAAGGTGCCCAAGATACGCTCGACTTAACTGAGATATTATTTTTAAGATACATGATGAATATTCCATGGAAGGTCAAGAAAACTAATGTAGAAGTTAAAAAGACAAATTATAGCAAAATGTAGAATCAGATAATCAATATTTTTAGGGCATGTGATGGGGAAAGTAACGCTTCAACCTTTAGTCTAACTGGAAAGATCAAGATTAGAAGAGACAGGAAGACAAAGTGAGAAATTTCTGGATGGGGTATTACTGTCGCACAAAAGCATGATCGCCTACGTCACTCGAGCATGGCACTTGATTGATAATAAATTCACATAAATTTTTTAGAGTTAACTGAATAGCTAGAACACCAGTCTCATAACCATGAGCAGTCGAGTTCAAATCACGGTGTGGCAGGATTTTTGTATTATGTAGTACTTTTTTTTTCTACCCTTTCTGCCCACATCGTGATTGCTGCTATAACAAAGCCAACTTTATTTCCACTGTCTTAAAGTCCATACGCTCTTTAACAGAAAATCGTGGTTTTTAAAAAAAAAAATTTAGTAAAGAATAAAATGTGTACAATTGACCAGTTTGATAGAAAACTTTTTATCTTTGTCACTTAGAACTGGCATGATTGTTCTTATGCATAACGTGTTGAGGCTAAAAATTGAATAATAGTACAAAACTAATGGCATATAACTTAACTAATCATTTAGAAACATATTCAGTATAGGACATTGCTGTTCAACTATTGCTAAACTTTTAGTTACCACTAATACACCCTATCATATTGCTCAATCAATGTGGTCAATCAGCTTTTGAATCATAGGCAAATTTGAGTGATTTTTGCTTCTGAGCCCCTCCTAACCATTCTACCTTCATATGTTCTTTATTTTTTTAAAACTGTCAATAATGAATAATCCTGTTTGTGTGTTTCAGGGAGGTAGTATTTGTGGCAACGTGAAATTACTGCATACTCGCGCTGTTGCCACATCATGTGCAGTAAGTACCTGTGTTGTTGCAACATCATGTGCAGTAAGTACCTGTGTTGTTGCCACATCATGTGCAGTAAGTACCCGTGTTGTTGCCACATCATGTGCAGTAAGTACCCGTGTTGTTGCCACATCATGTGCAGTAAGTACCCGTGTTGTTGCCACATCATGTGCAGTAAGTACCCGTGTTGTTGCCACATCATGTGCAGTAAGTACCCGTGTTGTTGCCACATCATGTGCAGTAAGTACCCGTGTTGTTGCCACATCATGTGCAGTAAGTACCCGTGTTGTTGCCACATCATGTGCAGTAAGTACCCGTGTTGTTGCCACATCATGTGCAGTAAGTACCCGTGTTGTTGCCACATCATGTGCAGTAAGTACCCGTGTTGTTGCCACATCATGTGCAGTAAGTACCCGTGTTGTTGCCACATCATGTGCAGTAAGTACCCGTGTTGTTGCCACATCATGTGCAGTAAGTACCCGTGTTGTTGCCACATCATGTGCAGTAAGTACCCGTGTTGTTGCCACATCATGTGCAGTAAGTACCCGTGTTGTTGCAACATCATGTACAGGGTGAGTTTTTTAATTTGCCATCATACAGAAACAAAAACCCAGTCCTTGCCAGAAGTCGTACCCTGAGCCTCACAGGTGTGAGACCAACACTCTAACTTCTTGGCTGTCAGCCACGTTGTCCTGTACAGGATATTAATTATTATTGTATTAAGTAGTTCTTATACATTTCACTGTTTATACATGTGTTGCTTATTTGAAACACTACATTTGCTTTACAAGGTGGTGCTTCTGACATTGCTTTTAAGATTTCACATGATGGATTTAAATACAGCAAGTTTGATATATGCTCAAAGTATTGTGAAGTCCGACATGTAGCACAGTCACATGCTAAATTGATCAATATAATATTCGTACATGGTAAGTTTACAACACATATTTGGTTCTCACATCCTATTACACTGATAGCCATGGTAAAACCTTGCTTCTAGTTAAACATACTAAGCTGGAACTTCCTGATTCAAACACTAAGTCATCACCCATTCATGACCATCTGCATTAGAAGACATCTGCACAGAATTAATTAGGGCTTCATTCGTTCCTTTTTTTTTATTGTCATGTTTCCATTGGTTACCTTTTTATATACTTGGAGTCGTTTACTAAAAATAACCAAGGCGACTCCGGGTATATAAATAGGTGACCAATAATGACAATAATAAAAATATAGCGAAAGCAATCCTAATTAATTCTGTGCTTAGGTCTTCTATACTACAGATAGTCATGATTCATGTATCTATTGGAATGCATACCTGGCAACTATTACATGCTGTATGTAATTTGTACTGACTATTCAGCTTTCATTGAATTCCATGTTGAACTTTACTATTTACTTCAAAAGGGGTTCTAATAACATAGAAGATTGACTTCAGTGTACTCATGATACCACATGTACTCCATCTCTCCAACAAATCAGTACACCACCTGCCAAGAGTACAACTCATAGCACGTAACTCTGTATCTTCAAGTGATAATGCCCAGGGATCTCCACTTTATATAGTAATCCATTTTATAAACCAGATGCCATGAGCAAGATTCTAACACATGACCTCTTGAGTACAAAGCGAACTGCTTAATTACTATGCTAGGGTATTTACCTATAGTCTAATAATCATCAGTACACATAATTTGGGGATTCTTTTGAGTTTAAGTACAGAATAATCCTTTTGAATGTTGGTAGGTATATCATGCTTTCTCTAGCCCTATGAGTATGCTATCTTGATCCTGAGTCACAATAACACAAAGAGCATCACAGCATTGGATTTTATTAAGCAACTCCAATGTTCACAGAGCACTGATAATGTTCTTTCATTGGAAATTCAATGAAAGCTCTCCATTGTCTTAAATTGCCATAAATCAAAACAACCATGGGAACAGCATGACATAATGAGAACAAAATAAGATAACCATTAAAACAGCTCTTTTTCTGGATACCTGATACATTGCAAAACAAGTGTGTATCAGTACCCTAACAACTCACATTTCTTAATGTAGGTAGGCATGGTTGTCCTTGAATTAAACAGTGAAGACAATGGAACCTGCACACTCAATATTGGTTGCTCTCATTTATTGACTAACTTGACTGGTCGACCTGCCACCACATGCATACCTCTTCCTGGCATGATGGGTCCACCTAGATACCTTTGCTGTACAAGTTGTTGCATTACGGCACCCTGATTGACACCTCTTATTAAACCTTGCCCCAAAAATGCTGCAGGATTATTAGAGCTTCCACGAATGAGAGTAGTACCACTTAGTGTTTGTGACTGTATCAGTGGGCTGCCTATGAATCTAGTTGGAACAAATCTGTGAAAATAAAAAGTCATAAACATTCACATAAATGCTTGTGTTCAATTTATTGAAATCTGCTGTTAGATGTTCTAACATGTTCAGACAAGAACATGTTCAATTAAGTAAACACAGTGATATGTGTTCTTGTATGCATAAATATGCATCATGACTCACAGGTTTGGGAAATTTGATTCATTTTCTAGATTCATTCCAGAACAAATGATCTTTGCTTAAGCTGTTGAATTGTTTGTACTAGCAATGCTGTTTCAGTTGTATATGGCTTTCTATTAGCTTTTGAATTGCTTGTACTATAGTGCGTACATAAATAGTTGTCCACCAATATTGACTATTTTCTCCGTAATTACTGAGCATATAGACTTCATATTTTGCATGAATGTATCATTTTATAACCACGTTACAGATATATGACTAATTAGTAACTAGATTGAACGGATTTATCGTAGCAGTCGTTACGAATGTCGTTTAAAGGTAGCATTTTTTCTATTGTTGAATCCTAGAAGTAGACAGGTCTACGGTACCAGTTACTATATTTTTTGTCAATGAGTCTTATTTGTTTATTGCTGTTTATGCAAATTGTGAATGTGCTTGCCAATTAAAAGCACGATGAAATACAAAGATGTCATCATTGATTGCATAGTATTTCCATGAAATTTATAGTGCACCTCTTCTCGTGTTTTGGTATTGGTTTGAGAAGACAAGTTGCTTATGAAAGGCACGATGTACTAAATACACGATTTAGCATAATTTTAGAACGGAAATTAAAATTTGTGCAAAATTAAGTAAGAGTTTATTTTTAGAGATTTCATAGTTGAATATCTAAAAATAATAGTAAATCATCATTCTCTTTATAGGTAAATCTCACATTCAGAGTGTTTATATTGCGATATCTTCAACGTATCATGTTTTTGTAAATAATTACAGCGTATCATAAAGCAGCATTTACAAATAAAAGTAGCTGTAAAAACAAACAGAAAGAGAAAGTGGAAAGACATATAAAGCAAGAGGCAGACCATGTAAAAGATAGATCACAGAATTCAAAGACGCCACCGGAAGAAGCTAACAAGCAGCTCACAAGAAGGACATATGCAGAGAACTCTTCTACTCCTGACAACGAAAGGCAAACAAGGGCCACAACGTATAGAGAGATATATAGATAGCCAATAAAAATAATTATAAACGAAGACTGGGGATAAACGAGAAGAAACTGGATTTTGATAACAATGTAATAGTGAACATATGCAAACAATGCAGTCGATCTGAGATAAATCAAACTAAGAGGTTTTAGGATAAATTTTGATAACATCAATGTAATAGTGAACATATGCAAACAACGCAGTCAATCTGAGATAAATCAAACTAAAAGGTGTTAGGATAAGAGGTGAAAAACAAAAGATCTAGACTGATAATATTAAATGCTAGAAACGTTTAATTTTCTCCGCATTATAGAATGCACTCAGAAAATGTTTTGCTTGAAGATTCCAGAATGCCAACACTACTACTTAAAATGATCATACTAGGACAAAGATGATGATGACGACGGTAAGTACAGTGTATGTTTATGTTTATTTTAAATTTACAAGATTGTAAATAATAATACAATTTCATAAACGTTTGTTAACTTTATATCTCAATGCACCGAAAGAAAAATATTACTTTCGGAATATCTCATTTTTACCCATGCTATAAGAAATGTACAATACGCCTATATCTGCAATTACTGTAAAATTTATATTCCGCATAAAATAAAATCATTACTATATTAAAAATGACATTTGTATTGATTACTGCGATAAATCTGTTCAATCTAGATAATAATTAATGATAAATCTGTAACGTGTTTATGAAATGATCATGCAAAATATGAAATATACGCTCAGCAATTACAGAGAAAATAGTCAATATCGGTGAGAAGCTATTTATGGACGCACGATAGCAATGCTGTTTCAGTTGCATATGGCTTTCTATTAGCTCATGAATTGCTTCTACTAGCAATGCTGTTTTGAGGTAAATTTTGTATTCTCATTATTAAACTCCAACCAAGTCTCTCTTATAGCAGGATGGTCACACTAGATTTCCAGCAGAATAGTCATGAGAATGGAAATGTGGTGTCGCCGTTATTTGTGACAATGACCCACTACATTATATTCTGGTGGTGGTTTTGAGGTGAAACCTGGTATACTAACCATGTTTTTTTTTTAAATGTTATTTGTTCTGGTCTATGTTGGATGTAAGGTGTTTAGTAGAGGCATTTTAAATTTGTAAAGAAGACAGATTTGATAATGGTAACAAAATAAAGACATAAAAACATTGGTGTGTATATATAGACAATGATTATTGAAATATTACCTGATTCCTCGCTGTTGCATTATGTTTGCTTGTTGAGTGACCAGAGCTCTATGTCTCAAGGCATTTGCTTGAAGCATGGCTGCATGAGCAATACTACCAGGAGCAGCAACTCTCTGCTGAACAACAGTTTGTTGTGCTAAACCCCCTAAACCTGTGGTCATTGTGCGCTGCTGGACCACCATGGTCTGACCTCCACTTGTTGCAAGTGTACGATGCTGCATCATCGCAGCAGAATGTACTCCATTGGACATTGCTTGCCGCTGCATAACAGTGGCTTGCGTCATACCTCCGTTGAGTCCTGTACTCATGCTCCTATGCCGCATTATGGTGGCTCCACTTGGGTGCTGAGCGATGTGCACTGATGAGCTTGTCAAGACTGTAGGCCCATTTATTCCTGAAAGCAAAGACTGTAGCAATCATGGTTATTGGAGAGGAATATAGTATTTAGAATACATCTAAAAGCAAAATAAGGCACTTTACAAACATCCTCATGTACACTCTTTAAAAAACAGTTAAGGAACAGTAGCTGGGGAAAAACCAAATATTTCAAAAAACTATATTCCATAACCAATTAATCGGAAATTGATTTTAGTTTTTCATGAGCACACACTCAATATATGTTGCATGTGTAACTATCAGAGTGTGACACTAGTACTAAACACAACAGACACACTGAAAAAAATTATGCTGTCAAAATTTTGGTGGTTTTAAAATCTGAGAAAAGGAAAATACTAATCCAAAAACAATGTATGACTTGGGAGACTATAGTGTTGGTCTCAAGCCATACTCAAAATTATTATTATAAACAACACAACACACTCCGCAGACTTCTATCATATTATGAACAGACCAGAACAAGTTATAATTCTACGTCTCAGAACAGGACACAACCGACTCCGCAGTCACATGTATACAAAGTTCAAGATTGGCAACACAGCCATGTGTACATGTGGACAGGCAGCACAGAGTGCCAAACATATACTTCAAGAGTGTTCTGAGCATGAAATGCTGAGGCAGACATATTGGCCAGAGGAAACAACACTGGAATCAAAACTCTATGGGAAACTGTATGAACTACAAAAGACAGTGGGTTTTATTAAGGATACAGAATTACAGATATAGACATGTTTCAAGTGAACGAAAGAAGAAGAAGAAGAATCAACACAACTGCTGCATAACCAGTACACAATAATATGCTCCAATGACAAAAGCTGATCTCTGTGGTTAAAGGAAGAGCTATTGCGTGGTTGCAGGAATGCATTACCTTCCAAAATATTGCTCAATGGCTTGCAGTTATTTTCAGACTTCAGCAGCGCTTTGCCCAGAATGGGATCATCGAGGCACAGCAGCTCATAGGTCGTCCAGAGTCATTAAACTTCGAGAAGATTGCTAATGAAGACATTCTGTGAAGACTTTAGTGGTGACGCTGTCCTCGAACGTAACCGATATGGCGAGGATCAGTGATTATTTTTCCCCCACACGTTCTCAGACTCACACCGGATCTCTCTTATAGCAGGACACTGGTCATACAAGAATTCCAGTCAGATGTGGGAAGGGAACAGAAATGCATTGTGTTGCTGTTTCATTTGCGCCAATGCACGACACATCAAACTTTGGCGTTAGTAACGAATACATTCAGTGATTTTAATCACTTCTACTGAATGATAGACATCTGTAACAATATTAATGGCATAGTATGCAAGCCGTAAAGGAGAACGAGTTCCGACACCTGCCAGCTGGTCATTTCGGTCAAAGATAATGGTGGTCACAGGTTCATGACCTTTTTTTGGTCACCATCACTGCTGCCAAAAATCACCACAATCATTGATGATATGGGGAGGCCTTAGCTTCCTAAACAGAACTTCTTCCTGTCATGTGATTCGGAATCAGAATGGTGACACTACCATGGCAAGCTACTACTGCTGCTTGCTGTCCCAGCACTGTGAGTCTATTGTGTGTGATTTTGCAGTCCATCAAGATGATAATGCAATACCACACTATTCTAGTGCGGTAAATGCTTACAGACAAAAGTTAATGGCGGTCACAGGTTCATAGCCTTTTTTTTCGTCACCATCTCTGGTGCCATAGATGACCACAATCATTGATGATATGGGGAGGCATTACCACAATTATTGACGATATGGGGAGGCATTAGATTCCTAAACAGAACTTCTTATTATCATGCACTGCACTACAAGTCTATTGTGTACCATTTTGCAGTTCTTCAAGATGATAATGCAAGACCACACTATTTTAGTGCAGTAAATGCTTTACTGTGTATACATTGAGAATTGCTCAATTGCAAACCTCCAGCAATTGTAGAGTTCTAACATACGCTGATGATATCCTACTATACAACATGGGCAAGAACAGAACAGATATCGCTGACTGTACAGAATGAACTAGATCAATTGTCAATATGGCGCAGAACATACAACATTATCATCAATCTGTTAGTTGCATGGGCTCATTCATTGAAAGAGAACAGAACTTTAAATATCTTGGGATAAGCTTTGATAGAAGTCTCTCATTCAACAAACATGTCACAAATATGATTCAGAAGGCTAAAAGAGGGATCAGTGCTATCAAGGTTATGGCGACCTTCAACATGCAGCAATGGGTACTTTTTCTGCTTCTGCAAGTGATGGTGCTATCTGTCATAGATTATGGCCTCGGCCTACTAACACTGTCACAGACACAAGTCGATAGATTCAAAAAAGTCCAAAATGAGGCAATGAGAGCAGTACTGGGATGTACTAGAGATACACCCCTCTTTGCTATAAGATTTCTGCTTGATCTCCCCAGCATTAGAGTGTGACATCAGGTAGCACTAGTTAGGTCATACCTTAAAGTGACAGAATAAAATCACCACCCATTACACCAACGTCTAGATGATTCAAAGGGAAAACGAATCAAGCGTGACAGATCATGGATTGTAGAGGCCGAAGACACTGAAGAATATGTTATGTTATGTTATGTTATGTTATGTTCCTCCAGGGCCATAGGCGGCGCATAGGGCAGAAACCATAGCTTTCCATTTCTGTCAGGTTGCCAGGTCTTTCAATTGTTGCGTGTTGTTTAGGTTCATTGACATGCTGTCTCTTTTAATGGTTCTTCGTAGAGTTTCTCTAGGTCTCCCTTTTCTTCTTACTCCAGGTGGCACCCAATATAGTGACTGCTGGGGAATTCTTAGGCTGTTCATTCTGAGAACATGGCCGATGTAAGTCCAACACCTTTGTCTAATGAAGGAAGATATATAGGTTTGTTTGCTTTCCTCTCTTATGGTAGTGTTAGATTTAAAGTCACTCCACTTAACATTCAGAATGGTACGTAGGCATATGTGAATGTGAAGAAATAGGAAAGGGAAGTGAATGGGTGGAGGTAGACACTGATAAGAAATCACTGACTAAAGTAATAATACAACTAGATAAAGTGTGTCGAAACTGGACGGCAGTCAGGGATCAGGATACAGTGCACGAACGTGCCGAACTACACTCGAAACCAGAAGACATAATTATTTACACAGATGGCTCCGTTAACAGAAACACAAATAAAAGCAGTTGGGGTTTTGTTGCCTACAGAAACGGCGTGAAGTTGGTTGAGAAATCCAGCAAATTCCACTGTTCCATCTAGCATGAGGATGGAGACAGAGGGAATTAAAGCAGCACTCAATTGGTTGATAACTAATACATCAACACACACGGTAATACTCACAGACTCTCAAAGCATGCTGCGCAAAATAGAAAAGTTCATGCTAAGAAAAGAATGGTGGGACTTATTGAACATCTCAGTTGTCCAGAGCATTACATGGATATACTGCCCTGGTCATGCTGGGGTCAGAGGAAACGAGATAGCCGACTTATTGGCAAGCAATGCTGCCATAGACGGCACATTGCTGAGAAGAGATAAAGCAGACTTAGTGAAGGCAGTAATAAATTCATTTCAAGATGTAGATGATGTCAATGAGGTTGAAAACGTACACATACAGAGCATGTTAGAAATGGGAGTATCTAGAGGTAAGGGAAGGAAAAGTAAATCTTTTGGAAGGCCCCGAAGATCACACAATCAACATCTGACCGGGACTCTGAGTCTATATACACTAGGATGGCTGCTGGAGCGGAGGGTAGAGCACTTATAGATGTCCAGTGTGCTGTAAAGCCTATTTCTTATCAAGAATCAAGAAAGTAAATGCTTTTTTGCAATACATGGGTGTCTATAGAGTGGATTGGCCCATAAGAGTTCTGATATGAATCAAAAAGAACATCTTTGAGACAAGCTTGGATGACAAGTTAAGCAGCATCAACGATCTCCTGCAACTCTATGTACACCTATTCTGTGTGGGCATCTTTCATTTTGTGTGGGCATCTTTCATACATCTATGCTTCGATTTTGTTTTATGTGTGTCTAAACTTTTTTTAAAGGCTATATATTCTTATTTTCTTCTTTGGTGATAATCACCGTCAGGTTGGGACACTGGATTCTATGATATAGGCTGCTGTTTGTTTTAGAATTTCTGCTGTGCCATAGTTTCTCTTTGGCGCTGGTTGGAAGGCTATATACAGATTCTGCCCCTGTTTCTACAACAAGGATAACATATAAACGTTCATCTTTGGTACATGTCACTAGTTAATTATTGAATAGTTTATATCCTATATATATATATAACAATAGCAACACTATTTACCTTCCATGCATGTTGTAAGAGGCAACTAATGAGGTTATATGGTGGAGTTGTCTGTCCATCTCATATAGGGTCAAAGTGACACAAAGCCATGCTGAAGTCGTGTGTGTCAGTCTGAAAGACGTAGATATCACAGCAATGCTGTAAACCATAACACAATTCATTCCATTCTGCTAATCACAACATCCTGCGAATCTGCAGGATGTTTGAGAATAAACGCAGAAGAAAAAAAGAGGATATAGGACAGTGTTATTCAATCTACTATTGGTGGGAATTTTTTAGCTGCCACTAATACATCCAACTGCATTGCCAGTACAATGTGAACAATCAGCTTTTGAACCATGAACTAATTTGACGGAGTTTACTTTACATGGTGGGTCCACTATCTACTCTACCACTGAGCCAATATGTCAGTTATGTAGCCATACTAAAACTTACAATTACATCTTCTGCTTCTATGTCTAACTTCTGCAGGTTAGCAGAATGTGGTCCAGAGAATGGAACACATTATCATTGTTTACAGTTGGCTGTGATATCTGCATCTTTTAGCCTGACACATCTGATTTCACCATCTTACAATGAAGCCAAATAGTTGTCTGTAGGACAACAATGTCAAATACTCTGATATCAGTTACAATAATACTGTCAGCATACATGACAATAGCAATGTGCTTTGAACTGCTACCAACTATTATAGTGTGTTATACAGTTTACAGTTTAAAGACTCCCTTTTACACCAACTGTTTGTTATAGAGGAAAATAACAGAAAATTTTGACATATCAATTCATACCTTGAACCATAGCTGCACCAGCATACATTGAAGGATTGATGCCTGAGACATACGGAAGAGAACAACCAGCGGGCATAAAAGGAGCCATTGCTGACTGCCTGGCTGCTGTGGACTTAAATGTTTGGTCCCCTGTGCAAAGTGCTGCTTTGTGTTCATCTTCATGGACAGACCATGCTGGACTAGAAGATAGTGATGAACTGGTACTAGTCACTGTCTGATCTTTAGTAGAAGATATAAATGCTTCAGACATTGTATTCTGTGTAGCTGGATATGTTTCACCGCTTGATATCTGTGAACTACATATTATAGAACTGTCATCAGATTTACTGATGGAATTCCAGTCACCTGTAACATTGTCAGTCCCATACGGTGAAACTGTTGACATTGCCACCAAATCATCAATAACTGCGGTTTGGTAGTGGGAAGTCATAGAATTCTCATCATAGCTTTGGTAAATGTTGGGGCTTACAGAAATGCACGGGACTTCATCTTCATCTAATATTTCTGTATCCATTTCCTCCGTATCTCCGCTGGTATGCTGTCTATATGATGAAACATCCTTTTCAGTAGGAGTCTGTTTGTATGTTAACATATCTTCACTGTCAACAGTTTGTTTATAATGAGATTCAGTCTCTGCTGTTGGCAAATCGTTGTACTCACTATTATTAGGTATAAGTTGTTTATACCCATCATTATCTGTCACTTTATGCTCTTCAAGTGACTGGGTGTATTCTGATTCCACTGCATTAGTTTGATTAATGGAATAGATAGTTTCATTTGAAGCTGCTTCTGTGAAATAATTTGATTCTTTAGAAAAAGAATCTGTTTTATCCTCATCTCTTCTCAATAACTTGGAACCAACAGAATTTGTGCATATTTCTGAGATCTGAGATGAGTCGTAGTGGTCAACAGTGGACTGTGATGTTTGCAGGTTCTGAAGAGTCAACCCTGAGTGGCAATTTACGTTATCTGATGACAGATAACGGTCTTCTACTTGTCCATTTTGAGCATCACTAAACAGATGAAAGTCATTGTTTGAATACAATTCTGATGGGCAATAATCAGCAGAATTGTCAGATGGCAAATACTGATGAATAGTAACATCCATGTTATTGATACTATTATCTGTGGATTCATTTGTTTCAATGCATGAATTCTGTTCAATATTATTTCTTGAAGGCAAAGAACAGTTTCTGCTGTTAACTGAAAGTTTTCTAGACTTGTTTGTAACTGAGTTTTTCATATCACAGATAATATTTTTGATTTCATTCACACAATCTGTAGATAGCTTGGGATTCTGATGTTGACTGATATTATTTGAGCAGCAAATGAAAGGTGTCACTGTTTCCACATTCACATACTCAATACAGTCTACTGGTTCAAGCATTTCCTTGCAGTCTAAATTAGTTAAGAAGTCATTTCTTTTATCACAATGACACTCTGAAGTATTAATGTTCTCATCAGCCAACTGGTCAGTTTGGCTACTAAATGAACTCAATCTCTGATCACTATTCAGTGGTTCCAAGTCTTCATCGGACATGTGCTCACAACTATCACTGGATAGAACTGAAGTTTCACTAGAAGATTTCAACTCTTCTGATACGACACATGTTGAAATCTCAGCACTTTGAATGCTGTACTCTACATCTGTCTCATAGAAGTCTTCACGTTTCTCTGCTTCTGTGCAAGGTTTAGCTTTCAGGTGACTTAAACAGATCTTTGAGGACTCTGGAGATACATTTTCATGCACGCTGCCTTCACAATAGATAACAGGACTATAGGTTCCTGCTGGGCTGTAAGTAAGAGATCTAACTTTATTAGCTGGAGTTACTTCAGTAGCATAGTCAGGTGATACTTCAGTGTTGTCAATATCTTCAGCATCATAAAACTCGGACATATCAGTTTCATTTGTGCTGTCTTCTTCCTGCAGAAAGATATTTAAAAAAAAAAAAATAATAAGACATAGATAATATGAACAATATTTTCAGGACATACTGGAATATGTGATATTCTTGATTCTAATCAAGGAAAATGTTCTTATTTCTTTCTTTGCATCCACTGTCATTAAATCTTTAGAAACCCAAGATCACAAAATATCAGTCTCTATATGTAAATGCATATAGTCTCTCCACAGACCAAAATTATTGTATCACAAAAACAGTATTCCATATTAATGGTTGGTTGGCTGCTGATCCAGCAGTCCATGGGCTCATGCCCTTTGACCCATCCCATATACATATAATCAATTGTCTTATTCACAAATATAGTTAACATCATGAAGTATGCATTGCGTTGTACGAAGATGTTTTTCTCAAAATGGTACATGTTTGTTGATATTTTGTGTTTGTTGTCAGTAATTGTTTACAAAATGAAACAATGTGCTACTCTGTGATATAACTGTTCTATAAAAGGCTAATGGACTGAACAAGATGTTGAGCTTGTGCTAGACAATTCAGAGGATGATTAATAAGATTTATATGGTTATGCTAGGCTGAAATATGCAAATAGTGCATCTCTGCTGTAAAACTAGCATCACATTCTATTTCAAGCCGGCCAGCTCACTTCACACATAAATTTGAAATTATTTGAGAGTGAACGCAGAAAAACAAGATTTAGTTAATGAATATTCTTTAAAAAATGACAAGACATTGAATAGGGAAATCATTTTCATATTGACATCTGTGCATTAAATTGACTAATAATCAAAATATATACATGATCAATCCTGAGGCACTCAGATAGGATGAAAAGTGATATATCCTACTTTGTGTAACGCATAGATTTGAGTCAAAGTGACTGAAAAGCCATGATGAAGGTAGATGTTGGCACGCAAAGCGTTGATATCATAGTCAAGCTGTAAACTACAACACATTCCACAATTTAGACTACTTCTTACTAACTGGCAGGAGTTTGTGAATGAGAATGAAGAATATCAAGCACAAACAATATTTGCTATAATTCAACAAACTTTAACTAATGTGAAACCCTAACCACCATCCATAAAAACAATTAGCATGTAAACATGCATGACAACTCATATAATATTGCACGGAATCAAATTATATTGATAAATTCTTACATTGCATTATTTAGAATCAGACTTATTGTAATAAGTGGATGATAATGTATGAAGTAATAGGACATTTTGTAACTATAGCTCTAACAACGTGAAAACATTTCTAACATAAGTATTTTCACCTTTAATTTTTGTATGCTAAAGGGTCAGAAGTACACTGATTCTGGTTGTCATTTTATTATCTGCCAAAGATGGATGTGTCAGACCATTGGAACAATTTAAATGATAACACAACACATTTTTCATTCAGTGGACTACATCCTGCTGAAAATCTCGTAGGACCATTGTTCTGCTAAAAGAGAAATCCAGCAGAAGTTTGAAGATGAACGCTGAAGAAGATTGTATGACAAATATCTTAGTAGAGAATTCCATGGTCCTGATATAACCAAATTGGAATTCACACTTAAAAGAGAAGTGCCTAAATAAATAGATGTGATTTTAAGGATTAAAAATAGAAAGTAAGGGAGAAGAAAGTAACAGGATTGTGATATCAAACTTACGAGCAAATGTGATTGTTAACCTCAAACTGAATACATGCCCTCTCCACCAAGTGTTTCCTTAATTGAACAGTATTAAACCAAATACGATGTTTTAAGGGCATAGAGAATAGACTTCATTGTACTCGATTTATCCTATATGTACTCCGTCCATCTTTACTTCACCTGCCAAAAGTACCATTTCAGCATGTAACTCCGTAGCTTCACGTAATTCCCGGGAAATCCTAAAAATCAATTTTTAAAAAGACATCGCGAGCGGAATTCAAATTTGCGGTCTCTTGAGCACATAGTGAACTTCTTAGCCACTCCACCAGAGAGATTCCTTGTATTAAAACTATTTTATTGTGATTTAATAGCAGTATGAAATAACAAGTCAGACCCATAATTCATTTAATGGAGGATATTTTACGCGATGCTTTACTTGAAAACTGATACTCCAAATGAAACTGAATAATCAGTTGAGAACAAGAATTCTATTTAAGCAGTACAGTGCTCCTAATCTATTTCACACTATGTTGAGTTACTATTTTTAGCATGGACTAGGCATATCTTACTAACTGAAACTGCCAAATTATATTGACAACCAAACACTAATTTTTCACACAATATCTCTTCATTAATTGCCATAATTTCATACTCTTAATAATTACAACGGTGTCACATGAAAACATGATGAATAAATATTTCGCTTACAACGGATTTATTAATTTTAGTTTGTCATCTGCAGCATATAATAGATCAGATCAACTCTAACTGTTCCCTGTTTACTAAAACATATAAGTGTTTCCCATGACCATGTGATATCATTGGTGGGCGCAGTGAAAGGATACTGTGAGGCCACTTTAAACTCTTCATTGAGTGAGGAAATAGTTCTCCTGCTTACGCAACAACAAAATCTAATACTTTTACATCCCATGGTAATTAAACATGTAAAAACAGATTTACTAAGATTACGGTACTCAGGGATTCAGCTTTCCCTACAGGTTCAATGGCCAGTCACACCCTACTGGTCATGTTAATTTAATATAGGATAAATATATGTAAAATTATAACATTATTCCCCACTTCAGTTAGAATAAAATGTAACTGCCCACAGGTCATTTCTACCTCATCAGCAATATGAACAGAAATATGATATGTATATCATTAATATGACTTAAAAACTAGTAGCATCTCATCAGAAGAGCAACTACAAAGACAAATAGATTACATCAAACATGCCAAGCCTTTAACATGAAAATAAATATAAAGAAGACCGAAGTAATGAAGATAGGAAGTACAGAAAGAAACACCACCATATATATTGGAAACAACAGACTTAAACAAGTGACAGAATTCACATACCTAGGATACAATATAACAACAGATGGCAGGAGCAGCATAGAAATACACAATAGATGTAGTAAAGCATACCAAGACCTAGGACAAATAACACTAATATTCAGAAACAAAAATGCAGATTTAAACCTCCAAAATAACACTATTTAAAATGATTATTATGCCAACGCTGTGTTACCGAAGCTAAACATGAATAACAACACACAAAACAAAGGTAAATTTGTGACAGCTGAATTGGCATGCTTATGTAGAATCCTAGGAATATCGCTAAGAGACAGAGTGAGAAATGAGGACATTAGACAAAAAACATGCTTCCCCAAATCTTGGAATTTATAAAGAGACAAATCACATGGTTTGCACACATCAGAAGACTACCATCAGACAGCATACCACAGAAATCTATGCTACACAGATACAGTAAAGGCAGACCTAGAGGCCGACCACGAAAACGAAGGAACACAGAAATATAAGAGGCAACAACTCCACAATATACTCAGCACACAAGAGGGCCATCTCCAGAAAACTCTTCTATCCCTGACGCGAAAGGCAACAAAGGGTTTAGCGAATAGAAACACTAATAATGATTTAGCCTGACTTACCTTCCACAGAGCCATCTCCACATCTTTCCCTCCAAAACTCATGGGGTATTGTTTTTTTAAGACCAAGGAGACGTTGGACTGACAACATTAAAGATAACATGAATGTGTCATTGGAAAATGCAAGCCCAAGACAGAAAAGGGTTCAGAGAGTACATAGAGAAGACAACATTCTGGAGAGAATACGTCACATGACATACAATGGACGTAATGAATGGTCATTTTCACTTGTGATGGACGAACATTAACATACTAATTAGCACAATGTGTGTAATCCTAAAAATCAAAGCAGGTGTTTCGTGCAGGTGATGGATTAATTTGTCGGAGAGCTATAACACGGCCCTCAGTGCAGTCACTTTCAACTTTGCTCCCAGATATGCGCGTACAGAGTAAACTAAATTACCTTGCGAAATAATTAATAAAAGTAGTTACTCAAATTATGAGATATATCAGATATCAAACCCAGATATGGGGTGCAAAGGGAACGAGATGCTCTCGGCAGACCTAGGGTTAGCAGATAACCAAGATCCCAAATGTTACACCTCGTGGTGCACCCTGGAAACAAAAATACAGCAGCTCGAGCTGATTCTGGCCAAATCATTTG
The DNA here is from genome assembly GCA_034231615.1 of Meghimatium bilineatum. NCBI lineage: Eukaryota > Metazoa > Mollusca > Gastropoda > Stylommatophora > Philomycidae > Meghimatium > Meghimatium bilineatum. Next base: position 17,264,532 of record CM067311.1, on the reverse strand, counting down.
GGGATCGTGTCCAAGAATGTAAAGGTAGCAGATGGAAAGAGATTTAACAGCATGAGTGACAGACATTATCTCTGACACCACCAGCATCAACACATGCAGCAGCACCATCGACACACAGTAACTCTAGCCGGTCCTGTCCTAACATTGGAGGGGCGACGAATGAAACAGACAGGAAAAGGTAGATGCTTTGCGAGAGACGAATGGATTTCATATTGAGTACAAAGAAATGGCAGAACAGCGCAAGAGGGCAGTGCCAACAGAAACAAAGAATAGATTTCATAATGAGTACAATGAAAGGGCAGAACAGAGGATAGCACCAAGCAAACAGAAACTAAAAACGTACCAAGGAAATCGGAACTACAAGCTCTGCTAGCTTGAAGCAAACTTCTAGTTACATGTGCTCCATATAGGCAGAGACCCAAACCCAAACATGGGCGCCCGGCAAAGCAAGAAGACCTAGCATAACTCTACTGTCAAGCTTTCCTATACCGGAAGCATGCCCGCAAAGAGAAAGGGTTCCGTACCCGATAGGCTCAGGCACAAAAGGGACACAGGTGTCAGCCCTGGTCAAATTCTACTGTTAAGCTTTCCTATATCAGAGATATACTTGCAGAGAGAAAGGGTTCTGTACCCGATAGGTTCAGGCGCAAATGGGAGACGGTCGCTCAGCTCGAGAACACCTTGCTCTCAAACGTGTGGTGTGAGACTCGAACTTGGGCGAGGGGTTCACGATTTCGGTGAATGACACCTCAGCTAAGAAGGCGACAGAGCCAGAGTCCAACTCTTCTGTCGAGTTCCTTCTCATCCAGACCAGGCTCGCACATGAAAAAAGGTTCAGTACCCGATGGGCACAGGCACAGAACGTCCAATTACACGAGGCAAGTTCACAGACCGTGGAACACCTCGTGCAAGATAGACGTGAACGAAAATCGCCTCGTCAAAGAGTCACTACACACGCGCGTGCCATTCGACAGATAAGCAGGCGGTCACAAACTAGGGAAGCCTACTACCTGAATTAGAGGCATGACAAAATCGGATGTGCTGGGTCTCAGATATGCAGACCACAAAGTGGCCAACCGAGGTGCAAGTAACACAGTTTTACTGTGGAACTTGCAGTACAACGTACTTCGTGCTCCCGGCGGAAATCACACGACATATTCATTGTGATTATATGAGAGCGAACGCAGAAGAAGAAACCCAGATATATAATCCGCCACTCCCATCTTTGCTCCCGGTGTGGAGTGAAATCAATTGTGAAGTGACTAATAAAATCAGTTACTCAAATTATGAGATGTCAGATATCCAACCCACGATATATAATTCAAAGTCAACAAGCACATTGTTCAACTACATACCTCCTTTCATTCTGTTACATAGAAATTCTGTACCAAGCTCTCAGTTCCATCTGTGCTGTTATACCAGGTTAAGGTATGATAAACACTACAGTGTCAGGATGCATTAATGCTTCACTTCTTCCATGGAACCTAGGAACCTACATCAGGAAATGTGTACTTAAAGAGATTCTTTCCTTGGCATGTGGTGAAATTCCCATTTTCACAATTGATGTCTGGATATTACAAACATTTGTTGACCACCAACAGATATTCTATTGAATAGCAACATTCGAGGTTACCTTCTAAGGCTGTAGAATAGCATGGATCTGTGACTTCTTTTTGGTAACTTGTATATGAGCAAGACATGCCCCATCACTGCAAACCAAGTCAGTCATAACTTCCTTGACATCTATGTACTACAACATCTGGAGCCACTAATATGAACTCAACTAATGCCTACACATTTGAGTCCAATTTGGTAGTATATCCTATCCAGGATGTAGCAATCAAACAAGCATTTTTTTTTACTATAGTGATTTTTTAGACTATAAATACATTTAGTAGGTTGCTATTGCTTTCTTGTCCTGCAGCTGGGATTGAACCTGGCACCTTGACTGCCCAAAAAATACACTCTAACCCATCCTCCAAGAAAATAGACTTAAATTGATACCCCGCCAAAGACGGATGTGTCGGGCCATTGGCGCAAGTAAAACGGCGACACAACGCATTTCCATTCTCTGGACTACATCCTGCTGGAAATATAGTAGGACCATTGTCCTGTTACAAGAGATATCCAGTGGGAGATTGAGAATGAACGCTGAAGAAGAAGAAGAAGAAATTGATCCAATACACTGGAAACTAACAGCCATGAGGTATTTTTAGTGTTTAACAAAATAACTTTTTTTTAAAACATTTTTGTGTGTGTTCACATCTAAAGAAATAGTAGCTCTAAATACATTTAAATTATAATGTGATATATTTTTTTTAAACATAAATTAAAAGAAAATGTGGTTATCACAACTTTATTTTTATTTTTTTTAATTTGCTTTTATTTTTGTTGAAAAATAAATTTTAATAATAAAATATAATTTCAAAATTATAATTTCAAACATTAATTGTAAACTTACCAAACTTCCGAATGAATAACTGTCACTCAAATTGTATCAGTTTTGTAAATAATCCAATTACAAATACAGAAATGTTTCATATATAGGCATAGTGCTTCAATTATTTTAGTTATCCCCAAATAATCTGACCTGTTTTCTGAGATCAGAAAGTAGATCTAAGACTTCGAACGAAATTTTTGTAAACTTTGTCTTACAATTTGCATAAATTTGCTTACGTATTTAGGTATGTTGCCAGTTATTACCGGTTGGATTTCAATAATTAATGTGATGAAAGTAAATAAAATAGTTATACTTTCAAGAAACAAGTTTGTTTGAAAATATATATAGAAAATATAAGGAAACATGGCATCACATGCCACAAATGTCCAAAACTTTTCAATAACTTACAAAGTTGATATCATAACCCATGAAAATCATGTCCGAAATAATGTGGCCATATTACACTTTCCATCAGAACCATCCATCCGTTGATACAAATACCGAAAATGATTAAATAGGAAATTCAGCATCGCTTTATCAGTGGTCCATTATTTGTAATGGCATCATAGGATCAATTAAAAGGCGTAGGGAAAGAGTTTAACTAACCTCACAACATAAAAATATGTAGCAAAGGTGCACATGTCATCTAAACCATGCACAGATCAGCCAATCACTGACTGCCTCACTTGTTACCCATGAACAAGGAATATAAGATACATTAAAACATTTTTTGTGTGTTCGTTTTCAAACTCCCACCGAATCTCACGTGTAACAGGACAATGATCCTAATATATTTCCAACATGATGTAATCTAGGGAATGGAAATGTGTTGTCGCTGTTTTATTTGCGCCAATGGTCTAACACATCCGACTTCATATTTTAGACATACAAACACAAAATCAGTTATTTAATAGCCCCCTGTTGTGTTTTGTAGAAATGTTTTTGACCTCATACTACAAGATGGGGTATCAAACTCTCCTTAGACATTTATAACATACATGACAGATTACACGTCTGACCTTATAGAACCTTTAATACGTCACAGTACATTCAGCCCTAATTATATAAGTGTGTTTACACATTACACACCGCCCTTGTGTTGCCGGATCCCGAAAGGGGAGCAAAGAATAGCAACACTGTTCACCTTCCACGCATGTCGTAAAAGGCGACTAAGGAGGTTATGGGATGGAGTTGGTTGTCCCATCCCATATAGGGTCAGTGACCCAAAGCCATACTGAAGTCGAATGTGTCAGGCCGAAAGGCACAGATATCGCAGCAATTCTGTAAACCATGACATAACGCACTCCGTTCTCCGGACTACATCCTGCTAATCTGCAGGAGTTTGAGAACGAACACAGAAGAAGAAGAAGAATACATATTACACATAGGAAGAAAATAGTAATATCAGGAGGAAGAGAAGAAAAAAATATGAAAAAGAAATGGAAATCTAACGGTAGGTTTCCACAGTTTCATTAATCCAGAATTATAACTGTAATAAAGTTTAATATATTTTCCCTCTGCCTTGACTTGCGCTGCAGTACTCTCATTACATGTATTGTCATATCATTCTGTCGAAGACAGGTGACTCGGTCCTTTAGAGCAAATAAAAGTGACACAACCTATTTCCATTCTCTGGACTACATCTTTCTAGAAATCTAGTAGGACCATTGTCATGCTACAACAGATGGAATGGAGGTGCAGGTGTATATATAGAATATCCACACTAGAGATACGATCAGAACACCAACAGGGAAATTCTATAATAATTATGATGCAGAAATCCAGGCAATGTGGGTGGCTACTGAAAAACTGCTGGATTCCAACCCTGGCCCACAGCCTGTGGTATTCCAGACAGATGCAATGTCAGTGCTTCAAGCTCTCCAGATTGGAAAACTAACATAATTACAAAAACTATGTAATGAACTGTCTTGTCAATATAGGGTAACTATCCAGTGGATACCCACTTGTGGAATACCAGGAAATGAAAAAGCAGACCAATTGGCTACGGAAAGTGCTGCCGAAGACCAACCACATGTACAGATCACCTACCGTCAGAAAAAACATGATCCAGTCAATAAAAAAGCCACAAACACCAACACAAGATGACTATTACATTATGAACAGATCAGAACATGTAATTCTACGCCTCAGGACAGGACACAACTTACTCCGCAAGTCACATGTGCACAAAATTCAAAATTGGCAACACGGCCATATGGACAGGCAGCACGAGAGTGCCAAACATATACTTAAGAGTGTTCTAGTATGAAACGCCGAGGCAGACATATTGGCCAGAGAAAACAACACTGAAATCACAGCTCTATGGGCCACGGAACTACAAAAGACATTGAGTTTTATTCGGGAGACGAAATTACTGATATAGACATGTTTCAAGTGAATGAAAGAAGAATTGTCTTGCTACAAGAGAGATCCAGCGGGAGTTTGAGAATTAACGGTGTGAAATAAAATAATCATTCTTTCAGTCTTTTCTGTTACATTTCACTTTGATCAAGTATTTTTTTCTACATCAATAGAAGTAGTGTATAACGTCTACATAAATTGTAGAAGTTTATAACATCTGCATAAATAGTAGCAGTTTATAACCTCTACATAAATATTAGTCGCTTATAACTGCTACATAAATAGCAGTCGCTTATAACTTATACATAAATAGTAGTCGCTTATAACTTCTACATAAATATTAGTCGCTTATAACTTATACATAAATAGTACTAGTTTATATATTATTATAGCTAACATTAAATATTAGTAATCACATTCATGTGAGAATTATAGTGTGGTCCATACTAGAAAATTGTGTGTTACGCTTAATCATTTCTAAACTATGTACAATAAGTACATTCTGCCAAAAAATGTGACAAACCCAGAAATTTACAAAATAAACATTTATATAGATATAAATATTTCTACATAAATAGTAGTGCTTTAAATATAAATAGCGTTTTCTACATAAATAGTCTCAAGCTTAAACAAGACTGGGCCCTACATAGTAGAGAGAGGAGTGTGTTTAACCAGCAGGCTACTGGAATGCATGTTAACCCGCTCCCTGCGGAAGCAGCCTTTAGGATACGAAGGAAAGTGTCTACCGTGTTGCGGAAATCTCCTTAAAGTGTGCTTGTTTAAGTATGTGTATATTTTTTCCCTGAAAGAACCTCAATGTTATAAAATACTCTTATTGGCTAGTCCAAGCTATCATCAGGTCAATTCCAAATCAAGGCTTTGAAATTGGGCATGCGTGTAGTTTCATTTCAATAGTTTTTCTCTAACCACAATATCTAGGCCTCCAAATATATTGAAGCGAAAACTCAATGAATCAGATATTTATGCGCTTTTGAAAGAAAGTTTTTCTTTTAGTTCTAGCATTAATTTATCTGATGTAGAAAGTGTTAATTTGATTTGTGATAGTATTAGTATTCGTGATTTGGAGGATATAGAATTAGATTCAGTAATCTGTAGACCACGTGTTTCAAATTCGTGATACAGGTAAGGTAAATATTTTTGTCTTCTGTCAATAATAGTTTAAGATTCAAAACATTGATCATGCAAAGGTTTTCAGAGACTTTGAATGTGTATGACATGATACTATTATACAAGATATTTGTGATGTGACAAATAAATATGTTGAGAAGCATATTACTGGTAGGAAAAACTTTGCGCCTGAAAAAAAACAGGTTATTATGATTAGGTCTATTTGTTTTACATGTTTATTTTGCGAGACGAATGTATATTAAGGTTTTCCCGTCTCCTACATAATATAAAGAAATATTATTCAAAAATGCATAAATTAGAGTATACACCTAATGTATATGCCTACAAGAATAATAGGTCTACATTCCAATTCTTTAATATGAGAATATAGTTGGCAAATTGGTTAGAGGACAAATATTTAACAGCCCTTGAAATTTCCCCGTACTGTAGATACGACTTATGCTTTTTACTGAGCGCAGCTAAGGGGTTAACTTTCAATACCTGCTAGGGGAATATGAGCACCTGTGAATTTACCCAGAGTGCAATGATATCAGCTCATAAATAATGCTTACATGTATTTTGTATTTTGATAAAGGCCTTTGCACAAAACATAATTTGTTGTACTTTATATACTGTTAATTAATATCACAACACATCAAAACCATGTCAAAAGCAGAATACTTTATATACTGTTCTAAAAAATAAGCGCAACATTATTTCAAATTTATGCAAAATATTTTATTTTACAGAATTAATGTTTCAACCTCGGTATGGAGAAACTTGTCTCTAACTAAACCCGTCTCCAGTCATTACCAATGGTCCATTGATGATGCTGGTTCGCCCACTGCAGTTGGTTCTGGCGATGCTGGTCCATAAGAACCGCATCTCTGTAGGGTCTTCTAGCTGAAAGACCAGCCCCCTGCAGCCAGTTCCTGGCCAGTGATCTCAAATTCAACGAGCTTATGGCATTGACTGACTGTGGAGGAAGCAGATGCAAATCAATTCCTGAGGTGAGGTAGCCATATGAAGCAGTCTTCAGATGGAGCTGTGACTGGATCTTCCACTGCTCAGCTCGTCTGCCACTGAGCCAGTTTGTTGAAATCGCCTCCAAAGAAGCCTATTGGTACTTCTAACCACATTAAATTGTCTGGCCACTATAATTTAAGATTTCCAGTCTGTAAATGTCCAATGATGTTGTATCGTTCTTCTGTAGTGAGATGAGCCTAAGTACACATTGAATTTTCAACTGAATTTTTGTAGGACTGTCAAGCTTTTATAGGCATTCAATACTATGGTCAGAAAGTTTTGTGCTCAGTAAGTTTCATGGGATTCTCATGAACCTATCACAAGTTATTGCCAAAAATCTGTTGACCTTGATCTCTTTCGTGACCTCACAAATCATGAGACAAGTACAATTCAGGTAACAATAAGTTAATGACCAAGGGACACAGTCGATAGGATGGATGACTCCATTCAGAGAACACCTTTTATAAAAGAAACTCCTATAAAAGTAACTCCTTTTTTTGAACAGCGTATGTACTACTATGAAGGGAAATCACTTTTTTTTAAAGTCACAAACTAATGTGGAAAAAGAATAGAAAATATAATACATGCTTTTTAAAGGTTGGATTATGAAGTTATAAACATTCGGTTATGTGATCAATGTGTGACAGATAATAATTACACCGGTAGTTAATGTTAATGCAGCACACATGATAAATGGCAAGTGCGCTCCAAGGAATTAACATTGTGCATCTGCGCATTGGGGGGGGGGGGGCGCATGCCCAAAAGGACTTACTGTTAGAAAAACTTATCATGTGAAGCTTAACATAACTCGGTAAATCAATTTTCACAAGGATACGCATCACTTGCGGATAGTGCGTGACCTGTCATCCTGATAAATTTGCAACATAAGCAACTGCACAGCAGGTAGAGAAAATGATTTGGGCTGCAAGGGCGGATAACAGTAGACAGTGTAGCAACCACATTATGGTGTACTCATCATTCATCCAACAGAATAATGCATGAGCAATAGACATTCTGGAAAGTGTGCTCACATTGGTTACCCAGAGGATGTGACGTGAAAGATTTTTATGCTGCGGATCATTGCACTGATAAATGAATGGGATGAGTGAATCAATGTGGTGGAAACTATGTGAAGAAATAGAAGAGAAATATCAGTCTAAAAGTATATAATTATGTTTGTATCAAATTGAATTAACCTTTACCTTGAATGAGGATTTGACATTTCATTGTTCCTTCCACGTGTTATAGTCTTTCTCCTTTTTCTTTTTTCCTTTTTCCATGTGGGTTTTAGAACTTGATGTATGTCACATTGATCTTGCGCAAATTTTTAAATTTATATTTGTGTCTTTTTAGATCTTTTCATGATTTCATGAATAATGAATACAACATACCACTTCAAACCTATTCAAAGCAGGTATCCATTGATGAAGTTAGTTTTTTTTTTTATCTTTTTCATTATTGTAGATTTTTCTGAGCCATACAACATTGCAAATTTAGATTAAACCAAACGTAGCCGTAATATTATATTTGTAAATAATACAATGAGTTCAAAATATCTAAGGTTAGGGTTACCGCGTTTACCCATCTACGGTGCCAGGTATATTTAAAATATTACTACCTTATCACAAAATTCAGTTATAATCAGCATCAGATAACCAATTGACTTAACCTTCAAATGCTGACGCTTACAACAGCTGTATCCCTGTATTCTAAGAGAGCGTGTATTGAAGATCAAAGGCAAATAATTATGTCAAAATTCAGTGCCGGAAACAGAGGCAGCAGGAAAATAAATAGTGGCTATCACACCCTAGCTTTAAACCGTAACGCTGTGTAATAAACACCTTTTACTTGACAAATGAAGACAAACTATAACAATAAGTCGGTGTCATTATTTCACAACACATTTCGAACGAGTTAAATTCAATTGATATTATATTCCCATATAGTAGCCAATGTGGGGGGATTTAAAATTCAAGTACCGCAATCTGTAAATATGATAAAGCTTACCTGAATTCCAGAACTGTATATTATCAATCTACGGTACACATGACAACAATAACAACAAAGAGACACTTCTGAATGCTCGCCTCAATCTTCAAAATCCAAAGCGCGTCTTGGCAATATGTGCACTCCCAGAGAAATGATTCTGTCTTTGGAAAATCTGAAAAGTGTCTTAGTTAAGAATAAGAAAGGTAACTGGTTTCCAATATTATCACACTCATAGTCCGGCTAACTCACACAAAATGTTAACTTGAGCATGGAAGAACAAAGTATAGTCCTAATCTATATATTTTAAATGGAACTCATATGGTTGCTTGATAATGAAAACAATGGCTAAACCTGTTCACATTTTCATGGGATCATTTTGTTATGGCCACACAATCTCACATTTTTATGTTTTTATGGGACAGTCTTGTAATGACTACACCAGATCAAAACCAAAGTTTATTTTCGTTGGTGGACAATAGTGAATAACAGAGCATATAGTGACTATGTTATGAATTGACATGTTCTACCTCATGCCATCAGAGCGCTATTTCTATTTCCTTTACCCTGTAAGGTACAGAGTTTATAACGTTTGGAGTTACCAGGCATTATCAAAGTCTTTGGATAATATCAAGTGTGTTTTCAAGAGCAGATAAGATGAAGGTGTAAACTGAATGTATTTTCCTATTAAAAAGAAGACTCTATTTAATGATGAAAAGTTCATGTCTTGACTTAATTTACTTCAATATCAACAACACTGAATGTTCATTATGTGGCGACTTTAGTAGCGTATCATGTGAACACTCACCAGTGGATGACCTAAATCGTGATCAGGCTCCATTCTCGGCTGACAGCCTGTTAGGAAGTCACAAATAAAGTTGATGTCATGTTGAGACTGTCTCCAAAAGCATGACAGGGCCATTAAAGTCTACAATTACATGTAAAGTCTGATTTTATGTGATTGTACGCATATGAGGCACTATAATTTATTGGCCCACCGGGCATGAACGCAATTAGCAGCAACAGGACGTGGGCAGCATAGAGCATGGTTAGACACGTAGAAAACTATGATCATCCACTGCATCAATTTTCATTTCGAGTAGTGTCAATTCATCTTGCCACTAGTTTCAAATGAGGTCTGATAAGGTAGTGAGGTCAACACTTTGCACAGCTCTTCCTCGCTTACCTCAAAATCCCCAGTGCAAGTCATTTTCACATCCACAAAAATTCATTCATAGGGAAACGTGAAATACTCTGGTGAAACATGAATTGTGTATAGATGATGTGAGGAAGCTCAATCACTTTCATACAACTTTCAGAAAAGTTATGAACATCACATGGCAAGACAAGATTTGGATACTACTGTTACGGACAGATCTAGTGTCCCTAACATTGACACTATTATGATGTAGACATATTCGCTGGGCAGGTCATGTGGTATATATGCCAAATTGTCACCTGCCAAAGATATTTATTTCTCTATTATAAGTTGCAGATAGGCATACGATCTCACGGTGGCCAAATGAAGTGCTTCAAGGACTAGTTACAGAACTCACTGAAAGCCTTTGAAATAGACCAATATACATGGGAAGAACTTGCACAAAATAGAGCTACATTGTGATATAGTAATAAGAATCGCAGCATGTTGTGAAAGGAGAAATGTAGCAGCTAAGCAGCAGAGAGTTGCTAGAAAGTCTTGTTAGATCAAAAACCATCTACAGTGGTCACCCCCATGCCTGAATTGTCCAAAGACATTTGTGGCCAGAATTGTGAGCTAACTTAATTTCAAAAGTGGATATAACAAATGGTCATCATCACTTGTATAAACAACAACACCAACTCACATATTTATGTTTTCATGGGATTGTCTTGTCATGGCTACATGAAATAGTATGTTCCTATGTCTTCACAGGACTATCTTGTCATAGCTACACCAATTAATATTTTTATGTTTACAGGGGACTGTCTTGTCATGGCTAAATTAATTATTTTTATGTTTATAAGGGACTGTCTTGTCATGGCTACATCAATTTGTATTTTTATGTTTACAAGGGACTGTCTTGTTAAGGCTACATCAATTAGTATTTTTATGTTTACAAGGGACTGTCTGGTCATGGCTAATCAATTAGTATTTTTATGTATACAAGGGACTGTCTGGTCATGGCTACATCAATTACCTAGTATTTTAATGTGTGTTTTGCAGCCGAAGATGGATGTGTCAGGCCATTGGTGCAAATAAAATGGCGACAACGCATTTCCATTCTCAGGACTACATTCTGCTGGAAATCTAGTAGGACATGTCCTACTACAAGAGAATTCAGCAGGAGTTTGAGAATGTACGCTGAAGAAGAAGAATGTATGTTTTCATGGGTTGAACTTCTCTGTTCCAAGTATGAGTAATCAATCAATCAATAAACCCGTAACCCTTCAGGGTCGTAGGGGTACCACATAGGATGCCTCAGCACAGAGTCCTCCAGCAAATTCTATCCTCATCTATGCAATATGATGATGATGCAATAGTATGAGTAATAATGCACAGTACAAGTAGATGTATTGCATAGTTATAATTATCTAGCTACATAAATCAGATGTTTTTCTATCAATCTTGATATTTTTGGCACATTATTTTAAACGTAACATTTACATTTAGCTGTTTGCAACTGCTTTCTGGATGCCCAGTTTAAATTCAAACCCACTACCTTGGACATATAAGATCTACTCACTACCACCAGACCAAAGCCAGACCTAGCCAATAACACTTTCAAAACCTGGTATGATCACAAGCCGTGGAAGTCGCGTGGCGCAGTGGTTAGCGCATTGGCTTCGCATATGAGTGGTGCTGGGTTCATTCCCCAGTTGGGACGGAAATGTTTTTCAGATCGCAATGGCTCCCATGTCGACCCAGCCTTAAATGGATACCGGATTAATCCAGGGAGTAAAGACTTAGAGAGAGAGGAGATGGCTACCGCCCTCATTTGCAGAGCCTCTGAAATGTGAGATCGCTAACATCTCACACCCCTACGGCATTAACAAATGATATGGGTTACTTTACTTTTTACTTACTATGACCACAAGAAGATCTAAGAATCCCATATAACAACCACAGAGAATACAATAAGTAAGCTGCTGGAGAAACAACATGGTTAGTAGGTTGCCATAACTATTAGATATACACTTTTACCCCAAACCTTCGCCTGTACTAGAGGGAATACAGCTATATTTGTTCAATTTGTCTCTTGTGTTCGAAACTTCAGCCACAAACTTTGATTGGACCTTTCCTCATAGCTTAGAGAATAGTGGTGCTTAAATGCTTTTAGCCAATTTCCATCTATTCTTTTTCTGTGTTCATTCTCAAACTACCGCTGGATCTCCCTTGTAACAGGATAATGGTCCTAATAGATTTCCTGCAGGATGTACCGGTAGTCCTTAGAATGGAAATGTGTTGTGCCGCTGTTTTATTTGCACCAATGGCCTGACACGTGAATCTTCAGCGGACATCTATTCTATGCTATTCACCTTCCACTCCCTGCGAGGCATAAATCCAGGAAAAAAATCTTTCATTTTGTCCTATCCTTAGCTATAGCTTCCAGTTTTTACTATGTCTTATGGGTACAAAGGGTTTCACAATACTCTTGTGTGAAATTGAGTTAGATAACTACGGTTCCATAAGTCCCTCCCTCCTAGTGCTCTTGCTGTGTTCCTGACCAACACTAAACATATCTTTTCCATGAATGCAAGCTGTAGATGAAATGAGAAATGCCTGCAAAGAGACAATCAATATCTGACACCACTGCGTCAACACATTCAGCTGGTGGCACAGTGACACAAGACATTTGCACATTTTGTCTCGGTTGGCCAAAATGCAGAAACACTGGAGGGGCGGCCAATGTAATGTCCCATTATGGGAAGATTTCCCTAGGATATGGTGATCCTAAGAGTACACATTGAATCTGGAAACAGCAACACGCACAAAAGGACAGCAATGTGTATGTAAAACGACATAGTGGCAACGAAGCAATTGTCCAGCACGAGACCAACTGGCGGAAGTGCTGTTTATGCCCTAGAACACACAGAAGCCCACATATCCCACCACAATTGACCCCATTTGACTCCCAAGCAGGAGTCATGACTTTATTATTGGATATGTCAACTTCAACATGCATTCCTGAGTATGGGGAAAAGTTTTGAACACAACTCCACCATTGCACAAAATAAAAGCACTGAACAAGTGTCAGGGCGCACATTCTTCCTATTGCTGTCAAAGGCAATATTGATAATTGAACTCTGGGCTCTGTGGGCAAAGTAGACATGAAGCAAGTCCTTGCCTTCAAAAATATCGCAAGTCTAGACTAACTAGACTATCGCCATTGCCCAACACAGCTCATACAGAGAGAATTGGATTCAGTACCCAAGAGCACAGAGGAGAATGATGTTGTTACATGAAATTTGTTTGTCGACTGCAAAGCTCCTCATTCGAGACAGGTGCAATCTACCTACTTCTTTGGGTGAACGCAATGGCGGAGAGTCAAAACACAAACCATGTCTTGACGTTAGATTGGAAAGCCATCACAGGCGGACGAGGTGAGTGCATGAGAACTGCACTAGTCAAATTCCAAACCCTCGATGTGTTTGGCAAAACAGCAGCTCTTCTAGGAAGGTGTATCAACCCTGAATAATTTGACTGTCGCCATTGCCAGACACTGCCATATAGAAAAAACTAGGTCTGGGACCTAGGGACACGAAGGGTGGTAATGGAATAATCTTCCTACATGAGGAATAGCTTGCTGGCTATGAATAGCTTGTTTGCTGAGTTCTGGAGGAAAGAGACACAATGGGTGAACCAGGCTAACTATCAGCTCATCTTGTGACATATACCACCTCTGAGTAGAAGGCTTCTCCAATAGGCATGGCATAGCTGAAGTCTCCTGGGTATGAAAGAAAGTTCTGAGAAACCACTCCACTACAAATAGCAAGTAAGAGCAAACTGCTCATAATTTCTGAGGTTATTGACAACAGCCATGTCCTGTCTGTTCTTTTGATACAGTATTTGTATTTAACTATTTGCTTTTTGATGATCTTCTTAATGTATGTTTTATCTATCCCAAGCACTTTTTCTTTAGTTTTATGTGAACTGGTGTCTATTTAGTTTCTTGCATGAGTTCCTCATTGGTGATCTTACACCCCTTCAAACTTTCCATCTTATGAAAGTATCCATTTATGACACCGTCATTTTCTGGTTAATTCATGATATCACATAAAAGTCACATAAAAGTACAAACTTAATATTTTAGTAAAATATTCAAGAACCTTAGCAAACAATTTACTGACATGACTAAGCAGGGAGATACCTCTGTATGTGTCACAATCTTGTTTGCTTCCTTTTTTCCTTCCATATAAGAGCCATTATAGTACAGTAGAATCCCATTATAACTTGGTCAGAACCAACAAAATATGTATGTAATAACAGACATTCGCTACATACAGTACAAACAATATCAAATAAATATAATTGTGGATTTTGAGAAGTGTTGTTATAATGGGAAATGTGTTATAAAAGAATGTGCTATAGAAATATTCCAATGTACAGTAACAATATGGCAGAAAAAAAGTATGCAAGCAAGATTGTGGCACATACAGATACTGTTTAGTTATGTGTGTAAAATTAGGGCTAAGATTCTTGACAGTACTTCGCTCAGAACAGTTTGGGTTTAGAAAAGTCAGAAGATGTAGAAATACTCTTTCACAAAAAAATTAGTGAAAAATAATAGAATACATGAACCAAATGAATATTGTTTTTACACATCAAGAGAAAGTTATACCCAATAAATAGAGAATTACTATAGAAAATTCTAGAAAATTTAGGAATAAAGGAACCGTTATTAGACTGCGTAAGAGACATATACAAAGTGAAAGTGCAGTTAGAACAAGTGCAGGACTTACAATGTAGCTTTCAGTAAAATCAGGAGATGCAGAGGTGTGTCTTACCATTATTTTTAGTATGGATACTATTACCAAAACAATAAAAACACCACTAGACACCATCCACATGAACTAGATGAACTATTTTTTGCTTGCGATCAGTGCCTTCTTCACAGTTCAAGTGAAGCTGCAAGTTCACAAAAACCTACTGAATGAATGCTGCCTCAATCATAACATAAAGATCACCACAGAAAAGACAGAAGTAATGTCTATAGACAGAGAACCCAATGTAATCAACATATAAATGATCAATTACTGAAACAGGTGCAGGAATCTTTGGAGAATTTTTACAGACAATGGAAGAATGGACAGAAATCTCAAGACAAGAATTCAAACATCCTATGTGAAGTATGAACTTACCCCAATTTTGAAACACAAATCTATCTCAATAAAAACCAAACGAGAAATCATGAATTCAATCTTCATACCAGCATTGTGTTATAAATTTCAGACACTGGCACTAACAGAAAAACAAGAGAGAAAGCTTACTGCATGTAAAATGTCTAAGAAAAGCAGCAACAAGAAGAGATTATGTGTGGAATGAAGATATTACAAGAACTATTGGAGTAACAACTGTGGTCAAACATATTGAAAAACAGAATGAAATGGTTTGACACATGAGAATGAATCCTTATTGACCAGCAGCAAGAGCATACATGAAAATGGAAACCGCAGTATACAAAGGAAGACCGAGAAGAAGGTGGATTGAAAATGTTACAGACATTCTATAATACTGCATGTCAAGCGACCAAATGCGCCATATCCTGAAAACCATAATTCATCTTGCAACACTTTACAGCAAAAGCAGAGAAAATACAATAGACTGATACAATTAACTGTATTTATTCTCATAATCTTTGCCGTTTCTCTGTGTATATTACATTCTATTTGCTGTTTTGTAATTTAGAATATTTGTTTTTTCTTTCATCAGAGTGTATCTGTGAGAAAATGTAAGGATATCTAGTACTCTAGGTAGTTATTTCATTAGGTACAATGGATTCCAAATCTGTTATCTGCTATTATTATTGACTTCATAATCCAATCTATGGCTAGAAAAATAAATAGAAATAAAGATAAGAGACATCCCTGTCACATCCCCCACTAGTTGTCAGTAGTTGATTTATTGTTTATATGGGGTCAGTAAGCATCTTTTTAATCCCATGGAGTTCTTAGTAGTGTTTTCTGGACTCTTGGTCAGCATTTAAATAACTTTCAAGTCAACACGATGTGCCAGTAAAAATGGCTTGAATAACCAGGGAGTGGTTAATGGCTTGAATAACCGCAACAACAAGTTGCCCAACAATGGAAGTATTCACAGTAACGCAGGCACTTAACTTGCTGGAATTGCAATCTTATTCCCATGTGTGCATACTAAGTGACTCATATGATTCAGAAAGTCAAACCAGGTGATGTACCTAGGGAATGGGTGGAATCATTAGAGATAGAAATGCAGGCATCACTATGAAGACTCATGCTTATTTTTGTCACCGGACATGCAGGCATGGAGGGAAACGAACATGCCGACCAATTAGCTAGCCTCGCCACCACTACAGACTATGGACCTAGCAGACATACTCATTACTCTTCATGAAACCTCACTATCAGAGGATTTTGAGATGAATAAGCATGAGTCGATATCGAGAATGCGCGAACTGGGAGTGAAGATGGACGTGGCCCGTAGAGAACCCCTGACAAAGATTTCAAAAAAAAAGCAGTGAACCAACATAGAACCGGAACCGTTATCAGCCGTTATACCCTGAGAGATTTACTGAAGCGGAGATCTGAGCACCTATGGAAGTGTCCGGTGTGCGAAGAGAATAATCAACATACCTAATACCTAACCAGGGAGTGGAGCAATGGAAAAACTAATGTAGAAAATAAACAAATAACAGACAATGCTGGAGAATGGTGTGGTTGAATACACATTTCTGAAAATGGAGGGGGCATGATCATGCTTGGACTTATCTGCCATTATAGATACTGAAACGTGTCGCTCGTATAGTATGACAACTCCAGTGTCCATCCATCCATAGCCTTTCAGTTGTAGTGGTACAACATTGGTTACATCAAAACAGAGTCTTCCAGCGATTTCTATCTTCCACAATGCAGATGAGGAAAATCCTGATCAGTCCACTCATTGATGTTGTCTATCATGCTTTTCTTTGAATGTCTTCAAGGGCTTAACACTTTGCTCACCAGCAATCCAGCGCGTACTTATCCACCATTACAGAAGGTGCACGCAACATTTTATACATTGACATCGCCGTCTTTACAAATTTGTATAATTTAAAATGTCACTTTTTTTAAATCTTCACTAATCAGAAATTTTTAGTCTTTTGTGACTTCCCTGTACCACAATATTCCTAGTTACAAAATGGCTGCCGCAATTATGCTTCATCCGATAAATTTGTTATGGTAGCAAGGAGTGTGGATGGTGATTTCTTTTCAATGTCCAGGATTAAAGATCAGGGTTTGAAATGCGGTGTTGCTACAAGTGAACATTTTGAAGGGCGCATAAGAATGATGGTCAACCAGCAAAGGACCAGTGCTTTCTGCAGAAGTGTAATGGCGGGTACACTTGGGGAGAGATTGGAGCAACTATGAACATGTCCAGTTTGCAGTAATGATGATCCGATGACTAACTAAGCATTATAGAGGGATTCCACTGTAACAAGAAAGTTGAGGGCTCTTGGTCAAATAAAGAGACAATAGCATGAAAAATTAACAATCAAATGTGTGGATGTTGATGATATGGGTAAGTGACTGTCATGATAACACTGAACGAGAGATATTTCAGATTGTTTAAACATGCCCTTATAGCAGGTCCACAAATACAATATCATCCAGAATAATTCATAAAGAAAACTGCTCTGGAAAGCATACGTTACCTGAATGAATGCACTGAGCAGGAAATTTTCAAATACTAATGTGACACTTGACGGAATTACAATGATAATGAGCATGATGACAATTACAATAGCGATTATCTGGACATCTCCAACATGCACACATAACAAGACACACGTTTACATGATGTCAAATACAAAATCATTGGTGGGGAAAAAATATTCTAATTTATCTGTGGTTCTTTCCTAGAAGCTGGGTCTAATTTCACTTGTTAAAATCTGCGCTGACATGAAATTTTTAGTAATTTTTTGTGACTTCCCTCTACCACAGTAGTCACAAAATGGCTGCCGCAATTGTGTTTCGACCAATACATTTGTTGTTATGGTTGCAAGGGGTGTTAGTTACATAGGCAGAAATAATATGATGTTAACCTACTACACTGAGGTGAGGATTTGCTAGTACTGTACTCTTAAAAAGTAGATTGACCTGGTGAAAAAATAATATAAACACAGAGTTGGTGTTTAGTACTTAAAGCCTGGGAAATAATCAATAAAAACACAAAGAACACAATTTTATTTTCCCATTTATATTTTACTTCATTATCTTTTGTTTCACATCCTTGATAATTTACAGGTCTGGCTCCTAGGAAACACTTAAAAACTTTAAGAGTGCACACACGCACAAATATATGCATGCAAGTACTCCACACCATGCAAACACACAATTTTTATATTTGTCTAAATCCACAATTAGCAACATCACAGATGTCTGTGAGAATATATTTTTTTGTATAATAACACAAGTTTACGACAAACTGTATTCCAATTTACCCAAATATAAGACACAATGTTTCTTATTTAACCGAAGAAGAAATAGATAAACAGTTGAAGCAATGGAAGTAGATGCAAAGTGATGCATATTTCTCATGTAAATCCAAGATTTGGTTAGATCCTAAAAACAATCAGTGCATTCTTGAAATAGGTAGCTCAGCGATTTGTGCGAACTATTTGGCTAAAGGTTTCAGAATCAAAACTTGGATGTCAAGATTTCAGTGAATGTGACTGACGGACCCAGACATATGTGAATGTTATCAACCATTAACTCGCAACAACTTCCCAAAGCAAATAACCTGGAAAGTCATGCGTTAGGTTTCACATGCCATGATAGTGAGAATCGCTCTCACCTACAACGCATTTAACAAACTCTCACACATCTGGAGATCGAAGATTGCAAGTAAACACATCAAACTGCGACTATTCAATGCAAGTGTGATTCCATCATTGACATATGGATGTGAAAGTTTTAAATCTACCGCAATAATGGATAAGAAGTTAGTTGCCTTTGCAGACTATTGGGCAACCTTTACCGGCTGACGATCTCATACACAGATGAAATGTCCATGTGAATCCAGAACCTAAACTCCTGAAAACATACAAACAGTATCCACCAAACATGCAGAGCAGATCTGGCCAGAGGATACAGATTTTAGGCAGAGGTATTGGGGCAACCGTTCTGACCTGGAGAGGACAGTAAACTTTGCCCCGACGACAAACCTATATAGTTTATCTATATAGTTTATGCACGGTTCAGTGCCCTCCATTTTTCTTATGTTGTCGTTGGGGATTTTATCTCTACAATGATAAAATGGATATAAAAGCGTGAATTTAAACAAAAAACACAATCACTAAGCGGGGAAAACATTCAGTAGTATAGGAAGGAGTGACAGCTAAATCTGGCAACCAAAGAACCAACTAGGGATAGTAATGGACTTTTTTTTAAATGGTAGCATATCGTATTCGGACGTAGTCATCAACCCAGCATGTAATGGATACAACATAACAGAAAATACTAAAACGTAGTTGAGAGCATGACGAAGCTGCAAACATTAAGCAATAATAGGTACTACAGTGGAATCCCGTCCTAACAACTTGGTCCAGACAGACAACATATGTATGTAATAACAGAAATTCGTTATATACAATACAAACAACAGACAATAAATATACCGTAATTGGGGATTTTCAAAAGCGTTGTTACCGGTATATAGGGAAACTTGTTATAAAATAATACTGCGCTATAGAGGGATTCCACTGTAATTTCAAAACTGCAGTAAAACTAATCCAACACTTGGACAGTGCAATGAAGTTTTGCTCAAAATAAACATGCTAAAAAGGTGTAGAGGATTGACTTCATTGTATTCTGGTACGAATTTGTACTCCATCCCTCTCAACAAAACAGCATGCCACCTGCAGAAAGTACTACTCATTACACAGAACTTCGTAGCTTCAAGTGATAATCCCCAGGATCTCCAGAAAAAATTAGCTTTATAAATAAGGGGTCATGAGCAGAATCCAAGCCCGTAAACTCTTGAGCACAAAGCAATCGGTTTAATTAGCCACTATGCATGAGATATCACCAAAGTTTTGCTAATCACAGACATAACACATGCAAACCCAAGCATCGACAAAATGTCTTCATAACAGACACAACACATGACGAGAAAGAAACAGCTTGTCATGTAAACAATGCTGTTTCTTATTTGCTGTGTTATTATGATGTGTTCTTGATACAGGCCTGTAGGTCACAATAATGATTTGTTTGTTTTATCTTGAGTGTTACCAATGATTAGCAAAACTTCATTACTCTGTTGCAAATTTTCAGTGCATTTCAAAATAGTTTCCCACACATTCCCTTTAATATCTCAATAACCAGTTAGCGGATTTTAATAAGATTTTGCATAGAAGTTTAAATATTGAACGACATACGGAATTTATAAAATTTATTCCACCAGGTGTTGCCATTTGCACATGGCGGCATATTCCTTTGATGTTTTTCAATGTGCGACTACTATAGGGACAGAAGAAATTAATTATACAATAATCTCACAATAGATGCGGTTTATATGTGGCACTGGCGTAACACACATTTTTTGGATTTGCTATGGAATTGTTTACAACAAAAAAACTGTATTGGTAAATGCACGAGGAACTGGTCCTTGAAAATCAATTATGTGCATGTTTCACAGAAGTGCTTACCTTTATGTACTTGATTCTTTGTCAGAAACAAGCATCACGACTCTGGGAGCATTACCATAAATGCTCTTCTCTCCATCCACTCAGCCAACGCAAGGAGAATAAACACTGTCCTAGTCAGTTGGTTAGAAGTTCTTGGAACATTTCCCTCTCCCCTTGGCAATGTCCATGACCTACCTCTATTGATGTGGTTTCCTTGACTAGATTTTAATGTTTAGTGTAAAGCATGGTGGTGTATGTTGTTGGCGACTTGTTCACCTCCTCAACTACTACTGTCAGAATGATTACCCAATAGCACTAGACACAATCTCAGTGCCAAGTAAACTAATTGTATGCGGAAACTTCATTAGCCACTCTCAAAGTTACAGCTAAGATCACATGAACAGAAAGAGGTGAGGAACTAGAAAACTGACAGGAAAAACATGAACTTATTCTGATTAACCAACCAAGTAACGGACACCCCCTCGGCCCCTCACTCCAAATCATAGCATACTACATGAACCTCTACACCATACTTGGCATTCCACTCACTAAATTTGGAATGAAGCATTAATCGTGTTGTTGGAAAACAGCTTGTTCGGCAGCAACCACCAGCCAGTCGTTCTGACTGTAGATAATGAATATATTGTAGATAGATAGCACTCTCTCTAACTGGAATTACTAGAAGGCAAACTGGACAATACCGACACTACACCAGTGTACTAGCCAGAGAATTAACTACAAACATATCAATATGATACTCAATGAATTCTGTAGATGTGTATTACGTATTACAGGCAGCTAGTAAAACCATCCCTAGAGGATCCCATAAACACTACAAAACCTTATTGGGGTAGTGAACTAGAAATATTGCAAAATGTAGTGGAAACAACTCGACAGCAGTCAGGTTCTTAACACCATGTCAAGAATACTACAAAAAATAACAAGCTATGGTCAAATTTCAGAGAGCAAAGTTACAATCCAGGCGTATTATAGACTTCTCAGCTGGAAAGAAAACAGAATCGTTGAACCTTGGGATACCAGAAAACAGTATGTTGGTAAAACAACTAACTAAATGATGAGTGTACTGGGAGAAATAGAAACATCACATTACAAAAAGATGGAAATATCCTAATGTGGAAAAACAGGCAGCTGAATACTATGCAGACTCATTTGCTGAAGACAATATCATCAAAATTAGCCCAGAGAAAGAACCGGAGATTCGTGAGAAGCAAGAAAACATTGAACAAGATGAAACCATATCTCCATTGAACAAGATGAAACCTATCTGAAGTCATGGATGCATCCAATCACACTCAGAGAACTGGAGTATGCAGTATCTAAACCAAAAATGAAGAAGTCACCTGGTGCTGATGGAGTGTCCAATGGAATGATACAAAATCTGGGAATTGCAGTAAGAACAAAGCTGCTGAAGATTATCAATATATGTTGGACTACCAGCAACATTCCACCGACCTGGAGAGAAACAATCATGATACCAATCCCTAAATCAGGAAAAGACAGCACCACAGTCTCCAACTACAGACCACAGTCTCACACTGTCTATGAAAAACTATAGAGCGTGTTAACAAACACAGGCTGCACTGGTACCTTGAGAGCAAAACATGTTCTTGTATTACAGCAAGCAGGCTTTAGGCTATGCTACTCTACTTAAAGATCAGGCAACCTACCTTTCTCAAGAATTAAATGATGCATTTCAAGATAAGAAATTATCCTAGCAGCCTGGATAGATCTGAGGAAAGCTTTTGACAAGGTATAGACATGAGGACTTCTAAACATATTGAGAAATCACGGAGTGAATGGTAGGGTGTATAAATTGATAAAAGCATACCTACATAACACAAGAGCTATAGTACAACTAGATGGTTACACAAACAAGAAAGTCCAACTACGTCATGGGGTACCCAGGGAGAGGTATTGTCCCTCATGCTGTCCCTGCTCTACATTGGTAATATGGTGCATGGAAGAACATGAGATAGTGGCTACCAATCTGGCACAGAGAGCAATGGATGTCTGAACCACATGGGCAAACAGATGGTGTGTCGGCATCAATATACATAAGTGAAGCACTACTCTCTTTACTCTCTCACCACAACATAAAGCTGGTGACTAAGATAAATGGAGAGCACTTGAAGGAAGACGAGCAACCAACATATTTTTGAGTCACATTTGATAGTAGGCTTAAGTGGAAGTAACACATCAACAAAGGCCAGGATACAGCGCCAATAGCTTAATGAATTGTGTGATTCTCTTCAAGTCGTCCATGGATCCCCGGATCCCCTCAGGTCTGGAAGTAGTGCCATCTCAGTAGACCATATTTTCTCACTCTCTACTTGGTAGAGTTGACATGCATTAAGAATGTGTCGATAGTGGATTAACTATTCATATACAAATTGAGGTGAAAGAAATTTTCAGTGTGAATGAACAGAATAGTGTACAACTTAAGACAGTTATTCTCAGTCTACTGGATGACGAATATCCATAGGACACATAGATCAGAGCATATACAGAGGCTTCATCAGAAAATACAGTGAAAAATGGAAGACATATATATATATACATATATATATACATATATATGTCTTCCATTTTAAAAGTACCAACACAATAAAAGTACCAACAGGGAAGTCTGTCATAATTACGAGGCAGAAATCCAGGCAATCAAGGTGGCAAAGGAAAAACTGCTGTGCACCAATCTTGGTTCACAGCCTGCAGTATTCCTAACAGATGCAGGATCAGCCCTACAGGCGCTCCAATCTAGAAAACTACAAGACCTGCAAAAACAACTGACCGAATTAAGCAATCAGCGTAAAGTAGCTGCTTTACACCAGATGTGCCAATAACCTACGTTCAAAAGAAACATGATCCAAGGCCATGAGAATGTCAACTAAAACACAAGATCACTACTACCAAATTATGAACAGAACAGACCAAGTTGTCATTCTGCACCTCAAAACAAGACGATATCGACTCCGCAGCCACATGAATACAAAGCTCAAGATTGGCAAAATGGCCATGTGGACACGAATCTCAGAATGCAGACCATGTTCTTCAGGAATGCCAGGAATATGAAATTCTGAGACAAATATACTGGCCCAGAGAAACAACAGTGGAAGAAAAACTCTACGGACCTCTGTACGAATTACAGAGCTGTCAAGTTTATACACGAAACAAATACTTCAGATATGAGCATATTCCATGTGAACGTGAAGAGGGGAAAATGTCCATTATTTCTAAGGAGTAGGCGTGCATTTATAGCATATTTTCCTATTTAACAACATTTTTCAAAGTACTCAAATATTTTTAATCATTTACTAATATTGTATATAACAATTTTGTTATTTCATAAATATTTGATCAGCCCCCGCCTAAGTTGTTATAATGGGATTCCACTGTATTACAGAGTATGAACTGAAATCATGTGTATACGCCAAGTATGGTACTTTTCTATGTCACAAATTTGTCCAGTCTTTAATCCATATATAGGCTGAAATGACGAAGTGTGCCATGTACAGGATGTTGATATTCAACCACTGTTGAATTTTTAGGCACCGCCGATTCATTCAACTGTATCGCCTGTTCAATGTGGAAGAATGGCTTTTGTTCGAGATTTCACGAATTGGGTTTACCATGCAAGCTCACCATCCACTTCTGCTACAGATAGCTGAAATAAACTTATGTAAAAATTTCAACCATAATTTAATGAAAACTTACAACTCCGAAAATTTCTACCCATCCGAGTATGTTTATGTTGTTATTAGACATAAAAACGTGAATATTCCACAGGTGAAGTACAAAAATGATGCAGTCTTCTTCTTCTTCAGCGTTTGCTCTCATGTAACCACAACAAATTTATCGTGTGATTTCTGCCGGGGAGCGTGAAGTACGTTGTGCTGCAAGTTCCACAGTAGAACTGTGATTATTTGCACCCCGGTTGGCCACTCTGTGACCTGGACATCCGAAGTCCAGCACATCCGTTTTCGTTATTCCTTTATTTTGGGTTTGGTCCCTAAAATGATGCAGTGATAGGAAGTTGTGTGTTGGAACTGACATTTAAAGGATTGATATTTTCACAATCTAGTACACTGAGATATACTAGACATACACCCATCTCTGCTATGAGATTTCTGCTTGATCTTCCCAGCATTAGAGTGCGACATCGGGTAGCATAAGTTGGTTTGTACCTTAAAAGTGACAGAATACAACCACCATCCATTAAACCAATGTCTAGATGAGTCAAAGAGAAAACGTATCAAGCATGGTAGATCATAGATGGCAGAGGCTGAAGACATACTTTGAAGAGTATTTCTTCTTCTTCAGCGTTCATTCTCAAACTCTTGCTGGATATCCCTTGTAGCACGACAATGATGCTACTAGATTTCCAGCAGGATGTAGTACAGAGAATGTAAATGCGTTGTGTCGCCGTTTTATTGGCTGACACATCCGTAGAACAGTATTTGAACTTGAAGAAATAGGAAAGGGCAGTGAATGGGTGATAGTAGACACAGAGAAGAAATAATTGACAAAAGTAATAACACAAGGCAACACACAAAAATCATCACAGATAATTTTATATGGGTTTTGTAGTATTTGGTTAGCTGATTTCAAATCTGTCTTTAGTTTTTTTCTACCACGTAACATTTTTTTGTAATAGCTAATTATAATATCTTTCAACAGTGGTTATGACCACAAATCGAGTACAATGTTTTATTTAGATTGGTATCGATACTTTATTACTGGCTGTTACAATTTTGTTCAGTTTCGGGTCACGTGATTTAGTATCGATGCTACCATTTTTGTGTATTCGATAGGATAGTAAATCCATTTATACACGTGTGGTGTTTGCTTAAAGTAATTACGACAAGTATATTATGAGATTTCGTTGTTTTGTACTTTCTTTTATTTTAAAGGTTGCAAAAACCTTGCATTTGTGTACTTGATAACTTATTTTGTGTACTTATTAACTTATTATCATGCCTAGAAGATGCATCAATCATCCAAACTGTTTCTGTTTTGTGTGTGGTTCATTTGTGACGAAATCACAGCGGCGCACAATTTCAGATGATCTAAAGAAGATATACATATTGTATTTTGGCTGTCCACTGGGTGATCAGGATAAATCTTGGGCTCCACATATCATATGTACCAGTTGTTCAAGCGGACTACGTGACTGGCTAAATGGCCGCAAGGCAGCTATGCCATTTGCAATTCCAATGTTATGGAGGGAACCGCGAGACCATGTCAATGATTGCTACTTTTGTCTGGTGAACACAAATGGATTCTCTGCTAAAAATAAACAGAACATTGTATATCCTAGCTTAGATTCTGCCATCAGGCCTGTTCCACATGACGATTCATTGCCTATTCCTTTACCTCCTTCTGGTGGACTCGTATCTATGCAAGATGGGGAGGAATGCAGTGAAAACACAGCTGTTCACAATGCAGACTCAACTGATCCAGATTATACTGTTGATGAATGTTTAGAACCTAAGACTTTTACACAGGCAGAGCTGAATGATCTTATTCGTGATCTAAATCTGTCTAAAGATAAAGCAGAACTTCTTGCTTCAAGGCTTAAGCAAAAGCATTTGCTTGCAAGGGACGTTAACATAACTTATTATAGAAAACGAAATCTCAACATGACGACGTTCTTCAATGTTGACGGCTCATTGAGTTATTGTCAGGACATCGATGGTCTCTTCAACAGTTTATCACAAGTGCATGATCCATCAGAATGGCGTCTCTTCATTGATTCCTCGCGAAGAAGCTTAAAGGCAGTTCTTTTGCACAATGGAAATTTAAAACCAAGCATACCAGTTGCACATTCTGTTTATCTGAAAGAATCTTATTACAACATGAACAGTTTGCTTAAGTTATCCATTATAAAACACACCAGTGGAACATCTGTGGTGATCTAAAGGTCATTGGCATGTTGATGGGCATGCAAGGAGGATTCACTAAATACTGCTGTTTCCTATGCCTATGGGATAGTCGAGCAACAGCGGAACATTATGTCAAACGTGTCTGGGAGCCCAGGCATATCTATACGCCAGGAGCAAGCAGTGTCCAAAATATGCCCCTTGTTGATCCACAGAAAATATTTCTGCCACCTCTCCATATTAAGCTAGGACTGATGAAATCCCTTGTGAAGACCATGGGTAAGACAAACTCAGAAGGTTTTCAGTACCTTGTTAATAAATTCCCAAACATCACTGCTGCAAAAATGAAGGAAGGGATATTTATAGGTCCACAAATCAGATCTATTTTACAAGATGAAGGTTTCAAACAGTCTCTGTCAGGAGCTGAGCTAGAAGCCTGGGAGGCATTCAAGTGGGTCTGTGAAAACTTTCTTGGTAATCATAAGTCCCCTACGTACAGGGAAGGAGTTCAGCGTCTAATAGATTCTTACCAGAACCTTGGCTGTCGCATGTCATTAAAAGTGCACTTCTTGCACTCCCATGTAGATTTCTTCCCAGAAAATCTTGGTATGGTGAATGAAGAGCAAGGAGAACGTTTTCACCAGGACATTCAGTTAATGGAGCGCCGTTATCAAGGTTTGTGGAATGAGAGTATGATGGCCGACTTCTGCTGGATGCTATTCCGTGATAATCCAGGCGAAGAATATAACAGAAAATCAAATTCCAAGCATTTTTGAAGAAACATTCTACATATCTATGCTGTAATGTGAGTATATTTGATTTAGTCTAGAAGATGTGAATCATTTGCTTAATTGATGTTTGCGATTCTCGAAAAAATACAGCCAAGTTCAGTGAAAACTAACATCACTCATAACTTTAAAACTTGACGTGATAGAAAAAAACTGATACCAGATCTGAAATCAGCGCTAGTTAAAGCGTGTCGAAAATGGACGGAAGTCAGGGCTCAGGATATAGTGTACGAACTCGCAGAACTACACTCAAAACCACAAGACATAATTATATACAAAAATGGCTCCGTTAACAGAAACACAAATAAAAGCGGTTGAGGTTTTGTTGCATACAGAAACTCCGAGAAGTTCTTCAGCATATTCCCCTGTCACATCGAGCAATAGGATGGAGATAGAGGGATTTACAGCAGCACTAATTTGGTTGATAAGTGATACATCAATACTCTGTAATACAGATTCTCAAAGCATGTTGCGCAAGATAGAAAAGTTCATGCTGAGATGATCTTCTTCTTCTGCATTTGTTCTCTCAAACTCCTGAAGATAAGCAGGATGTAGTCCGGAGAACAGAATGCGTTGTGTCATGGTTTACAGCATTGCTGCGATTACTGCCTTTTGGCCTGACACATCCAACTTCAGCATGGCTTTGGGTCACTGACCCTATATGGGATGGGACAGCCAACTCCATCCCATAACCTCCTTAGTCGCCTTTTACAACATGTGTGGAAGGTAAACAGTGTTGCTATTCTTTGCTCCCCTTTCGGGCCACAGCAACACACAGGCGATGCTGAGATAAGAATGTCCTGCTGAGATAAGAATGTCCTGCTGAGATAAGAATGTCCTGCTGAGATAAGAATGTCCTGCTGAGATAAGAATGGTGGGACTTATTTAACAAATCAATTGTCCAGAGCATTACATGGATATACTGCCCTGGTCATGCTGGGGTCAGAGGAAACGAGAGAGCCGACTTATTGGCAGGCAATGCGGCGATAGACGGCACATTGCAGAGAAGAGATCAAGCAGACTTAATGAAGGCAGTAATAAATTCATTTCAAGATGAATATGATGTCAATGAGGCTGAGAACATGCACATACAGAGATTGTTAGAAATGGGAATATCTAGGTGAGGGAAGGGCAACACAAATTTTTGGAAAGTTCCAAAGCTGGGACGCCAGTCTCTAATCAAGAATTAAAAAACATGTCACAATCACTGAGAAGGGGAGAAAATGCTTGGCTGAATCTTCCCTTATGCATGTATGCACTATCTTTCAAAAATTGCTCTATCAGCATTGGATAGAAATGAGTATAATGTAATTCTTAAATAGCACAGTGATGACTTTAGCATTGTTACGGAGGATGATGATAGTATGTAATTGATATTCACATGAAAGAGGATCAATTTCTTGAACTATATTCGAATTTCAACACTTCTGTGTTCGCTCTAATAATCAACACGTTTTGTGATTTCGGATGGAGAACATGATATATTGAATTCTGCTGGTATACAGAGGAGCTGCCTTCCTTGTTTATACCTTCATTTCCAGCACATTAGATTTTGGTGTGGAATGTAGACACTAATCCTAGTTTAGAAGCATTGATATACTTTTTAGTACAAAGAGTGTCAATACAGTAAAATTCTATTATAACATTGTCTGGACTGATGAAATATGTAATGACACAAATTCGCTATATACAGTACCAATAACAAAGAATAAATATAATTGAAGATTTTGAATTTGAAGTGTTAGTAATTAAATAATGTTATAAAATGTTACTTTAAAATATTATACGAGGCGTGTTCAAATGAAAACGGGACTTGTTACACCACGCGTGATAGAGCGCACTGATATTGATGACATTTTGCACTAGTAATGAGTATCCAATAATTTACATACGGTCACGTGTTCATCTTCCCAGCATGCATATGTGCTGCAGAAGACTGTTAACAATATGGCGGGTGTGATTCCGAACCCGTCCAAAGTGAATCAGCGTGCTGTGATCCAGTTTCTTTCATTTGAAGGACAGCAATGTTGCTGACAGGAAATTGACAGCATGCAATGGAAACATCCAGGTTCACCAAAACCCAAAAAATTCAAGACACAGGTTTCTGCTGGGAAGGTTATGGTGACTGCATTTTTTGACCATGAAGGGCTTTTGTTGACTGATTTTAAGGAACCTGGTGTCAACATCAATGCCGCCCATTATAAAGACACTTTAGACAAGCTGCATAAGGCCATCAAGGCTAAGCGACCAGGCAGACTTTCTCAAGGTGTGATTCTTCTCCACGACAACGCTCGTCCGCACGTCGCAAAAATTGTGCAGGAAACATTGGCAAAGAAGAATTGGGAAGTTCTTCATCACCCAGCCTATAGTCCCGATTTATCCCCGTGTGATTTCCATTTGTTCGGACCGTTGAAGAAAGCACTAAAGGGACAGCGATTCAACAGCGACGCAGACGTGAAGACAGCGGTGACCACATGGTTCAGAGAACAGCCACGCAACTTTTTCTCGGACGGCATTCGACGTCTACCTAAACAGTGGGATGCTTGCCTAAATGCATACGGAGATTTTTTCTGATGAACCCAGGTGCATTCTTATTCACAAGTGGTTGCTTTGTTCAATTCCGTTGAAAATATTAAATTGCGTATGATACTTTTTAAATAAATCCACAAGTCCCGTTTTCATTTGAACACGCCTCGTAAAAGGATTAATTATAGAGAGACTCAAACGAATAAAGGCTGCTTAAGTCTATCAACAAGTCTATTTCTGTTGTATTTTCACATTTTTGTGTTATATGTATTTTCAATATTCAATATTACCTTTATCATATTTTATGCAAGAGTACCCCTTTCTCTTCTTCCCCCCCCCCCCACTGCGACACATGAGCGGGAGCAGTTTTCTCTTGCATTTTTTTCTCAAATGCCTACAGATTAGCAGAATGTAGTCCAGAGAATAGATTGCATCATGTTATGTTTTACCCCTTTCCTGCAATATTTGCACCTTTTGTCCTGACACATTCGACTTCAGCATAAGGGGGCAAACATTAACTGCTAGTATTTTCTAATGTGCTGCATAAGTTGAAATTATACATCTAGTTTCTCGACTACTGCAATGTGTCTGCACGCACATCAACATTCTCTATTTATTGTACAGTGGAGTACCTCTATAGCGCATTCTGTTATAACAAAATTTCCTATAACAACATTTTTTTTAAATCATCAATTATATTTATTCTATTTTGATACTGTATATAGAACATTTCTGTTATTACATGCATATTTTCTCGATCTGGCGAAATTCTGATAATGGAATTCCACTGTATCAAAATGAAAAATCCGCTACAAAAAACCTAAATAGACATGGTATAGTTTAAAAACTAATAGCCAAGATGGAACAGATTACTTCAATTTATTATAGTTGTACCTAAGCTTCCTTTCAACATACACTGTATACTTACCAAAATTGTTTTGACAGTGGAAATTTCAATGTGATTTATTATTTGAGAAGAAAAGTACAGTACTAAAAGACGAAAAAAAAGCTGATTATGCTTAATACACGAAGAGGGCTACCATAAATTAAGTTGACAATTTCTTTCCTGCCCCCCCCCCCAAAACTGCCAAGAATTCAGGGGCTTTCCAATAGCCCTGCATCACCACCATTCCATGGAAAAACTAAGAATATATCAAATATTGTGGAGCCCGATATCTAACTTGAAAACCGTAACCTTCATTTCATTTACCTGCCACTTACAACATTAATTATCTCAAGTGCATTTCTCTTACTCGTGCAAGTAGCTGCGAGTTTACAATTTCTAGACGGTTGGTATTTACAATTATCTTGGTAAAAAAGCTGTACATTGTGTGCTGTCCTGTCTTTAAATCTATATTTTCCAAATGTCACTCACTAGTGTGTTGTACATTCCTTGTATTTGGGCAAATACAAAATATATGATCAGTATAATAGATATCTTATGCATACGGTTTTATACATTGTTGGTAAGAGTTCTTGGTACAATACATAATCATCATCAGCATATCCCATAATGGTTAGTATGGCCCTCATGGACCTACCCGATTGCCCATCACCAATGTTGGCTATCATTTTCTTAATTCCTGTCGAAGATGGATGTCGGGCCATTTGTGCAAATAAAACGGCAACACAATCCATTTTCAATTCTCTGGACTACATCCTGCTGGAAATCTAGTAGGACCATGGTCCTGCTACAATGGAGATCCAGCAGGAGTTTAAAAATGAACGATGAATAAAAACAAATTTCTTAACTGAACCTCTTTCATACACTTCACCTGACTCAGATTTGATAGTGTCATTGTGCTAATTATTTTTTAAAGTATCTTTTATGAAAAAAATGTCAGATGTGGTGAGGTAATGACAGCTCCTTAAGTGGCCATAGTGCCAAGTCTAATTTATGTTGCATGTTGCAATTTTAAAAAAATTTAACTTTAATTTTTCCGGTTGCAACATACGGCTGTGAAACATGGACCCTAAGTAAAACAGCGGCAAAGAAGATCAACGCCTTCGAGCTGAAATGCTACAGAAAGATACTTAGAATATCATGGAAGAAAAAATCAGAAACTCATTATAAACACATTGAAGATTCCAGTGTGTTGGTTACTAAATACAATAACAAAAAGAAAACTACGCCTGTTTGGTCATATAAAGAGACACAACTGTTTAGAAAGACAAATAATGGAGGGAAGAGTACCTGGGTAGAGGAGAAAAGGCAGATCAAGAAGACGATGGACTGACAACATTAAAGATAACATGAATACATCGCTAGAAAATGCAAGCCACATCGCCCTAGACAGAGAGAGGTTCAGAGAGTTCACTGGGAAGACAACTTTCTCTGCAAATATTTTGCTACGTATTCATGTCTTTACAATAAATTACTACTGTACTGGGAATATAAACTGAGTTCTTGTATTTTTCTTGGTAGCTTACAATTCTCCACTTTATTAGTTTCTGTGGCAACAGGATAGAAATATTTACACACAAAGACATGTGCAATAAGCAAGTTATGAAAAGGAATAATGCAATTACTCTTATAGATATTAAAGTCGCACTGAGGAGATCAATAAACTCAGCGTCAGCGCATGACTGCATTCGTGGATTTCAGAGGCAGGTCAGGCGAGGACCTTAACGAGCTGGCAATGTTGTTCAACAAGAACCTAGCGAAAGACACATTAGAAGAAGACTGGTTGCATAGTTACCCACTACCCAAGTTTGGCAAGTCATGTAAAGATACATGGTTTCAGGCTTATAACCATGCAGAATACAATCTGCAAGTTGTTAGCAAAGATTGTTGCGTGGAAATTGTCCTTACATTTAGAGAGGAATATTAGACTTACCGACAATGTTGGGAGGCTATCGTCCAGGTAAGCAGACTTAGAACAAAGTCGGTGTATTTGCACAAGACGTGTTCAAAAGTTTTGTCGCATGAATGGAGACATTAGCTGCTGCATTAGACCTGGAAAATGCTTACAACAGAGTGCCCTTGGATTTCTTGATGACCATAATGCTGCAACTCCAAGTACTTTTATTGTCAGGTGGATCATTCCAGCACTATTTCAGATACAGGTTGGGTCACCTCTGTCCCCATTATAATTTGATGTGTATACAGTTCAAATTATGAGCTGTCAGAATGCAGCACTGGGGAGAACTATGTCCTATGCTGATGACATCCTGGTATATAGGCAGGGCAGAGATAGAGAAACGAGCGGCAGGAATTTACAGAGGGAGCTTGATCGTATAGGGAAGTGGTGCAGTAATTCTGGAGCTTTTGTTAATCCATCAAAAGAATTGATAAGATGGTTTTCCCTGAATAATCACATAGTAAACACGTCCATGCCATCGGTTACCTTGAGATGGGACGCCCTCGAGAGAACCAGCACAATGAAGAGATTGGTGGTTATATTGGACTGAAGTCTGCGTTTCAAAGATGATGTTGACCACATCATTATAAAGGCTTATAAAGGGTTTATTTCTGCTGTATCAGGGATTGGTGGTGGCAGTGGTAGAGTATGTGCTGGCGATCCTGGAGTCAGACTCAGATTAGATAGAATCCAAAATGAGACTGCGAATCATTTTCAGGTGTACGATAGATACGTCGGCACAGGCTATGTGATACTTGCTTGATTGCCCAACTGCAAAGCAAAGAATACAAATGTGCAGTGTGCGGGACTACCTACACATCACCGCTGACAAAAAGCACCCTCTATACCCTGAAATTCTCAAAGTGAAAGGCAGTCGACTTAAGAGAGGAAAGTCGTGGATAGGGCGCGCAGAGGATATTATAGAGTGTGTGAAGATTGGAGGATGTGCTTCCCCATACCCGAATGGAGTCAGGCGCTGTTGGAGCGTCCGACAGCCTTCAAGTAATATAACAGTCAATACAAAATGGAGGGAATGGTGTCAGATTTGGGGGTGCTGACTCTGATCAGTAAGAATTCCAGGGATGGTGATATGATTATATATAGAGATGGGTCAGTTGAATCACATCAGGAGTGCCTGGGCCTTCACAGCTCAAAGGTGAGGGAAGAGCGTCAGAGAGGAGTGTGGTGTGCTCACTCAGAGGAGAAGCAGCATGACAATGGAGATTATGACGGTAACCACAGCTTTGAAATGGGTATACTCTGTGACTCGAGCATGATTGTGAAAGTGCAGGAAGGGTACATTCAGGACCAGTGGCTGGATGCAGTAAAGAATTCCTGTGTGCAGAAAGTGACTTTTATTTCTGTGCCAGGACATGCCGAAGTCCGGGGAAATGAGAGAGGAGATAGTTTGGCAGCACATGCTGCCGTTGGCTGATCAATGGATGGGGCAGACCATTTTCAACGTCCTACAGGAAAACGCACGAACAAATGACTAGGTATACGTGATGATGACTTTTGTTCCGTGGCTAGAATAAGACGCATGCGGTTATATCTGTGGGTCTCACCAATGGCCTCCTAGACAAACCACCTATGCAAAAGAAAATCTTAGTAGATGACATGTCGTTATATTGAGGCTTATAGAAGCTTCATGGCAAGTCATCTATACAATTATGCTTCTCATGCTTTTATTTTGTTGTTGCAATGTGTTTTATGCTTCATTATTTGTATGGGGTATGTATACACTCTCTATGGTTGTGAGGGAGCCAGAGATGTACTGTGCAGCACTGGGGAGCAGGAAACTGACAGCACTATTTTTTCCTGTGGCTGAGCCCATCATAGAGGCACAGTGACTCAGGGTGTGACAATCCTTTTGATTTGAACATTTGGTTGCATGCCTGGAGCAATAGAGAAGTTCGGCATAACCAGAATTAAATTGGTCGTGGGAAATTAGCACAGTGGATTTTATCTTGGCTGCAGTGGCTCGGAGCTGTGCATAGAAACCTAGCTTCCTGGTGCTGTGATAATTATTCTCTGGCTCTGAGCCTGAGTAGGCAGAAAATCCAGGTTTACCAGCAATATAATGCCATTTTAATGGCATTGGGTTGAAGGACATGAGCCCATGGACAGCTGGATCAGCAACAAACCAACTAGAATAAGGGTGCTTGGTTGTAAATGTGATGTCACTAGAAAGGAACAGTTTCGTGAGCGAGAAAGAATGATATTCAATCAACGGCGTACTTGGACCATCAGTCAATGTGTAACGGCGGATACCCTCAAGGAGAGATCTGAGCACCTATGGACTTGTTCGGAGTGCAGTGATGATGATCCAATGACTAACACAACAAATATATCTGATTTTTCAATCAATTAGTCATGACACCCAAATGGTGGTTGTGAATGGGGCACTGGCTAAAAGTGGAATGAAAAAGAAATGTTTATTTTTATTCAATGAGAATATCATAATTTTTAAATACCAAATATAACCCATGAAAATGAGTAATTGTATTTTTTTGTGTTCTGCAAAGATACTGAGGTGACTAATAGCCACATACTTCAATGAGCGACCCCAAAGAGCTTATATAAGTAGTTTTTGGGTGCAAATTTTGAAGCTTGTTAGCGCTACAATTTTAATCCCATCATTAAATATGCTGTATGTTAAAATTATATTAAATTATAATGGAAAATTTATTTTTGTATTGTATTTTACCCTTATTCATGTCTGTCTGTCACTATCCCCAGGAATTGCAAGACAACTTGCTTTTACTTATATGTTGTGTTCTGAGCTTTTTGCATCGTGGTCGTTGTTGAACAAAAATGTATAAACTGTGTTATATGTTATGCTTTTTTAACCGATTCGCCCTTAGAGCGGCGCGGAGTCGCTTCTATGTGCTGACACCTGGAGCGCCGCGAAGTCGCTTTTTTTTACGTGTTCCGTTGCGATCGATAGTACATTTTTAGTTTCCGCTGGATCTATCAAAAACCACGACCATTGCGCAGATCTGTGGTTCAGCTTCCTTTTTAGTTTTTCAATCGGAGCGAACGGACGTAAGACTGTATTTATACGAATTATTTAGACGTAGCGAAATTTTAGACCTAGTTTTTGAAATGGAAAATATTATTCGTATGTATACTGATGTGACCGGCCGCAGTTGCGATGGTGATATGCACGATGCATGTGATTTACATGCTGTAGAAGATGTTGAAAGCGACGTTGAAGTTCCTATATTCGATTTCGATAGTGATTCGGACCACGAGGACGAAATTAGCGACACTAATAGTAGCGTCATGAATGACGGCTGGAGTGACAAAATTTTTCCTGTGGAAGTCGAGAACTTTATTGAAAACGTTGGCCCTGTGCATGATCTTGATGCGAATGCTACTCCTTTTGATTACTTTAGTCTCATCGTCAATGAGGAGTTTTATCAATTTGCAGCAGATCAGACCAATTTGTACGCAACACAGCGTCAAGAACTAGCAGGAAAAGAAGACACGTACTGGTCACCCGTAACTGCCGGCGAAATAAAACTTTTTTTTCCATATTTACATCGTGATGGGCATACATGTATTGCCTGAGTATAGCATGTATTGGAGTACAGATGACAGGCTCAATGTTCTAGGTATATCATCATGCTTGGGGAAAAATAGATTTGAGAAAATATCTCAATATTTTCATCTGAATGATTCTTCTAGGCAGCATCCCAAAGGCCACAAAGATTATGACCTCCTATTTAAAGTCAGACCATTTCTGGATATGGTCAAAAGGAATATTGCTTCTGTTTTTTCTCCTGGAAAGAACATAAGCATTGATGAAGCTATGATAGCTTACAATGGTCGTCTTTCCTTCAAGCAGTACATCAAGGGTAAGCCACACCCATGGGGGATCAAGGTCTGGTGTGCGGCCGACTCTGCAACAGGTTATCTGTTAGACTTTGATGTCTATGTTGGCAAAGTTCTGGAACCAATGCCACATGGATCTGGACATTATGTTGTCATTAAATTATGTCGGCCTTTCTTTGGAAAGAATCACCATATTTTTTATGACAATTATTTTTCATCTGTTCAGCTGGCAAATGATCTGTTGCAAAACAAATCATACTCATGTTCCACGATACGGCCAAATCGCAAGGGATGGCCAGATGCTTTCAAACCTAAGAGTACCAAATCTATGAAGCGAGGTGATGTGCAGTATAGGCAGCAAGGTAACACAGTGGCCACTGTTTGGAGAGACAAGAGATTTGTATCCATTCTGAGTACAAACACAACACCAGGTCTCACAACTGTGGCACGTCGTACCCCACACGGCAAAATAGATTTGCAGATACCATCCCCGGTGGCTGTTTATAATCAGTCTATGGGAGGAGTAGACAGATTTGACCAACTCTGTTCCTATTACCCTGTGGGCAGGAAATCTGTCAAATGGTGGAGGTACATGTTTCGCTTCCTCCTGCAAACTGCCATCATCAACAGCTCCATCCTTCACTCTTGTTCCCATCGACCCCACCCGAAGGAAAAGAATGTTGCGCAGATAGCCTTCCGATTGAGTTTGAGCTCAGCTTTCTTAAGTGGCAACATATCGAAGAAAAGGAAGGCTCCCACCAATCATGCTGCAACTTCGGGTGTCTGTAACAATAGCCTGCTTGAGCACAGGCTTATTCGTATGGTAGGGAACAAAAGGGCATGTTTCTGGTGTGTGAAGAACCGGCAGCATGGAAGCAGAAACAGGGCACATGAGACCGTCTATGGTTGTAGTTTGTGTCAGATTTGGCTGGGCAAAGGAGAATGTTTCTCGCAGTATCATGCAACATTGACAAGTTGACTACTGATGAGTCCAGATACTTTTCCTGTGCTGAAAATGTAAGTTAAAAAATGTTTTCACCTCATAATTCTAACTTTAACAGTTTATTTTTTGGAATGTATAAGTGTTAGATTATTGTTGGTATAGTTTCCTGTGAGACTGTTCATTTTTCTGTTTATCTGCCAAGTCTGAGTGTGATAGGACAGACAGTTTTAAAGAAAATGCATTTTTAATATCATCATATCAACAAATTGGAGGAGTTATGCCCCTTGTGTTAGGGATGGGGGATTGACAATTGGGAAATCTCATAGGAGTGATAGGGTTAAACAACTCATTACACTTCCTTTTTTTTGAACTGATAACTGATATAATTATATACAGTGGAATCCGGATCCCTCTATGGCGCATCCATTTATAACAAATTTTCTTATATAACAAGACTTTTCAAAATTTCTGTATTTATATTTATAAATTTTGTGGCTCGACTTTGTCTCGATAAAAGCCTGTTCTCTCGCAACTTACCCACTCCCGGTACGGGGAGGTAGTGACGAAAAAATGTTTGTACTGTAAGTCGAAAATTACTTTTATTACATACAAAATTTGTGGGTCCAGATCAAGTTCTTATAATAGGATTTTATTGTATTATGGTATTGTAATGTACATTCATTTCGCAAAATGAAATATGTCAAACAAATAATTCTAAACATCCGTTTTACTCCGGTCGCAAAGTTTTTCTTATTATTAGACTTAATATGCTAGTCAGCAAATTTATTTGTCTCATCACAAATATGTTGTATAATGCTATCATTTCATACCTTAAGATTCTTAAAACGTCTGCATGATCAATGTTTTTAATTACTACACGATAATTGCCAGAAAACAAAATGGGGACTTTACAATATCACATGTGCTCACCACAAATTTGAATTGTGTGTTGCAAATATCATCTGAATTATACTATATCCTTCGAATCAGTACTATAGTCCGTTCAGAATCGTTTGCCGAGATGTTAAATTATTTTTATCAAAAACGTATTGTTCATTTGGATTGATCATTTGAAGTTAGGTTTAGAATAATAATGTCGCTATAGAAATATTTTTTTATCAAAGAAATGTGATCCAGTATCAAAGATACCTTATTTAACCTATATTAAAAAAAAGTTAATCTAAATTATAAACAATCGCTGGATTATGTAGATGCTTACATCTCACAGCTGATTATTAAATATAAAGGCATGACCCTCACGGTAGAATGTGCACCGTTCTAAAAGTAGTTGTTTCCACTGTACATTTGTATAAAGCAATGTTACATATGGAAATTCCCGTTTAGCACCAAATATTATTTTTCCTGAACTTAGAATTATGTGAAATCAAAAACGGATATTGACTCGATTTCAAGTCACAAGTCAGAGGCACGTCTCAATATTTACAGAATGTAGGCGGCACTAAGCATATTACCTTCTGCAAGTCTATGTGAGAATGAATCTGAAAGCGAAATATTTTACTGAGCATAACATTGCTATAAAGATTTATCAATACTTCTGCAGAGAGCGTAAAAAGGGACATCTTTATTGTTCTTTATCAAATCCTGAGAAGAGAACAATGCATATTTTAGGTTTGTGTAAACGTTGATTTGATCGAATAGTGGAAGCAAGCGGATATTTATTGCCAACAAATTCACGAAAGCAAGGAAGGAAAGAAAAGATAGACAGTTTCGATAAGGACCTAGTAAAAAGAGAAATATGTAGAATGTTTGATAAAAACGAAGAAGTGACACTTAGAAAGTTGAAGATTTGGCTGAAAACTAATAACGACATTGAAATATCAAAAACTTTATTATGGAAAACTGTAAGAAATGCAGGCTTCACCTTTAGAAAGTATGCTGGTGGAAAAAACATTATTTGTGAAAAGCCACATCTGGTAGCTCTTAGAAGCAAGTATTTACGTGAAGGGAATGCGCGAGAATGGTTATGATATTGTGTATTTAGATGAAACTTGGATCAACGCTCATCATACAAATGAAAAGGAATGGCAGTTAGCAGATGGAAGTATTAAAAGATCAGTACCAAGTAGTAAAGGGCAACGTTTGATAGTTGCACATGCAGGTAGCAGACATAATGGGTTGTTGCAGAATGCTCATCTAATTTTCATTTCAAAATCCATTGACAATAGAGACTACCACTCCGAAATGAATGGGCACATATTCGAAGACTGGATCGAAAAAAGTATTCTTCCAATATTAGATAGACCTTCTTGTCTGATAATGGACAATGCTTCATACCATAACGTAGTGAACGTAGAAGATAGAATCCCAACATCATCA
Organism: Meghimatium bilineatum; assembly: GCA_034231615.1. NCBI lineage: Eukaryota > Metazoa > Mollusca > Gastropoda > Stylommatophora > Philomycidae > Meghimatium > Meghimatium bilineatum. The sequence goes on along the minus strand of CM067311.1, from coordinate 17,224,562 downwards.
AGTACAAAAGATGCAATCAAAACGTGGCTCATAAAAGAACACATACCATTTACCGACAGGTACTTGAAACCCGAATTGCTTAACCTTGTAAAACAGACACAACGAACAAAGATATTTAAAATAGACAAGTTAATTGAAGAACATGGTCATAGATGTTTGAGACTACCTCCATATCATGCACACTTAAATCCTATAGAGCTAATTTGGGCAAAAGTTAAAGGACACGTAGCATCTACAAATACAACTTTCAAATTATGTGATATTGAGACTCTTACAAATCAGGCTCTATCAAATATACATAAAGACTACTGGGTGAAATGTGAGGATCATGTGTTACGCCAAGAAGAGGAATATTGGAAAAAGGAAGGTTTGTTGTTTGTTCAGCCGAAAACAGTAATCGACCTATTTGACTCGTCTGATTATGAATGATCATTACTCTGATTAAGTCTACACTAAAAAAAGTTTGATTTGCAAAATTTACAAGTTGATTTGTAAAACATTTCATTGCTCAATACCACCCAAGCAATTCAAAAAAATGTTATAAGCAAACCATCAACCATTACTTATAAAAATTAGCCCGCTTGATTCAATACAGAAGTTCAGATATCTTGGATCAACTATTACAGACAAAATTTCCTTACATGAAGAAATATATGTACTTATTTCAAAGGCAGCGACAACATTTGTGAAACTCACACCAAGAGCATGGAACAATATCAAATTGACTCTACGAACAAAAGATATATTTTAAATTTTTTTTACACCTGCCACCATGTAAAATTTTGTGGACACGCCTATGGGTCATCATTGCACTAGATTACTGTAAAATATTTTGTTTATGGTCGAAATAATATTTACATGGGCAAACATCAAAAGAATTCGCCGCTTTCAAATAACCGTTACAGCTAGACATCAAGTAACCCATATGTTTTCGCGACATGGACATTTTAACAACGTATGCCAAAATTCATGTGAAATCATCAAGAACTTTTTGAATTATAAATCATAACATCTCGGCAAACGATTCTGAACGGACTATAGTACCAAAATTCAAATTAACGCTTCCTAAAACACTTTCTGCATCAGAAAAATTAATGCTAGAATTATGGGGAAAAAATTCTGCCAAACGTTTATAAATTTCTGATTCATTGATTGAACGCTTTGCCATATTTGTATGTCAATGTAGGATGGCTAAACAAGAACAATTCAGCTGGTTTAAACAAAAAAGTTGAAATCTCGCTTAAAAGCATAAATAATTACAAAATCTTAATTGTTAGATGACCTTTAGACAGCTTGAACTAGCCAATCAGGGTATTTGAACACTTTAATGTGCTTTCGAAGATAAACTATATGAATAGATGGCCCATCGCTTCATGAGAAGCATTCCGCAAAATGGAGGTAATTTCATATCTTTAAGGATACCTCCGCAGCCAAGGGGTTAATATAGTAATCCACCTATAGCTCGTTCTTGTAACATATTTCCATCTATATAATACTTTTCAAAACCCCAATTATATTTACTCTACATTGTTTGTGCTGCATATAATGAATTTATTACATGCATATTTTGTCAGTCCGGACCAATTTGTTATAATAGGATTCCGCTGTATATACCCGGTACATCAAAATTATCATTTCCAGCTACTTTTGTTAACAGAGTGCAGTCGTTTTATAAAACTTTTCACAAGAGAAATCTCAAGCAGAAATACTGAGCCAATATTGAAAAGTGGCTTGGGTTTGCATTGCTATAGAAACAAATTATAATTGTCCGTATATTTCTCTCAATCTGATGTGTGTTGTCCAGGATAGTATGTGTGTCTCAGAGTTGTCCTTCTGGAAAATAGGACCTCGATTGCATTACGATATATAATCCTGGTAAGTTACTGGATAACTTCTCTATAGTCTTTTCTGTTTTGCTGTTTAGTGTCATAGCATTGACTGGTAATTAGTTTTTTGGCTGTAGCACTTTTGGCCACTTCATCATTATTTTTGTTCACTTTACACACCTTCATGCCTTGCAGAGTCAAGGACAGAAGAGTTCTCTGGAGATTGCTTTTTTGTGTGCTTCATAATTGTTTGTTTTCGCTGACTCTTTTATTTCTGCAACTCATCGTTTGCAAAGTCTGTCCCTGGCTTTGTATTCATTGTGTCTGTAAAGTAATGCTTTTATGAGTGGCACTGTCTGATGGTAATCTGGCAGCATTAAAACAACTTAATCTGTTGTCTTCAGATGTAATCCAGGATTGGCATTGTGTTTGTTAGTCTTATGTTTTCATTCCTGTTCTGTCTCTTATTGTTACGCAGAGGATTCTACATAGACATGTCGTTTCTGTTTAACAAATTTTCTTTTGGATTCTGTTGTTGTCCACGTTTGACATTGGTAGTATAGTTATGTTATGATGATAGTTTTATAGTGCTTGTGGTGTTCATGCTTAGATATATTTTTTTTTGAAAATAGGAGACATCTGTAATAAGATCTGGTATGCTATGTTGCATCATGCTGGATTTCTTTGGTGTTTTTTCCATTTGATATGATGCTTCCAAAATAAAAAATTATTTCATGTTTAAGTTGTTATCAATTAGAATAGTGCTGCTTCTGTTTCTGTGATTCTGGTTTTTTTTTGTGTGTTTATCTTCATGTTTAAGTCCCTACACATTGTGTGAAGTCTATTCATATGTTGTTGTAGTTCTTTCCTTTTTGATATTATTTCTTGATTGTATGCAAAAATATGTTCGCTCAGGGGGTTATTTAGGTTGTCTTCTTCATTAGTGTGGCAATTTTACATATGCAATCGATATATGTGATGAATAACAAGGGAGATATAACACATACTTGTCGCACTCCAGAGTGTATATGGAATTTATCTGAAAGCCCAACACTTGTTCTAACTGCACATTGACTGCCTGTGTCAATGGCTATACAAGTTGATTAGATGTAGAACTCCATATTTTGATAGTATTTTCCAAAGTTGTCTGTCTATTCTGTCGAAAGTTTTTTCTTGGTCGACAAATGCGATATACAATTCTTTGTTTGTTTTCAGTTGTTTTTTTGCCAGTTGTCTGAATTTAAAAATGTCATCTGTACAGCTTTTGTTCTTACAGAATCTCATTTAAGTGTTGCTAAGATGTGGTTCTATGAATGCTTGTAATCTTTTTTTCTAAGATTAGGTAGTTGAAAATATATCCAGTGTGGCTTAGGAGTGATATATCTCTGTACTTTGTACAATCTCTTTTGCTGCCTTTTTTCTTCAAGACCGGTATTATTACAGCGTTTTTCCAGACATCTGGTGTTTCTTGTGTGTTCCATATTATATAAACAGCTTATATAACCCTGTATGTCGCTGTTTTGGTTAATTTGACTTGTTTATATGTATTGATATTATCAGGTTGATATCCAGTAATATTGTGGTGTTGATAAATCTTTCAAGCTACCTTCTTCTTAGTCTTCCTCTGCCTCTTGTTTCCATTCTTGTGTTGCATGCTTCTTCTGCTAGCCAATATGGTAAGTAAATATTGAAATAATTAAAAATATATAAAAGGTTGAATGGTAGTTTTATGTTGAATTGTGAACAATTCAGGGTATCGAAATTTCAACCAAAAGATCTTTATCAAGAACAGGACGAACAAACACAGAATAGAACCACAAAATCAAACAGAGACTACATGCAACAGTAAAGCAATGTTATAATATAAAGTTATGGATCACATTTCTAGCCAATATGGGTTAATTCTCATCAAGTGGCCGAACAAAGCTACCAGATAACTTACCCCATCATAAAAGTTCTCAAATTTGAAGTCAAACTGTACATTTTCTTCCATATCTGCTTAGTGGCAGAAATCCCCAAAGTTTCTTGCTTAATTAATAACAGAAATCCCCAAAGTTTCTTGCTTAGTAACAGAAATCCCTAAAGTTTCTTGCTTAGTAACAGAAATCCCTAAAGTTTCTTGCTTAATTAATAACAGAAATCCCCAAAGTTTCTTGCTTAATTAATAACAGAAATCCCCAAAGTTTCTTGCTTAATTAATAACAGAAATCCCCAAAGTTTCTTGCTTAGTAACAGAAATCCCTAAAGTTTCTTGCTTAATTAATAACAGAAATCCCCAAAGTTTCTTGCTTAGTAACAGAAATCCCTAAAGTTTCTTGCTTAGTAACAGAAATCCCTAAAGTTTCTTGCTTAGTAACAGAAATCCCTAAAGTTTCTTGCTTAGTAACAGAAATCCCCAAAGTTTCTTGCTTAGTAACAGAAATCCCCCAAAGTTTCTTTGCTAACTGACACACACGCTCACCACCCACTCCCCAATGATAACATTTCATGAAGTTAATTTCAGAATGTGAATTCGTGGGTAAATTTGAAACTATACAGAAACATATCAATATCTTACCATTGTATGATGGTGCCTCAGTAAAAACCTTAAAAGCATGATAGAAATTAGAATAACAACGACAATGTATTGTACTCTGTCAATATTTTAAGTATCTCAAAGGTGCCCTGTACATTGACATCAGTGTATACAAACAACATGACGTATTAATGGCAGTGTTAAATATGGTGTAAACTATTGACATGAGCCAAAACGAGCAACTAGTTTCTTGAAGAGAAACAATGAAGAGCTGGAGTTTATAGAAATTCATCAGGTCCATTATGATGATATATGGCTGCCAATCCCCAGCAAGTGTATGAGTGAATGATGTTCCTTCTGTGACAGAGAGTTCACTGACTCAGTCTTCAAGGATAAAGCTGACGTAAAAACTTACAATGGAAGATATATTGTAACTAAAATCAGTTGAAACTATCCCTGGTCTATGTTCCCACTCCGCATGCGGAATGTCTGTAGGTCTCACCAATGGAGCAATGGACCACTAGACAAACCACCTATACCTGTATAATTAAATTTTGTTCTTATGGAAGCTTCATAGCACATCATTCATACAAGTACGCTGTTCACACTTCTTTGTGTGTTTTTATGCTATATTTATGCATATGCACGCACATTTTGTGGTTGGGAGAAAATCAGAGATGTACTGTGCAGCACTGGGGAGGTGAGGACTATTTACAGTTTTCCTATAGATGAGGCCCATCATAAAGTCACAGTGGCTCAGTATGTGACAAAGCCTTTTGTCTTGAACATTTGGTTACATGCCTGGAGCCATAGTTCGGCATTACCAGTAGACAATTGGTGGCAAAGAATGAGAACATTGAACCCTGGTTGTAATAGCATGGTGCACTGCATAGATAAACCTACCTTCATGGTGTGTTGACAGTTATTTTATGACTGGCCCAAAGTGGGTAGAAAATCCAGATTCCCCAGCACAAAAATGCTGTTAAAAACCGATATCAGGAATTATGCTTCCACCTCCAAGGTCAGATAAATGGAACACCTTACATGGAACAAAACACCAGCTCACACACACACATGCATACAGCAATCAATGGAATTAGGTCAAACTGTTTTGAGACCATGGACTGCTGGACATGCTACCTCTCATAAATCTGCATGCACAGATCGAAGGAAAGTTGTAAAGCCACATATTTACATATGAAAGTCACTCAAGCTGATTCTTGACTGCTTTTTAGGTCTGCAGAATAAGATTTTGTCCTCAAAACTGAATGCGCAGCCACAAAGAGGGAATGCTACTCTCTTTTTTAGAAAATGGTTCTTCGCAGGGCAATATCACAAAGAGCGATTAGAAAAAGGCATTTGAGTGTGTATTCGATGAGTTATAAGAACCTACAACAAACAAAACAGAATAAACTGTTCTGCACCTCCTGCTGGCAGTTGAATTAATGGAGACCACCTACCTACATGTATAGAACGCTAAGCATAGAAAACTGATCCTATCTATTTTCTGTGTTTTTGCTATCATATGTTACAGAATTGAATGACGATTTCCGAGCTATGGCAACTTTTGGTCACTTGATATGTAGTAATATATCAACATCTCAGAACATTGGTAACCTTCAATCAACCCTTTTTCGTCTTCATCTGTTTCAGTTTCATTGTGTTGCTATGGTCTTCCATCGTGTTGTATGCTCTTGCTGTTGGACAATATGGTTCATCATTCTCATCAAGTGGCAGTCATTTCAGATTATCTTTCATTGTTTTTTACTTCAAAATTTTTCCACTAATTCTTGCAATCTCTTCATTCCTCATACTTCTTGTTCTGTTTTTCTTATACATCTCATTAAACATGTGGTAAGCTTTCTCTTGTTCTATAGTTACATTAATAAATTGAAACTGATTGCTGAAGAACCTATTCTATACAGATAAATATGCTCGGTAAATGCATTGAAGGTTTTAGTTCTATAATTCTTATTTGTTGTTCTCCATGTTTGAGCCATAAAGTGGACAGATTTAACATTTGTCAAATATTCTTAGTTTTATATACAGTGGAATTCCTCTATAGAGTAGTCTTTTATAACATATTTCCTAATATAACACTTTTCAAAATCCCCAATTATATTTATTCTATTTTGTCTGTACTATGTATATCATATTCTGTTATATATTTTTATATAAGCATATGTATATAAGCATATACATATTTTGTCAGTCCAGACCATGTTGTTATAACAAAAGATTCCACTGCATTTACTATTTTATCTCTTGCCTTGATGGTGTACTCTACCATGCTGTAGCCTATCCATCTTATGTTGCTTCCCTCCAACTTTGTTCATTTCTTGATTGTCCCTCTTCAATTCCAGTAAACTCTTCAACTAGGTGCCATGTCTTAATATTTCCAAAATATTTTATTTGTTTTATTTTAATTTCCTTTGATAGTTTTTCATATGCTCTATTGTCAAAAAACCTTTTTTTAAAACTTCTTTCATGTTCTCCCAATTCTTCTACATATCCCCATCTCAAAGTATCAATTCTGTTTTTTAGTTTGCTCATTATTCATTTTTCTGATCCATACATCTATGTTTCTTCTCAAACTCCTGCGGAATGCGTTGTGTTACTGTTTGCAACACTGCTGCTGTATCTGGACCTTTCGCACATCCGACTTCAGCATGGCCTTGTGTCACTTTAACCCTATTTTGGATGGGACAGTCAACTCCACGCCATAACCTGCTTAGCCGTCTCCTACTACATGCATGAAAGGTAAAGTATTGCTATTTCTTGTTCCCCTCTCAGGCCATGGCAGCACATGAGCAGGATCCATACATTAATGTAGAATAGATGTAAAACAATCAATATTATTTTTTTTTTTGTGATTTCATACTCTTATATGTTCATTTTCAAACTCCCGCTGGATCTCTTGTAGCAGGATAATGCTCCTGCAGGATTTCCAGAAGGATGTCTTCCAGAGAGCGGAAATGCGTTGACATTTTATTTACGTCAATGGTCCGACACATCAGTCTTCGGTGACAGTTCGTGAATTGTTGTGTGAATATTTTCCTTGTGTCATTCAACTTTTAGCTATTCCTATTCTTTTAACCTATTTCACATGATTGTGTCCAAGATACATACATTGATCTACTTGTTGCAACATATCTCTGTGTATTTTTATGTTTCCCATTTAATCTTTTGATCTTGCTAATTATCATGGTTTTTTTTTGTAAATTTTGATTTCTCAATTACTTTCAAGCAGAAATAGAAATACATATCTACTTCACTGACAATGATGAGGTAAAGCCCTACCAACAAATGTCATGTCAGAAGAGACATGGGGCCAATAAAATCAAACTCACTTCATATAAAATTAGATTGAAAGGCAAGCACAAATGCCAATTGCTAGCCATGTATCAATTAGTTACAATGCATTAAAAAAAATATATTTTTCATCGAATTACTGTCGAGTGAAAGCAGAATTTATAGAGATACAAACTGAATCCTACAAGGCGTTATCAAATTAAACCTGCCCGTACTGCGTCACATATCCCAGCATGAAGATCTGATGTCATAGCCACAGACCAATGAACAAGTAAGGTATCAGTAATTTTTCTCATGTTTCCTGTAAAAGCTGACATGGCCTATGTGATCTGTGTGACAACTAATGAACAGCATTCATTTTACTACAACCACAGCATGTTAACTAGACTTCTGCATTCATTCTGAAACACTGCAGATCAGCAGGATTAGTCTGGAGAATGAAATGGCATCATATCATGGTTTACAGCTTAGCTGCAATGTCTGTATCTTTCAGTATGACAAATTCGACTTCAGTATGGTTTCTGGTTCACATTGACACTATACAGTGGAATCCCAATATAGCGCAAACACTTATAACAAATTTCCCAACTATCAATACTGTATTTTTTCCGTTAGGGGGTTACAGGAAGGTTGAGTGGCATGTGTGATAAAGGTCGCATGCCATTGTTGTCACCATATGTTAAAGGTGAGTTTTTTTAATTTACACTCAGAGATAAAAGCCTAGTCTTTACCAGGGAACGCACTCTGGACCTCACAAGTGTGTGACCAAAGTTCTAACCTCTCTAATTTCCCAACACTTTCAAAATCCCCAATTATTTTTATTTTTTATTGAAATTTTTATTGTTGCATAATTTAATTTGCCCGGGCCAAACAGGATTCCACTGTATTGGAAAAGGACAGCCAACTCCACCCCAAAACCTCCTTAGTCTTATGACATGCTTGGGAGGTAACAATGTCACCTTCCTTCCTCTATTTGCAGTCAAATAGACAACATTCATTAATGAATTCAGGAAATTCCGCCGAAGACGGATGTGTCGGGTCATTGGCGCAAATAAAACGGCGACACAGCGCATTTCCATTCTCTGGACTACATCCTGCAGAAATCTAGTAGGACAATGGTCCTGCTACAAGAGAATTCAGCAGGAGTTTGAGAATGAACGCTGAAGAAGAAGAAGAAGAATTCAGGAAATGTACAGTGAAAATGTGTCGTAAGTAAGAGTGAATGATTCTGCTCAAATGTTTTGAAAATAATGACAGGTAACAAATGTCTTGAGGTCAGGTCAGTTACATGTCGCTATGACATAAACCATCCCCAATATTGATGCAGCAATGTGTTGACCACCATCAGATTACATTCATTAGCTGATGAATTGTCAAACATGGCAGTTCACATGATGGATATCGCAAAAGACGGATATGTTGGGCCATCATTACAAATAAACCGTAACACAGCGTATTTCCATTCCCTGGGCTACAACAGGTCGGAAATCTAGTATGGCCATTGTGCTACTACAAGAGAGATCCACGGGGAGTATGAGAATGAACGATGAAAAATATAATAAGACATGAATCAGAAGAAACTGAAGTGTGTTTTCAGTGGATTCCAGTTATAGATGAAAGCGATGATCACATGGGTTAATGAGCAATCATTATGAGTATAATGATGACAACTTAGAACTGAATTGCGCTTCCTACTTAAATAGGATGATTTTCTAAAAATATGTATTCATTCTCAAACTCCTGCAGATTAGCAGGATGTAATCCAAAGAATGGTATCTATTGTTCATGGTTAACAGCTCCGCTGCGATAACTGCACCTTTCGGGCAGAAATATCAGACTTCAGCATGGCCTTTGGATCACTTTGACCCATGGGATGGGGCAGTCGAACTGTACCCCACAAAAACTCTTTAGCTGCCTATTACGACATGCATGGTAGATCAGAGTGATGCAATCTTTGCTCTCCTATCAGCCCCAGCAACTATGGTAAAAGTGCATGTCTAAATGTCAATAGCTACCTCTAACGCCTCCAGATGTGTACTTGTTTCTTAACAATTGTTTTACACAACCAATGATGCACATTTCATCTTGTTATAAATTCCCTAGGGCTTTACACAGTATATATATTTTATATATATATATATATATAACACAGCTGCCCATTGTGCCACACCACAAAAAGAAAACGTAGCCATCTGAAAGAGCTCTGGCGGAAAATTTCTACGGACTTGTCACCACATATCGGCGTCCGACTTCGGCTAGAGAACCAGGAAGACAAATTCACTTGGGCTGGTTATATTTGATCACACCTCATACTTTTACTTTTGGAAGTTTTTTTTGTCCTGAAAACTTTATTTCCTTAATTGGGAAGAGGTGTAGTTGTAAAAGATTTCTATGTTCATTCTGCTAGTAAGCAGGATGTAGTCATGGTTTACAGCCTGGATATCTGTGAGTTTCTGCCTAATAAATCGGACACTTTACTAACCATTTTCTACAATCATAAAACTTTCAGTATAAAACCTTGGTGACCAATTTCAAAGATTGGTGAAATTCCTATGGTACATCAGAAATACATTGTGTTTTTAATTTTTTTATTAATTTTTAAAGACAACGCTCAAAATTTCTCCAAGAACTACATATGCCCCAAATGTTCAGGATTGCTGGTCAAGTAAAGTGTTAAGAATGGCTTTTGGGTCATTTTGAATTGTCCACTCTACCCCAAACTTCCTTAGTCTCCTCTTACAAGTGTTGTTATTCTTTGCTTACCCTTTGAGAACTTGGCAACACAGTGGGCAGCATGCTAGAAGTCAAACATGCACATTGCGTATCATACTCATACTGCCGATATGTTTAGGCCCTAAAGTAGGAAAAAATAGTACCGCTATGGTCTGCCATGCATGTCATACTAGCAGTTGAGAAATTCTATAGTCTACTTTTCTTCTGCACGCTACGCACTGGGGGAGGGGCTCTTATTGTGTAGCACGATAGTGTATTGATTGACGTCTGTATATCTATGCTTAGGAACCACAATAAAATCAATAGCACCCTTAACATTGAACGACTTTGAGGTAGCTTGAAATTGAGAAATAAACACCATAGCACATCTGTGCACCATAACAGGAACAGACACCTTATTACTATTCTCGTTGTTATGAAAGATTACTTGTCCCAATAAAATGTATTATTGCAATACATTTTTTTCTGATTTGTGCCTTTTGCAATAATTTGTATTATATCTCATTGTACCCTAGTTACGGGAAAGCTTCATTCCGCTCAATATTGTTCTGCTAAAAATGTGGTGGTGTCTACTTATACTGTACTAATCCACCAAATATGGATTGGCGAGCTTTGTCGCAAATAAAACGCCACTACAACACATTTCCATTCTCTGGAATACATCCTTCTGGAAATCTAATAGGACCATGGTCCTGCTGCAAGAGATATCCAGTGGGAGTTTGAGAATGAACGATGAAGAAGAAGATACTGTACTAAGATAATCCATGTTGCCGGCCCACAAGGGAGCAAAGAATAGCAACACTGTTTACCCTCAATGCATATTGTAGGAGGTGAAGCGACTAAGAAGGTTATGGAGTCCCATCCCATATAGTGTCAAAGTGACCAGAAGTCGTGCTGAAGTATGAGGCATCAGACCGGAAGGCACAGATATCGCAGCAATGAGATGCCTATTGTACACCATGATATAGTGTATTCCGTCCTCCAGACTATCCTACTAAACTGCAGGTTTGAGAACACATAATAATTTCTATAGTTGTGATAGACTTCCATATTAATGTATTGAATAGATGGACACCATAAGAGAAGTTCCTGTCTAGCTTAATGTATTCCAATGCAATGAAATAGGATGCGCTGCAGTGTTTCATATGGGAAATTTTAAATTCCTAGTTAGTTGGGAAAGTTGGGTTTATTCTGTTCCAATGGTAAACGCTCTTCATCCTTTTCCGAGCTGGAAAATGGTATTTTGATGTTTTCTTTGCTGCTGTTCAGTTTATATTGTACTTTGGTCTAAGCCCTCTCACTTCAGAATACATGATGCTGTCAGTTGTCCCTGCAGCCAAATGGTTCAATCCATCAGTTTTATAATTCTTTCTTTGTATTTAATGTGCTGTTTTATTTACTTGTAATTGGGATGAGTCCATAAATGTGTGAGTGTCCCAGGATCCACTTCAAGTGACATGGATGTTGTGGAAGGATAGTAGATTGTGAACTTCATGAGTAGATGTTACTGGAAACAATGTAGTTCTGCTCTTCTAGGACCTGTAGCCCAAAAAAAATTAAGTAAATACATCTCTGGCATTAATCTCACCATGTTCAATCCATTCAAGGATCAGTTCAATGGTCGTCTTCATTGTTATAATTTCTGCCTCATAGTTGGAAGTTATTCCCACCACGTACACCGTAATTATAGGAGCCACAATTTGAACATATCAAGATCTCAAAGCTTAATGTCTTCCCATACCTGTTCTATAAATCCATATCTCAAAGCAGTGACCCCCAAAATGAGATATAAGGACATCTGCAAAACAGCCTTGAACTATTTCATGATCAATCCAAATTCTTGGTAAGAACTGGCTGTTATCACACAGCATGGAATTCTTCAATGTGCCAAGGCCACTGAGGGAGAAGGCAAGCAATGCAGATGAAAGGCACATACATCCTCAAACACAGATTTTTTATGTATATTCTGTTCATGCCCGTGTAGATAAAATTTGCAAAATCAACCACTAGAGAGGCTACAATGTGAGGGCTTTGTAGTCCATTTGTAAATTTGACCTACTTCCTGACCATCTGTAAAGATGGCAGCAGGCTATCATCATCATCTATTATTAATGAGCTGCAGTATCTCAACGGCTACACAAGTTATATTGTTGAGATAATCCAAATACTTGAATGGAAATATGTCGGACATACATAACCATGGTGGATTTGCACCCATGCTTGAAAGTGACACTTCTCACCAAAGTTAGCCATTAATCCCTGAACTCCAATTGCAATCTCTAGAGTTAATACAACAGCATGTCTTGATATTTATTATGTGTGATGGTCGTCTACATTTTCTACAAACAGTGCATGTGACCCACCTGTTCATATGCTAACTATTTGGGTCACTTTTACTTTTTACATACCACTCTCAAACAATTTCGTTGTCTTTCTCATACACATTTACAAACACGAATTCAGAGAAGAGCAGTACAATAATGAAATGCAAAGAAGCAACATCCCAACAAACTAAACTTAAAGCTTTCAGAGAAGAAAACTACCTTTATTGACGACAGAAAACTTGACATTTAATAATACACCATATATGAAATATAAAGTAAATAGGGACAAAAATCATAGTATTGTCACTATTTTACAGTAAAATACTTGCAATGAATCTTGGCAGTGGAAACGTAACAGACAATTAGGACGCTTTGAAATAAACCGTGGTTACACAGAAACAAATTTATCTCTCCAAAATACAAATGTCCACAATGTCTAAAATTACAATGTTTTCACCACTACTTAATGGATATATAATGAAAATAGCTCTGAGAAACAAAATTGGTATAGATGGCTAAAAGTTTACTGGACATGAACAAACAAACTTGGAGAACCAAGTGATCCATCTAATACATTCCATATAATTTTAAAATACAGCCGATTCCAGTTAATTGGGTCCCAAAATATTCAGTCAGATTAAGCAGCTGCCATTATAATCTTAATTTGCATTGAAACATATGCACAAAAGAAACAAAAACACAAAACATTTCAGTGATCAACTTAAAGTACAGAATGTGCCATGCAAGTCAAGCCATAGAAGAATGCTTTCTTCTTTATGTTGCAACCTTACATCCTACCTTCACTGCTGAAGTCAGATGTGTCGGCCAGTGGCGCAAATAAAACGGCAATACAATTCACTTCCGTTCTCTGCCTTACTACATCTTACTGGAAATCCAATTGAAACAGTGTCCTGCTATAAGAGAGATCTTGTTAGACTTTGACACAGGGTAAACTGTTTCGTGCTTAACCTCTTAAAGTGGAAACGTGTAACACTATTCTCAATAGATTCCGTACAACAAGTCTCAACTACTTAGCAAACTTTAGAAATCGTAAACGACAATGATTGTATATTATTGCAGAAAATATTCTGCTTTCATAACAATAGTCAGCTTTGTAAGTACTGAAAAACCCAACCCGACCTGTGAAATTAGCACAATGTCCTGTCCATAAAAGTTTCTGTGAGCTCAGCACTTTGAAAGTGTTATTGTAGCTGTGTCATTCAAACACATTCCTCCATAACTTTAACACATATTGACTCAGGGTGCTGAAGAGATGTGTTCAAACAACATGACTATAATTTTTTTTAAAGTTCTGAATGAGTTAACACACTTTTCATGATAAAATAATATGGTTATCGGTTAAAATAATATGTTTATAGGACAGTTTTTAATTTGTCTTCAAATTGGTACTATAAATTGTCCCTTCCGTATTATTATCATTATTATTATTATTATTATTATTATTATTAGCAATTAAGTGCCATCTAGATAATATTTGTGAAGAATTACTTGTCCTTTTTATCTTTCTTAGTTTGAGAAACGAAAATTGTATATTTTCAAATTGGTACTATAAATTGTCCCTTCCGTATTATTATTATCATTATTATTATTATTATTAGCAATTAAGTGCCATCTAGATAATATTTGTGAAGAATTACTTGTCCTTTTTATCTTTCTTAGTTTGAGAAACGAAAATTGTATATTTTAGAACCGCATTTTATCTCGACCAGTGCATACCTAGTACGGCTGAGAACAAAGTGGAAGGAAGCAACTAATGATGCCAAACTGTGGAAGTCTTATGTGTTGGGCCAACTGCACAGATAAAAATGGTGAAACTTCTCTGTTTCTAGACTAGATCCTGCTGGAAATCTAGCAGGATCCTAGTACTGCTACAAGAGAGAACTGGCAGGAGTATGAGAGCATACACTATTTTAAATAATGCCCAACACGCATGATAATAAACGACTAATTGTTCAATAAGAAATTAAGAACTGTAAAATACTTTTCTTTCTTATCCTCAGATAGGTATTCTAGAGCCTCTTCGTGATTACAGATAGGTTCATACCCGTCGTGTATACAACTAGAGACATCTATTTTACAATTCTTTGTAAGAGTTGTCCCCCCAGTAAACAACTGCATCATTTAAATTGTGGCCCAATTAACCAGAATTGACTGTAAACTAATATGATTAACATTTGGAAATATAAAACAAAAATAGGGTAACATACCGTTTTTTTTATCTAAAAGTTTGCAGAGTGAAAATGACAGCAAGTGTTTGCATGGTGTGAATGTATGAATATGTCTGTAAGTTGTGTGTGCGTGTGATATTAAAAACAAATGTCTGATGTGTGTGTGCAAATATACGTGAGGTGTATGTTATGTATGCTAGTTAAAATGAGTACAAAATATACGTTTGCAAATGAAAGCTTGAAGAATTAAAGAAATTAGTAAGTGAGTCTTTATGTAGTTATGAGTGCATGTGATCATGAGAACCAAAAAAAAGTGTTGTCAAATCTTGAGAAAAAGCAAATAGTCGGTAATAAATCTATGATAACATTTTTCATCCAAATATTAACTGCAGTTTTATACTTACTGTTATGACAAATGACAATGCATGTAATGATCAATGTACTAGCAAATCAGCTTGACATAAAATATTTAAACAAAAGCATATCTACATAGCTGGCAATAATTATACTCAACAGAAGCCCTGTGATTGTAAGCTGAAATCTCAGTAGTGTCCTGAAATGTCATTTTTTTACAACATATTCTGATAGCAATTTATTTCTTTAAAGACATACACGAACCTCTAGCACAAAAAAGCACCTTTTTTTACAGCAAATGAAGACTCCCAAAAAAGTCAGAACACAATCTCTTTATTTTACACAAATGAGTCTATATCTAGAAACCTAGTTGAGTACAAATCATCATCTGCTTGGCAAAGGGGGCTCAAGAGCAATTTAAAATGGATAATTAGACACATAATAAAACTGAACGGGCGTCTGCTACGTATGAAATTATTTTTTTACAACACATAAAACATCTAAATGATTCAGCACACACAAAAGTGCTTCATTAAAGGTGCCAGTGTGTGTTCAGTATAACCACACACATAAGACAGCTTCAGATCAAAACCTACGCATCCTTTTGATATCACTAAGTTCATCGCGTGCAGCTTCACGGCGACGATCCATTAGCATGCGTTCATTCAAATTAACAGAAGACTGAAACATGTTGGGGCCTGCACTACCTCCACCACCACCACCACCACCACCTCCCAGAACCTGCGAACTACCTCTCATGGCATTTCCAGGTAAAGCAGCAGCTGTATTTGATCCTAAAGGTGGCCCAGACTGTCCACCCATGCCTCCTTGGGGACTACTAATGTTTCCTGGCCCAGTAATGCCCCCTAAGCCACCTGGAGGTGCACCTAGCACACCACGTTGGTTCTGATAATTATTGTCAGAACCTCCCTGATCAAAACGTGAGCGCCTCTGCTGCATAGATTAATCATACACCATTTTAATTTGTAGGTATATTTAAATTTAAGATAAAGACGGTTATTAACAACGTTCAAATCAATCAATCCCATGCACAAATTCAATTATAGTTAGTTAATTGTACATCAGAGCATGACATTATCATTGGATTTCCCAGTAAGAACCGTACAACCGCCAGAGCATCACGTGACATCATCATCGCAGGCAGGAGCAGGAACCAGTAAGCGGCAGACACATTAAATTGGAAAAAAGAAGAAAGATAAAAACATTAGCAACTGTCAACAAGACCAGATAATTCTGATCAGTTTCACAGACTCAAAAACATCTCCAGATGAAACTTTTCTAATGGATGCAAATAAAACTTTGCTTCAGAAATTTATTGAGTTTAAAACATTTATTATTATTTTGTCTCATGAAACACCTGGAAAAAATAAACAATGTTATGTAGAGAGGCATATATGGCTGCACATTCAAAATAGAACATCAGAAAGCTCTTCAATTTGCAGGGATTAGCCATAATAAATGAGACGCAATATAAATTGTATTTCCCCAATAAACACGTACAGCAATCTTAGCTACTGCATTTGCATTGTGGTCCATTCACTCTGTATAATAACATTACAGGAATGCCTAAGTGAAAATTGCGCCATCTTTAACATTCAGTCTCTGTTAAATACCACACATATCGGATGTATCACATTAAATTTGGTAATGTTTGTAAAGAAACCATCTGTGATTCAAACTATCATTTATTAAGTAAAGCATATCCTGTGTAGGATATTACAGTTCAGCTGTTATGAAGTTTTTAGGCAGCATTAATGCATCACAAGTACAAGCAGACATTTGGAACTAGATGCTAATTCAACTGAAATAGGTTTATGATGCAGATCCACTATACACTTTACTACCAAGCCGACTTCTGACAATAAATAAAACTTTATACAACTAGATACAACTTTAACGTCAATGGGCATGACGAACAGATTTTTTACTTCAAAAGGCACAAAGATTACAGCGCTTGTAAACTCACATGCCCTCGTGTTTCTAGGGCATGAAAGAGCAGCTACACTGTGGCCTGCTGGGCATGTTTGTGGGATGAAGTTGGCTGTCCCATACCATTGGTCAAAGTGACCCATATGCCCAGTCTGATGTGTCCAGCTGAAAAGCGCAGATATCACAGCTCTGCTGTAAACCATGATACAAGACACTACACTTTTGGTTAAAATGATTGCAGAAAAAGCAGTAAACTCACAGTACAGCTTATATTCAATGACTACAATCTTAATAAGAAATAGTTCTGGAGCAAACATACAAGTTGCTAGGACACGAGAGGGTAAAATATGACATGTCCAACTTTTTTTACTGACCTGCCAAGCTGATTTAAACTTAACAAAAGCCCTGGACCCCCCCCCCCCCCCCCCCCATAAATTACCAATTGACAAGATTTGATCACCAAGGCAAAAGATACAAAATGCACAACTAGTGATTTGTGCATCCTGTAAAATCTGTAAGATCGAAGAGACAGTTGTCTGTCTGTATCATTAATCATGAGAATATGTGGTGACATTTTTTTTTTCCAGTAAATCTTTCGATGGAAGAAATTCAAAAGCATGTTATACCTCAAGGAATCTGAAAAGGAAGTATAAGATCTCTCATAAGCGTCTAAATCTACATTTAATAGTGAATAAAATGCCCTCTTGCTCCTTATTGGGGTGAATAGGCAGTTGTTGGCCGATCAAACCTACATTTGGCCAGCAGATAAAAGAGACCACCTCTGTAGCATGAAAAAATGAAATTATTTTATTTTCTACTCCTATGCTAGGGAAAGCAAGAACACTGTTTTTTAAACTATCTCTTTTTGTAGAAGGACAATGGTCCTACTAAATTTCCTGTAGGATGTAGTCCAGAAAATAATCTAGAAGTTTGAAAATAGATGCTACTATAAACGTGTTGGAATATTAGTTACAAAGAAATTATGAGAAATGTGTTTGTGCATGATAGAATGTTTTAATTCAGTCAACAATTACCACTGTTAATAGTCATGACACTTCGCAAACTTCGGTGGTACGAACTTGTGATGAGGTATTCCTCAATGACAAAAGATTTTCAAGGTGCTGTGGAGGTTGGGAGAAAACAAAGTGGACAGAGGATATTTCTGGATATCAAGAATTGGACAGGATGTAAAGTTTCCAATATCATCAGGATGGTAGATGACAGAAGTGCGTGGAGATGTTTCTGAACCTTATGTCTCAATGTGACATTCCTACGACACTGACGTGTTATGAGTTTTATTATTATTTTTATTAGTCCAGAGAAAGAAGATCTGTTATGCTGCCAGTTTTATTTGCACCAATGATCTGACACATCTGATGTCTGCAATTTAAACGACATGTTCAATGAGCTGTATACAGAAGACATGGTCATATTGTGAGAAATCTATGTGATTATGTTCAATACAGAACCATCAAATTGAGTCAAAGATCCAAATCTGACAAATATGTTACTTCATCTTCTATGATGGTTGCAGGCACTGCAGTACCTTCAAAGAAAGTCATCATCGCTAAAAAGATGACCGAACAATGTTTTTGGGCACAGAGACAGATGTATCTCAACTTCACTGTACACTGCCAACACAGAACAAGACCTTTTCAGCATGAACAAAGAACCACGATCAAATAATATTTCGCTCACTGGATATTAATATTTCACATCACTTTCACTCTGATGATCTAATCACGGCAAGTTGTTTTTAACAAGCACCAAATGTTTCATTTAAACTAAATACTCCCTCCCAAAATTAACTTAATGAAACATAATTATTATCTGTATCAGAAAGACTAGTTCAGCAGATGTTTTTACATAAGCATGTCACTTTGTATGTTTCCTTCAATAACCATGAATTATAGACAATGAAGTTCTTGTTAGCTACGTGGAATGGGGTTTTTCAAGTGCCACTGAAGAGATATTTCTATAGTATGGACTGTGCTTGCTATTACAGGTTACACAATTATGACACTGGCTCATTAGCACTCACCATATATGCCTCAGAACATAGTTTTCATACATTTAATTCATTTTTAAACAGTACTTGCTTCAGCTGGAAATGTTTGTATTAAAATATTGACTGGAACAGATATAATATTAGACAAAAATAGCTTTTCAGCATATTAAATGCTATATTAAATAAGGACAAGTCTCTCCCATTTAAGTCACAAACTGCTCTAGGCATATTAAAATGTACGAATAAGTATGCCATTCTATTACGTCTTGCCTCTGTTACACACTGACATTTCTTTTAAGATGGTTTACCCTTAGTGTTAAGTCACCGTACTTTGGTTTCCCCATCTATAATCTATGCCTCTCAACGAAGCAGTATGTCACTTACTAGATTATCACTTATTGCATGTTACTCAGTGACTACCTTCTCTTCCCTTCTCTTCCCTCCTCTTCCCCCCCCCCCCCCACATCATGTTAAAAAATTGCTTTGTGAAGACATTACAAGCCTGATTTTAACCCGGAACCTATTGAGCACAAGGCAAACTTAATCACTAAGTCAGGGAGAAACCTTAGTGTACGCTTGTGAAAATCATGTTTTCGAGCTGCAGTTTTTCATGGAAGCATTATATGCTGGCACATAAATTGGCACATTATACAATGTATCGCGCTTTAAGGATAGCAAATAGTTCTGCCAGGCGCCATTGCAACAAACTGTTGGGGGAAGTGTGGGTGGGTAACTGAATGATCTAATGGTTAGAACAATGGTATCCAGACAGATGAATGAACACTTGCAGAGGTGTAATGAATAATGCACCCTATGTACATTGTGGAGACTACGGAATAGAAGCCTTTATCACAACAAAAGCTAAAATTGTCTTTGTGCTGATTAAAAGAAAGATCAGCAGTGAATATGGCAAGAGAATGCTTTCAGAAAAACTTGGTGTGCTTCACACTGTTACGATAGATATAGACCTAGAACAATTGTTGACAAAGTAAACACTACTTCTGAAGTGGATGAGTAATTAGTTAGGGCAACTGCAACTTATTCTTGATATTTCTGTCTTTGGTTCCATTTATTGTTTTTTCTATTTCATGGGTAAAATGGGGTAAGCATGTTCATGCACACTGCCTACTCATCAATGTCTAACTCCTCAACCTAATGGAAAAGGCCAGTTGATGTCTCCTTTTGTTGTTACAAGTTCTCATGTGCAAGATAACATGATCTCTTTTTATAGTTGATAATACACTCTCATCTGATCAAATTTGGGCTTATCTTTCCACTTTTTATTGTAATTATCTTCGATGATGGTCTTCACTTCCTTATAGATGACCAGTTGTCCTCTTCCAGCAAATTTCCTCCTCTTTTGGAGTCTACCTGTGACTTCCTCCTTTGCTCACCCATGTGTTGCGAAGGCCCGAAAAGGGAGAAAATAATAGCAACAATGTTTACCTTCCATGCATGTTGTGTGAGGTGACTAAGGAGGTTAGGGGAGGAGTTGACTGTCCCACCCCATACAGGGTCAAAGTGACCCAGAAACCATGCTAGTCAGGTGGATCTGGCTAAAAGGCAGATATCGCAGAAAAGTTGTAAAGTCACATGAACCCCAAATGCCATCCATCCTGAAGATAGATGTGTCCAGCTGAAAGCATCAGATATGGCAGCCATGCTACAGACCACAACATGATGCATTCTTTGGGTATATTCTCCTGACAGAGGGAATGCTGAAGACAGAACATTTCTAGTCACCAATAATTTCAACACCTAAACAGATGGGTCAGCACTCAGGACAAAGACTTGTGGAGATACATAATCACATACACTAATCAGTACTGCACATCATGATGATATAGACAAACAAGAAAGGCCAATGTTTCTGAAGTTTAGCTATTCATTCGCATACGGGTATTCCCATCGTATCACAATATATTTAACAGTAACAACTGAGAATTTATCGGAACAGACGGTGTATCTTCATTCGTTCTCAAACTCCCGTAGATCAGCAGGATCTAGTGACGAGAATAGTATGTGCTGTGTTAGTTTACAGCTTAGCTGCAATATATGCTCCTTTCTACCCAACTACCCAACACATCCAACTTCAGCATTGTGGTGTTCTTAAGTGGTTATTCTAGTAATTTGTTGGAGATGAGTTTCAGCAGTTGAAGCACATGCCAAATGTGATTTATAAACTGATATCAGAATGATGAAAGATATTTATGGCGTAAGAAAGAAAGAATGGTTAGCTGTGGATGAAATGACAATTTTTATAACAGGAATAGATAGAATAATATGTAACCAACAAAATTTTTACTAAAATTATAGAAACATGTGACTGTCAATGAACACTTCATTTTCTATGTTCATTATCATTAAACTTTATTTTGTATACTTCATATACACTGTTGTTATAATACATTGTGACTCTTGTGTTATATTTTAATGAAAGACAAAAAATGCTGAAATACAGAATTGTTTGCTGGCAAGAAATACAGCGAAGCACATTCCGCAAACAGATTTACTGTGCCCTTGACCATGGTATATGACTCTTGATGCCAAAGACCAAGTCAAGACAACTTCTAGTAAATCACACTACTAATCAATCAAACAATGGAATAACTGAAATTGTATAGTATGTATGGTTAAGTAAAATGTACTTCTTATTGTAAGGTGTGTTCGTTCAACCGCGGACGTTTAGTCCAATTTGGTTATATAAGAGCTTTTACAACATCGAAAATGCATCCGAAAAAAGTGGAGGGTGCACATCAAGCTCCGGGATTTATAGCATAACTAAAATATTGAACCACACTATGTACATGCTTATTCCAAACTTCTGTTTTCTAGGGTTTAGTCCCAATAGTAAGCATTCTATCGTATAAGCATTCTTTAAAATTTGGCTATAATTTCTGTGCCTTTCATCTGATGCAACTTTTCAGTCACTTTGACCTTTTATGGGATGGAATGACAAAGTATACTTGGTCACATCATCTTACAACATGCATGGTTAAATCAGCACTGCTATTCTTTGCAACCATTTCAGATTTCAACAACACAGGCAAACCACAAATTATATCAGTAAAACACACAAGTGTTTTGACTGGGCCTGAAAGAGTTGCAGAGAATATCATTTACCTTTCTTATATGTATATCGTAGAAGGCAACTAACAAAATGAGGTGGAGTTTACTTTTCCATCCATATAGGATCAAAGTGACCCAGATGCCATGCTTAAATTAATGTATCAAGTCAAAAGATGCAGATATCTGGTTGGTTGCTGATCCAGCGGTGCATGGGCTCATGTTATTTGACCCAATGCTATTAAAATGGCCTTATATTGTGGAAGTATGCAGATATCTCAACAATGAAGTTTTGTTAATCACTGGTAAAAGACACATACACACAAATAGAACAAAATGCATTTACACATGAACACAATTTACCACATAATACATGTAAGAACAACACTATTCACATACAAATGGCATAGCAAAATGTAGATAGTCACAGAAAGAGTAATAACTAGAATCTCAGAGGTGAAACAAACAGAAAACAGACAACATACATTGATATGTCACGTTCTATACGCTTCTTCAACAACTTGAAAACCGGCCATCTAGTTCACACCTGAGATCTATACCTACCATGAGAACTTCCTTAACATATATGTAACCATCCAACTTTTCTGTCTTAGCACATTGGTATTGATGGATAAATATATACTGTAAAAGTTCAATAATGTAAGTATATATAGACTACAGCAAGGCCTTTGTCAGTCCAACATGAAGATTTAATTGAATGTCTCCCAGAAAAAAGCATAGATGGAAAAGACAGACTGATTTTAAATATATATTGTGAACACACTGCATCAATAAGGTGTGAAAACAGCTACTCAACATACATAGAAATAAGAAGAGAAGGTAAGACAAGGATGTAACTTATCACCAAGCCATTTAATATCTGCACAACATATTGATGGAATAACAGGACTCCGTGGGTAAATAATAAACAACCAATATCCAATATGACATGATAGGAAAAACTGAGATGAAAAACCAAATGAGATATCCAAATGACACCTTCCTCTTAGCAGAAAGTGAATAGAAACTAGAAAAACTAATAGATCAAGTCGATAAATCAAGTAAAGAATATTGACTGGATATAAATATCCACAAAAAAAAAACCATGATAATCAGCAAAGTTACGTTACAGAATAACAGGTGCTAAATATTAAAAATACACGGAGAGAAACTTTAAGTAGAACATTATCAACATCTTGGACACATAATCACAAATGATAGCAGATGTGAAACAAAAGTTAAGAAGAGAATAGGAATGGCTAAAAGTACTTTCAATGACAAGAGGAAAATATCTTTAAAAAATTAGCAACACACTAAAAATGATAATTATAAAATGCTACATCTACTCTATAGTAATGTATGGCTGAGAAACATTGACAATAAACAAACAATTAGAAGACAGAATTGATGCCTGAGATCTGGGTATATAGAAGAATATGGAGAACATCATGTAAAGAAAAGAAAAAGATTTTAACATTCGTATGAAGAAAAAGAACTATTAAACTATTAAATAAAGATCAAGAAAATAATAAAATATTTTGGACAAAAAAAAACATGACACTTTGTTGGAGACTACTGGGGGGGAGGGGGGGCCAGAGTTTGTGAATTACGGAGTTGTGTCATTTTATTTACAACAATTAGTACTCACGTCACATTCTAAAAAAATATATGCTCCCAAACCGGTAGTTGTTAACCCCTTAGCTGCGCTGAGTAAAAAGTATATATCGTATCTACAGTGCTGGGAAATTTCAAGGGCTGTTACATATTTTTCCTCTAACCAATTTGCCCACTATATTCTCACGTTAAAGAATTGGAATGTAGACATATTATTATTGTAGGCATATACATTAGGCCTATACTCTAACTTATGAACTTTTGAATAATGTTTCTTTATATATTATGTATGAGACATGAAAACCTTAATATACATTCGTCTCGCAAAATAAACATTATGTAAAACAAATAGACCTAATCATAATAATCCGTTTTATTTCAGCCGTTTTATTTTATTTTCCTATCAACGCTTCTCAGCATATTTATTTGTCACATCACAAATATCTTGTATAATAGTATCATGTGATACACATTCAAAGATTCTGAAAACGTATGTATGATCAATGTTTTGAATCTTAAACTATTATTGACAGAAGACAAAAATGTTTAACTTACCCCGTATCATGAATTTGAAACATGTGGTCTACAGATTACTGAATCTAATTCTATATCCTCCTAATCACGAATACTAATACTATTACAAATAAAATTAACACTTTCTAAATCACTTTCTACATCTGATTAATGCTAGAACTATCAGAAAAACTTTCTTCTAAAAGCGCATAAATCTCTGATTCATTGAATTTTCGCTTCGACATTTTGTAGACCTAGATATTGTGGTTAGAGAAAAAAATTACTGCTCTGTCCACTGACAAAATTTCAAATGAAATGTACACGCATGCTCAATTTCAAAGCCTTGATTTGGAATTGGCCTGTAGGTAGCTTGCACTAGCCAATCAGATTATTTTATAACATTGAGGGGCTTTCTGGAAGAAAATATACACATACTTAAACAAGCGCACTAATTGCTGATTACCGCAACTCGGCGGACACTTTTCTGCATATCCGATCGGATGCTTGAGCAGTTAACGGGTTAAAAATAGAATGTAAACATTATTCGAACTCCTGGCTACTAGCATAGGTAGAGTTTAAATCATTATTACAAATAATTTTCCTAAAGTTTGTGTGATCTCTGAAAGTGTAAACAAAGTTAAGTGATAAACAATATTTATTTAGATCTAGAAAGCACAAATTTCATGGGGACAGGTTTACTGTTCAAACAGATGATAGTTCAAACATGTGACAAACATGGTGATACTACAACTACTGGAAAAAAAATTTATGAATTATGAAACTAATGCACCTACAATTCAAAGTGGCACGCCCACTCATAGGTCATCAATAAAAATGAAAGACATGGAATTACTATTGAAAATACAGCTACATGTTTGAAAGTACAAACAAGCAATGGAGAATGTAGTTACAATGAATCTAGAGGTTACATAATTAATTATAGATCTTGAAATCGCATGTAACCAGATTACAAATTTTTTTGTATAAAATGTCAAATGTTATCGAAAAATAACAATACACAGCACTTGTTACAGCATAACTTTTTCCAATATTAATCAATATGACTGAAATTTTCCGTGCTCATTTACTGTATAGCTTAACTATGGCACAGACTAAAGGAATTTCTGTAATTTGATTAGTTTAATTTTTATGTACAGTATTTTCAATATTAGAAATTCTAAGTTAAACAAAGTGTGATTGTTGGCACAATTAAAGAGTTATTTCAGTATTGCCATCATGTCAAATCACAATCTATCAAAGTGGATTGCAACCAGCAAAACGAGGAATGATAATAGTGATAGTAAGAAGTATTTACTACCAAAATATGCGTTTCCTGTGGCGACATATGGATGTGAAGCATGGACACTAAATAAAACAGTGGCTAAGATAATATCATTTGAATTAAAGTGCCTCCTGTGTGTTGTCGGGGCCCGTAAGGGGAGCAAAGAATAGCAACACTGTTTGCGCCATGTCGTAAATGGCGACTAAGGAGGTTATGGGATGGAGTTGGCTGTCCCATCCCATATAGGGTCATTGACCCAAAGCCATGCTGAAGTCGGATGTTGTCAGGCCGAAAGGCACAGATATCGCAGCAATGCTGTAAACCTTGACACAACACATTCCATTCTCCGGACTACATCCTGCTAATCTGCAGGAGTTTGAGAACGAACGCAGAAGAAGAATTAAAGTGGTATAGAAGGGTTCTGAGAATACCATGGACAGCAAGAAAAACAAACCAGAAGTGTTAAAAAAATTAAAATGTTAAGAACACCTAATGTCCAGGAAAGCTGGCTTCTGAACACCATATTAAAGAAAAGGCTAGTTTTTTCCCGATCACATTCAGTCACACGGCGGCTTGGAGTGTTACTGGAGGGGATAATAGAAGGTAAATGGGCAACGACCTTCCAAGATACTGTTGGACAAAAGACATTAAAGAATGCCTGCGCATGTCACTAAAAGACAATATGTCACCTGATGATGATGTGCAAATTTGAGTTATAAATTAAATTAAATTTTTAATGAATTCTTTAGTAACGCTACCATTTCCCTCTATAACCCCCATACGGGTAAAGTCGAGGGCATGCAAGCAAGAGGTAGGCAAAGATACAAGTGGGAGAGTAACATCACGAGATGGACAGGTTACAGTCAATTATAAATTTTGTACACATATGGCTGTTTCATCTATTGTGTCCATTCTGAGTCAAGATATGATGAAAAGCTCCTGTCTGTTAAGTAGATGGTAGTTGTCCCATGAAGTTAAGTTAAGCTTTCATTGTGCCTTTATCATAGATTTCTTTTGGTGATAGCTGATTGGTACATCGGTTGTTGCATGTTAAAACACAAATTGATCAACTCTCATTTCCAGCTATTCCAGTGTGATGGAATCCAATGCCAATTCTTGTGTGGAAGTGGTTTTCCATGCTCTTTAATGTTGGAGGATCATTTAGCTTATTAAGCAATAAGGTCTCTTTTATCCACATGGTCATAACCCCAGCTTTGTGAGTGGTTGTTAAAATCTCTATATACTATCAGTCTTTCTCTGTATGGTATTGTGTCCAGGGCAAAGGGATGGTCATTTGGACAATAGTAATTTAGAAGGTGGAAGTCGTGTTTTTTATCTTTAGCTGAAGCACTTGATATTTTGCTCCTTCCTTGTATAGTTCAGTTTGATGTGTGCTTATATTATTTTTGATGTGTAATTATTTTCTTGTCTATTCGATCAGCCCAAAAGCACAGATAACCTGTAATTTTAAAGGCTGTGTCTTCAATGAGATGTGTCTCTGTATGCAGCAAATGCTAACCTGTTCAGTAAAAGGGTGTTCTCTAACTCTAATTTCTTGCTAAAGCTGTCTTTTTGCTATTTACATCCTCAACATTCCAGTGCATTATTGCAATTATTGTCTGATAATGACATTGTGGTTGTGATGCATCCTCTGGCCAAATGTCGCGGTCTTCGGCACCTTTACTTGCTAGGCAAGATTGTGGTCCTGCCCAAATGTGGGAGAGCCTGGCAAGTCCTAGTTTCCAGCCTCTTCTTCTTCTGCATTCATTCTCAAACTCCTGCAGATTAGCAGGATGTAGTCCGGAGAACGGAACGCATTGTGTCATGTTTTACAGCATTGCTGCGATATCTGCGCCTTTCGGCCTGACACATCCGAATTCAAATGGCTTTGGGTCACTGACCCTATATGGGATGGGACAGCCAACTCTATCCCATAACCTCCGTAGTCGTCTTTTACAACATGCGTGGAAGGTAAACAGTGTTGCTATTCTTTGCTCCCCTTTCGGGCCCCAGCAACACAGGGCTTTCCAGCCTCTGCTGGCTGGACTACGCCCCGTCTCCTCACCAAAGAGCTGGCCTCGATGGGGCAAAAAAAGTAAATGCTAAACCTGTGCCTAAGTCACCCAGACCTCTGTAAGATTCCCCAAAGCCACCTTATCTATTGAACAGATCTTCACACGAGTCTCTCACAATGTTATCTATGCAAATGTTACACGATGACAAATGTAGGGGAGACTAGTATGAGATTCGCAGACTGATTTTGTGAACATTTATACAGTATCAATGACAAGACCACTTCAATGGAATGGACCATCGGGGTGTCCGTGATACTCGTGACTGACATGAAGACATGTTTCGAAAATGACCAGACTCAACGCAAACTTGAAAACAGTTACATCTATCAATTTGGCACAACAACAAAGCCCCTTGGGATCAATACCCGTCAGTTCTACGAGTAGAAATCATGTTCTGTACTATTCTGCTTGTTTTGGTTTTTTTGTGTGGATATTTTAATGTTTTGTTTATTTTCTGCTCTGACCTAAATTTTTACTCTACTGGTGCTTATCTGTATTTAGCTCAAGTGAACATCAACATGATCAGTGCTGTTTTTCACATTGTATTATTTTGTGAATGTCTTCTTGATAAAAGATTTTTTTGTTAGAAACGTCGGATTTGTATATTTTACCAGTAATAAGCAAAGCTTCATAACCTTGTTCCAAGTTTCACCTGAGTAACAATTGGAGAGGAAAACCCAGTCTCAAAATTGAAGTGACAAAAATCACATCTAATTCATCCTAAATGTAAACGGTGATACACAATCTCTTGTTGGATGAATGAAACCGAATAAGTAAAAACTATGAATACCACAAATCGAAATATGCAATTAAGTCAGCATTTCATGTCATAAATAATCCAAATTGAGTATAATTTCAATTGCTCATCATCATCATCAAGTGCTGTCTCCCCAACAAGGTCGGCTGCAACAGACCAAAATCCTATCTCATTTTGGTGGTGCACTCTGCTAGACTGTAACCTATCCATCTTGTTATGTTACTCTCCCACTTGTATCTCTGCCTACATCTTGCTCGGTTTTATTTAACTTTACCCTCAAGTAAGGTCTTTTAATGTGTCCAAAATATTTTATTCGCCTATCTTTATTTCTCTTATAGTCCGTTCAGATTCGTTTGCCGAGATGTTAAATTATTTTTATCAAAAACTTATTGTTCATTTGGATTGATCATTTGAAGTTAGGTTTAGAATAATAATGTCGCTATAGAAATATTTTTTTATCAAAGAAATGTGATCCAGTATCAAAGATACCTTATTTAACCTATATTAAAAAAAAGTTAATCTAAATTATAAACAACCGCTGGATTATGTAGATGCTTACATCTCACAGCTGATTATTAAATATAAAGGCATGACCCTCACGGTAGAATGTGCACCGTTCTAAAAGTAGTTGTTTCCACTGTACATTTGTATAAAGCAATGTTACATATGGAAATTCCCGTTTAGCACCAAATATTATTTTTCCTGAACTTAGAATTATGTGAAATCAAAAACGGCTATTGACTCGATTTCAAGTCACAAGTCAGAGGCACGTCTCAATATTTACAGAAAGTAGGAGGTACTAAGCATATTACCTTCTGCAAGTCTATGTGAGAATGAATCTGAAAGCGAAATATTTTACTGAGCATAACATTGCTATAAAGATTTATCAATACTTATCAGAACATGGTCATAGATGTTTGAGACTACCTCCATATCATGCACACTTAAATCCTATAGAGCTAATTTGGGCAAAAGTTAAAGGACACGTAGCATCTACAAATACAACTTTCAAATTATGTGATATTGAGACACTTACAAATCAGGCTCTATCAAATATACATAAAGACTACTGGGTGAAATGTGAGGATCATGTGTTACGCCAAGAAGAGGAATATTGGAAAAAGGAAGGTTTGTTGTTTGTTCAGCCGAAAACAGTAATCGACCTATTTGACTCGTCTGATTATGAATGATCATTACTCTGATTAAGTCTACACTAAAAAAAGTTTGATTTGCAAAATTTACAAGTTGATTTGTAAAACATTTCATTGCTCAATACCACCCAAGCAATTCAAAAAAATGTTATAAGCAGACCATCAACCATTACTTATAAAAATTAGCCCGCTTGATTCAATACAGAAGTTCAGATATCTTGGATCAACTATTACAGACAAAATTTCCTTACATGAAGAAATATATGTACTTATTTCAAAGGCAGCGACAACATTTGTGAAACTCACACCAAGAGCATGGAACAATATCAAATTGACTCTACGAACAAAAGATATATTTTAAATTTTTTTACACCTGCCACCATGTAAAATTTTGTGGACACGCCTATGGGTCATCATTGCACTAGATTACTGTAAAATATTTTGTTTATGGTCGAAATAATATTTACATGGGCAAACATCAAAAGAATTCGCCGCTTTCAAATAACCGTTACAGCTAGACATCAAGTAACACATATGTTCTCGCGACATGGACATTTTAACAACGTATGCCAAAATTCATGTGAAATCATCAAGAACTTTTTGAATTATAAATCATAACATCTCGGCAAACGAATCTGAACGGACTATAGTAATTCTTCATATTAAGTGTTGTTAGAACCTGTTATTTTCTTCTTTCCATGATGTTCTCCCTATTCTTCTATCAATGGCAGCAAGAATTAAAGTGCTTAAA